>VXBP01009768.1:0-218324 GCA_013400115.1 Rhinopomastus cyanomelas
GACTGAGGGGTGACCTTATTAAAGTCTATAAATATTTGGGGGGTGGGTGTCAGGAGGACAGAGCCAGGCTCTTCTCAGTGTCATCTAGTGATAGGACAAGCGTCAGTAGGTGTGAGCTGGAACATAGGAGGTTCCACATAAATATGAGAAGGAACTTCTTCCCAGTGAGGGTGACAGAGCACTGGAAGGGACTGTCCAAGGGGTTGTGGAGTCTTCTTCACTAGAGATGTTTAAGACCCACCTGGGTGTGTTCCTGTGTGACTTGGTCTAGGTGATGCTGCTGTTGCAGGGGAATTGGACTAGATGATCTTTTGAGGTCCCTTCCAATCCCTAATGATTTTATTCTATTCTATTCTATTCTATTCTAAGCTTAGCTTAGCTTATCTTAATTTAGTTTAGTTTAACTTAGCTTAGCTTTAGCTTAGTTTAGCTCACTTACTCAATGTGCTCGACTCTTCTTCTAGAATGAAGGCTCTTCCAAACTCAGGATGTTTCTCCCTGCATTTCAAGAAAGGTCCCTTTTGGGACAGTTACTCAGCAGGTTTGCTGGTACGTTCACACACCAAGTGAAGGTCTGTTTTAGAGATGCTAACTTGAGCTCCTGAATTGCAGTAGCCGTTTCCCATTATAATGAATTAATTAGAATTAATTAGCTGGTTTGGAAATGTTTCTTCTTGTTCTGTTTTGCACCGTGTGGACCATACTTTACACTGCATGGATGCACTCCAGCATGGCCCACCAAATACCTTGACCATATGCCACTCAGGTCAACCTCAATGAGTGTTTGTTAGAGGTTGGTTTGTCCAGCTGATCAGAGGAATGAAGATCTTACCTTTCTAAAGGAGGGCTTCATTACCTTTTAAAAGAAATTAAAGTGAGATTTAGTGAGTAGTGAGCGCGTACTGGACTTTATTTACAAGATGTACTCCAAATTAACCCTTTTTGTGTCACAGAGTTTACTAACAGCTTTATGTTGTAAAAAAATGAGCTCTGTTATGTTCTTGCCTAAAGAATAAGGCATTTGGTTTGGTTTGGGTGTACATGTTTAGCCTGGAGAAGAGGAGATTCAGTTGGGACCTTCTCTCTCCCTACAACTACCTGAAGGGAGGTTGTAGTCAGGTGGGAATAGGGCTCTTCTCCCAGGCAACTAGGTTGCGAGGGAAGGGCATGAAGCTGCACCAGGGAAGGGCTAGGTTGGATGTTAGGAATCACCTCCTCACAGAAACGGTGATCAGACACTGGAATGGACTGTCCAGGATGGTGGTGGAGTCCACATCGCTGGAGGTGTTTAAGGACAGACTGGATGTGGCTCTTAGTGCCCTGGTCTGGCCGATGTGTTGATGTTAGATCATGGGCTGGGCTTGATGATCTGAGAGGTCTTTTCTAGTCTCAGTGATTCTGTGAAGCTGTGTGAGAAAGTTAGAAGAGCATTAAGAAGAGACAATTATGTGAGGCTGCAGAAGAGTTCATAGTGGCTGAGGGTTGACCATGTTAGCAAAGGTTCATGTTTGGTGGACCACATTGGAAAAACAAGATGCTAAACTGGAGCAGTCACATGAAAGTTTTCCTTTCCTAGCTAGATCAAAAGGGAAACTAGTCCCAGTAAATTGGAACTAGAGCAGCAAAGTCAGCTGCTTAGGTGGGACAAAAGCATGGCTGGTTCAGTGTGTTGCTGATGCTGCATAACTTTGAGGCCATAGTTGCCTGGTGCCCACTTCTCCAAACCCAAAAGGCAGTTCAAGCATTATGGAAAGTGCCAGCCTCTCTTTTATCCCTTTTATCCTCTCTATAATCTCCTGCTCTTCTAGCCAATGCAGAGCCTCCTCTCACGTGGTAAAATGGAATAGAGTTACACACTGTTCAGTTTTGGAGCATCCATGTGCTCGGTGCATTTATTAGTCAGTGTAGGTTGGTCATATATTAGAGATTAGAGGAGAAAGGACTTGTAGCTTGGTCTGTGTAGCAGTGAATTTAGTAAATGGACATTAGTAGCAGCTGCAGACACAAATCTGAGCGTTCCCTTAGGATTCTGTGAGCACATATAGATTACAACCAGACAAAAAGTAAATCAAGGCTGTAATTATCAATTGCATTATAAATTAAGGACATTATAAACGTCCTTAAGTCAGTGCATGCACAACAGGGTGTTTTTCAGCTGAAAACCATGAGATGCAAAGTAATCTGCTGCTTCTGATGTATTTTGTGGGCCTGAAGCAGCTACACGAGGTGAATCCGAATGGGTTAAGTGTCTCTACTTGAACGCGCGAGAGGCTCTGACAGAGACTTCATGAGCGCAACCATGAAATTAATTCTTGCCAGGGAAAACAAACCACAGACTGAATCATTCGTGCACCAACTAGTCACGGTTTGCAAAGTTAGCTAAAGTTTATCAGAATCCCCAGACAAAAATTGTCATTAAGATACAGTTAAGGTGACAGAGAGATACCAATTCCCAGGCAAGAAACTTCATTAAGGTACAGTGGAGGCTGTAAACATACCTGCCAATTAAATTCAGACAAGATCCAAACACTCCCATTATTTACAGTGTTAAATATATGGAAATTAAACGTTATTGCTGGAGATGATACGGTTTCTATAAACCTCATAATCATGGTTCAACAAACTGAACTTCAGCTGCTGTCTAGTAGCACCTTCCCTTCTGCCTCTAGGTGTGACACTCCTTGCTGTGCGAGCTAAAAGTCAAATGATTTGTGGAAGAAAAATCAAAGCTGACATCAGACTGTTTGTTTTGGAGTAGCCTGAGCCACAAAAGTCATGAAGACCTGAAGAATATTCTGAGGATAATCTCTTTCTACTTGCCTAATATAAGTCCATAAGGATCAGCTTGGCCACTCACAAAGACAGCCTCTTAGGGTGGATGCTCCTGTGGGCTGAAGCAGCATCGGTGCCATCACGGTCTTCTCCACAGCGTAGCAAGGGTCTAGGTCTCATGTATAAGGAATCAATAAACTGTCTTAGAGAATACAAGATGCCAAACAAGTCATTAAATGTGAAACCTTAGCAACTACATTTCAGTTGAGGGGTTTAGAAGGGGGGCTCTGCCTCTTAAACACGATGTTGGACCGTTGAGACATTATTTAGGCTTTTCATTTGTGAACATTGTCTTTTCTCTTTTAGCCTCAATAGTGATTGGGAAGTGGTGGTGTGAGATGGAGCCCTGCCTAGAAGGAGAGGAATGTAAGACGTTGCCTGATAACTCTGGATGGATGTGTGCGACGGGCAATAAAATCAAGACCACCAGAGTAAGTCGTCTTTCTGTCTAACCCAGGAGGACTTAAAAGAATAGAGAGTTATTAATGATTGCTCACTCATCTCTTTTCCATCATTATGTCTGCTGGAAAAGTCTCAAAGATCAACACCAGTCACTTCTGGCAATAATTTTAGGCTGGTCAGATGGGTCCAGGTATAATAACCAGTAGGTTGGAACTGTCATGTTCTTACAGGTTTTCATCTCGAGGGAAAAAAACCTCGTGTGCATCACTGAGTCCCTTCTGGTGTCTGAAGGGAGGAATATTACATGAAAAGAATCTCCTGGATTCCACACCCATTCCTTTGCTGATCCAGGCCACATCTGTATTAACATCTGCACAGGTGCTCCATAGCCTGACGTGGTGCTGAAGGCTCGACTCGCTCTCTGCGTGTTCTCACCTCAGAGGAGCAGTAGCCATGTGCACCAGTAGCTTGGTGACACATTCAAGATGCCAAAGATTGAGGTAACACAGGCCAACAGGTGATGATGACACCTTTCCCCCACACATTGCTAGGATCCAGCAGATACAGCTGCAAGAGGAGTGAGTGTGAATGAGCTGGTTAAATTCCTCCCACCATGAAACTGCCTGTGGGGCAAAAAACCATTCAGAAGTAAATTCTAATTTTTTCTTTTTTTCCCATTATGCATCTTTTTTACAATCATTTTCATAAATCTTCCATGTACACCTGCATCCAGTGATTTTAACTGAATTCTTTGCACACCAGTTTTTATTCCCAAGAAATTACGTGGCTGTCGACTCATAAAATTTTTATAAATTAGTAAATTCTGTTTTTCAGTGAAGTGAAAAATAAATCTTGAAACCTGTTAAATCAAAAAAACACATTTTCAATACTTTCCCCCCTGTTTATTAAGAAGTTCTACATATTCATACCCAGCTTCTCCTAATTCACATGCATGTGAATCTTAGCATAATGGTTTTGACTTTTTTTCTACAGTCCCAACTCTAGTCATTTTTCATCTCTTCTAGGCCTTTTGTTGAAGATGGAGGTTTCACTCTGAGTGAACCCCATGCCATGTGAATTAAGGTTTTTCCCCTCCATATGATTTACCCCAGGAGGAATTATTTGTATTGCAGTCTTAATTTGATGAATGGACCATTCTGGCACTGGAGGGGGCTGCCTGGAGGGTGTTGTGCTCCTTCTCTGGACTTGGTCTAGGTGATCCTGCTCTGGCAGGGGGATTGGACTGGATGATCTTTCACAGTCTCTTCCAGTCTCTAATGTTCTGGGATTCTGTGATCTCACCACCACATTTTAGTACTAGGATACACAGCAATTTAGGATTTTTTCTGTACAGAATCAGAATCAAAGAATGTTAGGGATTGGAAGGAATCTCAAAACATCATCTAGTCCAATCCCCCTACCACAGCAGGATCACCTAGACCAAGTCGCACAGAAACATGTCCAGGTGGGTTTTAAACGTCTCCAGAGAAGGAGACTCCACAACTGGAAGGGCAACTCGTTCCAGTGCTCTGTCACCCTCACTGGGAAGAAGCTCCTTTTCATATTTATATGGAAGCTCCTATGTTACAGCTGACACCCATTGCACCCTGTCCTATCACTAGATGACACTGAGAAGAGCCTGGCTCCATCCTCCTGACACCCACCCTTCACATATTTATAGACAATGAGGTCACCTCTCAGTCTCCTCTTCTCCAAACTAAAGCGACCCAGCTCCGCCAGCCTTTCCTCATCAGGGAGGTGCTTCTACTTCATCATCCTTGTTGCTCTACGCTGGACTCCCTCCAGCAGCTGCACATCCCTGTTGAACTGAGGGGCCCAGACTGGACACAATACTTCAGATGTGGTCTCACCAGGGCCAGAGTAGAGGGGGAGAAGAACCTCTCTTGATCTACTAACCACCCCCTTCTGATCCACCCCAGGATGCTGTTGGCCCTCTTGGCCACAAGGGCACATTGCTGGCTCATGGTCACCCTGCTGTCCACCAGGACCCCCAGGTCCCTTTGTCCTACACTCTTCCCTTTGTCATCTCCCAGAGCAAAGGAGTAAACACAGATGGAGCTGTGCTTTCATGGCTCAAGTTCTTCCTGCAGCACCACTGTTGCTGAAACCACTCTCCGCTCACAACCGGTCTCTCCGCACTGACGCACAACTGGAAGGTTGTGCCCTAATGGCTGTGCCTTTAGAAAAACCACCAACAACCTTAAAAAAAGCCCTTACTGCACGTCCTTTCCAGTGAGGTGACATTTATCTCTCTGAACTGGGGAATTAAACAGCAAGACAGTGATATTAAGGCAGCAATAAGCAACATGTACGAGTGTGTGATGCTTCTGCAGCCTGTCTGCAAAGTCTGTACTTGAGGAATTGCCTTTTTCCCTGGGAAAGTGTCTGAGCTCCCCCAGCCTTCATCACATGAACCAGTCCTAGGCATTAGCCTGCATCTGGAAGTGATTGCCAGAAATTTAGCAGCTTCATTAATGTGCAGATGGAAGGTCCAACTCTTCAGCATGCGCTCGTGTGTTAGGTTCAGATTAAATACTTACAGAGAGAGTGCTCATGACTGAAAAATTCTCTCTTCGTTTGCCCACAGGAGCTATTTTAATTAGTTTGTGAGGGGGGTACCTTCTGGTGCTGCTTCCAGTAGGGGTTTTTGCTTTGTTGCTTTAAAACATCATTGCAGAGCCCAGCTGACAAAGGCAATGTGACATGATGTGCTTAGCAGTTGTCTCTTGGGTTTTTCCAAGCAAAAAAATCCTGCTTCATAATCCCTGGAACTTTGCTGGAGTCCATGCTGCTGCGTCAAGATCGGATCCTGAAAGGGCTTTGTTGTTGTTGTGTCATTTCAGATGGCATCAGGGAAAGAGATTAGGCTATAATCTGTCCTGACCCCAATCCAGGCTGCAAGACTGGGCCATGGGTGTCTCGTTTGTGTAGTTGAGGGGGTTCAGAAAGCAGAAGAAACAAGACAGATCACGCAAGACCTTCGATTCATCTGTGGTGATTAGTCAGAAAGCCAGCGCCCGTCACCATAGGCTCCACAGGATAAACTGCTTTAACGAAGGCTTTTCCTCACACTAAATGCATTTCTGTTGAGCAGCTGCTGTCCTGACTAGGAAAACATTTGCATTTAGGGCTTGCAGGATTAAAATACCTGCTGGTACATTCTTCAAGGCCATAATAAACCATGTATCATCGTGTGTGTGTGTGTGTGCGTGTGCACATACAGAATAGACTCATAGAATCATTTGGGTTGGAAAAGGCCCTCTGGATCATCGAGTCCAACCATCAACCCTACTCTACAAGTTCACCCCGAAATCACATCCCCCAACACTACATCTAAGCGTCTTTCAAACTCCTCCAGGGATGGGGACTCAACCACTACCCTGGGCAGCCCATTCCAGTGCCTGACCACTCTCTCTCCAGGAGGGATTTTTTCCTGATGTCCAACCTAACCCGATCCTGTTGGAGCTTGAAACCTTCCCCTCTGGTTCTGTCACCAATTACCTGTGAGAAGAGACCAGCACCAACATCTCTACAGTGTCCTTTCAGCTAGTTCTAGAGAGCGATGAGGTCTCCCCTCAGCCTCCTCTTCCTCAAACTAAACAGCCCCAACTCTCTCAATCTCTCCTTATAAGGTTTATTCTCCAGGCTCTTCACCAGCTTTGTTGCCCTCCTCTGTACTCGCTCCAGCAACTTGATGTCTACTTAAACTGGACCCAGTATTCAAGGTGCTGTCTCCCCAGTGCTGAGTACAGGGGCACAATCACCTCCCTACTCCTGCTGGCCACACAGTTTCTAATCCAGGCCAGCATGCCATTGGCCTTCTTGGCCATCTGGGCACCCTGCTGTCTCATATTCAGCCACCTGTCAGTTAGAACCCCCGGGTCCTTTTCTACCAGCCAACACACAAGGTATGAGTATGTGCGTGCACACCAGGTACGTAGTTTTGCAGAGTAGTGCTGGAGATTCACTCTGCTTAGTGTCACAAGAAGGGGGACAACAGATCCAGGGGAGGCTTTGCCAGCACACCCTCCAGTCCTCCTTTTTCCAAGCATTTACTCCCTTCTTTTGTCCTCCAGCACAGCTCACTAATTAAGTTGTTAAGAAGCCAAAGACAAAAAGCTCGTGGGCTCCGTAAATCGATTTGTTTTCTATTGATAGTCAGAGCAGGTGAGAAAGGCTGCAAAGAAAACATTTTGTAATTCAATTTTTGGAGCAGTTTGAACACTTTTTTTAATCTCTGTTTACTCTCTCTGTTTTTTAAGAACAGAAGTTTCAATGCTTTTCTTAAAAACAGAGGGCTCTTGGAGCTCTCCTGTGACCTGGCTGGAGACCACATCTCTGCATTTCAACAGAGCAACTGGCACTGGGGAAATGCCAGGGCATGGTCTCTGTCTGGGTGATGGGAGATGGTGCCCACAAGGGCACCTTAAGGCCTGTAAGAACCAGAACTGCTGGAAATCATGCAAACGTGGCTCTTGGTGGGTCCCATCTTTTGGTGCTCATTGAGGGAGTCACTAAGAGCTCTTGACGTTGGGTTGGCTTCTACACACAACTTTCCATGCAGTGTTTGTGGGACCCTTGAGGAGCCTGATGCTCTTCTGCTCTGCAAAATGCCCTTTTTATGCCGTCCACACCAGCAACACCTGGCATTCTTGTACTTCAGCAAGATGTTTGCTGGTGTGGAGAAAGGAAATTAAAGCATTGAGCTCTTGGAGACTGGCAGAGCAGCCCAGCTCAAAACATCTCTGCAGCTTCCCAGCCTGTGCCCTCCAGTACAGCCCAGCCAGCCCCCAGTTTCTAGAGTAACACTTGCCAGACATTTTTCCATCAGAGACATGCTAGCCATTTTATGACACCCTGAGGGACCTGAGCTTCACATTTCTTCACAGCCTCTGCTCACCTCATGCTGCAGCAGATAGTGCCTGAGGTGCTCATGACCCCTCCACACTGTGGTCCCTTGTCATTCTTTGCTGCTACACCAACCACACAAAGTCGTGAGGCAATGCACAAGTGGGCAAGGGATGTATCCATCCTCGAGAGGGCAACCTCATCAGGGCACTTGTCAGCGGCGAGCCAGGAGAGAAGAACGTGGGACCTGGGGAAAGGAAGGAAATGGTAAAGGAACTCATTTTTACCTTCTTTTTTTAAGATATGCCACTAGGCTGATATGTCAGATGATTTCCCAGTGAAGTTTTTCTTTAAAGCAGTGAAGAAACCCTCCTTATTTTTGTGCTAACAATATCAGTAATTAGGAGGTCAGTTCAAAGCAATAGAGTACAAGATAGTAAATATCTCTTGCTAAAAGACTTACTGCTGTATTTCATCTTATCACCTAGTGCTTGGCTAGTAATTTATCACCCTGATTTAATGCCTGAACATGCTTGTATGCAAATTAATTTGAGTTTCGTTGCTGACTGAATGTTCTAGTGAAGGGTTGGACCCCTTGTGCCACTCACCTGTGTGTCAGTACCGACCAGAAACAAAAGCCTCTCCTCCAGAGAGCTGGTTTTGCTTCTGGTCAGTTGCTCTTAGTTTAGCATCCCCAAAAAATACCTCTGGGCTGTGGTGTCTCCTCTTTGAGCCGTGGGTGTGGTCACTCAGGTCAGTGGTGGGGTTGTTGGTAAAAAGCGGTGGGTTTATGGTCTGCTGCTGGCCGTGTTATCTCATCTGAGGCGAGCAGAGGAGGGCGGTCGGATTTTCCAGCTGTTATATAGCCAGTCACTCCTATCCTGCCCCTCTTTGGGTAAGTGTGTTGGAGTGAGTCCAAATGAACCAGAAGGAAGGATCCATCTTCATGTCTTTGTACAGGAGAAGCTACTAACATCACTCTGACAAGGGGAGGGTGAAAGTTGAGGGTGAGCATAGCTCTCCTGACATCACCTGAACCACCAGCCCAGGTGAGAACGTCCCAATGCAGGAGCTTACTCAGGGTCTGCCTCTTCTCCTTCACTGGAGACGTTTAAGACCCACCTGGATGTGCTCCTGTGTGACTTGATCTAGGTGATCCTGCTGTGGCAGGGGGACTGGACTAGATGATCTTTCGAGGTCCCTTCCAGTCCCTAATGATTCTATGATTCTAAGAGATAGGACACCCCCCACACACACCAAAATACTCACTGATGTAATGAGCAGGGCAAAGTGCCATGAAGTCTTTGTCCTTCTTCCCTCTCATAACTTACATAACTGATCCTTTCACCCTTTCTTCCCACAGATCCACCCGAGGACCTAACAGAGCGCCGTCTGCATGGACCCAGCGAAAGCCCCGCTTGACTGACGAGGACAAGGGATTGAATATTTAAAAACATCTCAGCGTTTACAAGCCAAATGGATTTCTTATTTGCACTTTGACTGTTTACCAGATAACAACAGTGGCTTCACTGTGTGAAAGAAAGTGTTCAGTGGAAATAGTGCCCTTGATTTTTGACAGCTGAAACTACACATGAAGAAAATGGTTCCTTTGGTAACGTTCCCAAGACGGCAAAGTACGAACAACAGTATAAGTTTGGATCTACAATTTACTTTATACCAGTTAAAGTATATATATATATATAAATATATATATATTAATATATGATATTTTGAAATAAAAGCCTCACTCTTCAAGAAATTGAATAGTACCACACTTTGCTGCAGCTGCTGTAGTTTGGTTTTTTTCCCCTTTTTTGTAATATTCTGGAAGATCCCCACCTGCTTCAGAGAGAAATGTGGCAGTGAAGAGGCAAAGCAAACCTGCTGCGGTACAAGGACGCCCAAGAGCTACGTGAATCCTACCGATGTGGCATCCAGAGCTTCCTGTTCCCTTCGGCAGAATTTCGAGGGCATTTGTCGTTCCACTTTGTGTTCTGGAGGCTTTTCCCCTTGTGCAATACGAGCATGCTGGCTTTGCTTCATTAACCATCCTTGATTGACATATAGCAGTGATAATGCTACCCTCTTCCACGAAAGTATTTTTAGAGCTGTTAGATATTCCACGAAGAAGAGATGGACAACTCCTGAGTGACGTGCAGTATGTATTAAAAGTTTGTTTGGCAGAGTTTGGTAGACTGTGAGCTCCCTTCTTGTAAAGATGTACTGTACATACAATGTCTTCAGACCTTGTATAGCTCGTAGAGACTGCAGTAAAAACACAGTAACCAACTCCAAAGCTTTGCGTCGTTGGCTCACTGATTCCTTGAAACAACGGCAAAGCTGTTTCCTTCCAGACCAAAACGTGAGATGGCTTTTACGTGCGGTTTGGGGGGTTCTTTTATGAGCCTGTTGGCAGCTGGTGAACAAGCACTTCAGCTTAAGCAAACGTGGGCACCTCGAGTGCTCAGGCACGCTCGCACGCGAGGGGCTGCCTGACTGTGCGCTCTGAGCCCCGCAGCGCAGGTGGGGGAACAACCTAAACCCAGGCTTCCCTCGTAGCAGGCCAGGCTAATTCTCATTAGGAGCTAAAAGCGTACGTGTGGGCAACGCCACGGCACGGCAAACACGCCGAGCCAGCTGCGCCTGAGCCCTGCTTCCGCTTCAGGAGTAGCTCGTTTAGATTTGAGTGTGTTTGTGACGAGGGTGGGTGCAGCTGAGATGAGATGCTTTTCAGCAGGGATGCGTTCGCAGAGGCAGCTCTACTCGCTGCGAGCGGTTTTGAGTTCCCATTCCTAGCTGAGCTGTTGCTGTTCACCATGCAGCCTGGCTCTTGCTCTGCTGAAGAGAGCTCTGATCTGAGGGCTGAACCGTGCAAGCCCAGTTCACCTTCCCAGGCACTTCTGTGAGCAGAGCAGTTCATTTCAGGGGGTGTATTCGTGTGGAAAAGTATCTTGCTGTCACGCATGAGTCTGTGCAACCTACCCTTCAGAACGCCTAACGCTATCAAATCAACGAGGAACGGGGAACTGTAAGACTTGCTCTTTCCAGCCCAGCTTCTCTTCTTTAACATTTCCAATTTCCTTTCTGCCCGCTTACCTGTCTCTCACAGGACCCCTTTGGCCACGCCGATCACTTTTAATCCAGTGCAGGCGAAGCGCTGCACTTCCCCACTTTGAGTTGGTCCAAATTCTCCCGCTAACCTTCTTTCTCCTTCAGGGCAACCACTTCAATCCCTGATGCTTCAAGAAGCAGAAATTTGTCACTGTAATTATGCTGTGGATTAAAGCAGCTACATGACGTGTCACGCCATCCTCCATGCTGGCTTTCACATGCTGGTCCTCACCTGAGCACTGGAACAGGCTGCCCAGGGAGGTTGTGGAGTCTCCTTCACTGGAGATATTCAAGACCCACCTGGATGTGTTCCTGTGTGACTTGGTCTAGGTGATCCTGCTGTTGCAGGGAGATTGGACTAGATGATCTTTCGAGGTCCCTTCCAATCCCTAATGATTCTGTGAGTCTATGATGCTCTCAGTGGTAATGAACGTGCTGTTTCCAAGTACTTGTCCTTCAGAAATGCAAGGGAACAAAAAGTGTCCACAGATGAAACTTGTTTTTCTCTCGTGCACAGGAAGACTAAATATGAGCACGAGCCTCACCACCAGTTGTAGGTCCTAACAAGTGGCATCTAGCCTCACTGGCAGCCCAGATGGAGAGGCCATGTCTTCTCTGGCCACGGCCACCTGCTAAACCACAGAAAGCACCTAGATTCAACCCTAAGCTGGAACACAGGAGGTTCCATATAAATATCAGAAGGAACCTCTTCCCAGTGAAGGTGATGGAGCACTGGAACAAGCTGCCCAGAGGAGGTTGTGGAGTCTCCTTTTCTGGAGACGATTAAAACCCACCTGGATGTGTTCCTGTGTGACTTGGTCTACGTGATCCTGCTTTGTCAGGGGGATTGGACTAGATGATCTTTTGAGGTCCCTTCCAATCCCTAATGTTCTGTGATTCTGTGGCGTCCCTAGTCCCATCATCTCAATTCATAGAGCCACAGAATATGTTGGGTTGGATGGAACCTCCAAAGGTCATCTAGTCCATTCGCCCTACAAAAGGCAGAGACATCTCAAACTAGAACAGATTGCTCAGAGCCACATCCAGCCTGACCTTGAATGTCTCCAGGAATGGGGCCTCCCCCACCTCTCTAGCCAGTCTGTTCCAGAAGCCACCACCCTCAGACTGACTAACTTTATCTTCGTGTCCAGCCTAAATCTACCTAACCTATGGCCCCTTGTGCCCTTTGCCAAAGCCTGAGGTACCACTGCTGAGAGGTGTCTTCCCCCAGCGACGTATCTGACAGCTTAGACTGTGAGGAGATAGCAGTGCCTGCGCCTCTGTCCATGACACAAGACCTCTTGAGACTGGGAAGTGTTAGGCTTGTGAAAACACAAGCAGGAAATGTTCTCATTACCACAGCAAAAGTGTTTATGAATTCCTCTTTGCCAGTAGGCAACCCCCAGTGCCACCACGGCAAACCTGGTGCACGTCTGCGTCTCCCTGAAGTGGCTGCGAGAGCCGCTCGGGAAGGGCACCACTGACGAGTTGCTGTTTTAATTACCGTGTTTTCCAGGGGAATTAAGGTCTTTGCAGAAATAATAACTGCTAAAGCGTGAAGTCAAAGAGCTGGGTGCAGGTAACTTCCATTGTTTCAATGAACCAAATAGAGAACATTGGTAATAAACAAAGTTCAACCAGCCTGGAGTCACAACCATCCTGTTTCAGCAGCTATAACACGGTGTGTAGCGGGAAGGGGTCGGAGCTGCTTACCCTGACCGATGGAAACCAGTGTGGCCCAGTGGTGGAGTGAATGGGTCCCACATCCTCACGGGAAAGGAGAGTCATGCCGTCCTCAGCACAAAGTTCACGTTGTCTGGCAGAAGTCTACACAGAGACAAGGCAGGGAAAAAGAAATAAGAAACATATTTGCAGGTGCATCAAAGATAAACTTAGGCTCATGTCAGTGTTTCTTCTGCAGATGTGTGAAACCAAGTTATGTAAATCCCAAATGTACAAGTTGGGAAAAATACTGGAAAAGAAAGAAAACCAACCAAAAATAGCAGCTACCATCTGCCTGTTGAGTCAGAAAGTCCAGATTTTACACTTCTGTCCAAAAATCTCTGGTAATAAAGTGCTCAGTGAGGTATCACTTGATATCGCTTTTAATAGGGTACGTGCTGTGTCTGGAGGAGAAAAGGACCTGTGGAGAAACTCCACCGCCGCAGCCAGCAGTATGAACACCACGATGAGCATCAAAAGTTGGTGTTAAGGACCATCAAAACTGACTGGGGGTGATACTGTTTATGACAGGTGATGCTTTGGTCAGATCTATTGAGCTTGCAGATGCTTTCAGTTGGTGTATTCTTGTGTCCTTTCGTAGTGTAAAGCGACTGGTTATGTTCCCAACTCTCCTCATTTGCCACTTCACTGTTGCACTGAATGGTCCAAATGCAGTTACAGCTCATAAAATCATGGAATCATGGAAGGGACCTGAAAGATCATCTAGGGAGGTTGTGGAGGAGACAAATACACCTTGGCTTGGAAAGCACATCCACTTCCTCTGAGGGTGGCAGTCTGTGTTTCTCCTACAGAGCACTGGAAGGGGCTTCCCAGGTTGGGGTTGTGGAGTCTCCTTCTCTGGAGAAGCTTAAAACNTCCTGTGTGGCTGGATCTAGCTGATCCTGCTGTGGTGGGGGATTGGACTGGATGATCTTTCAAAGTCCCTTCCAATCCCTAATGTTCTGTGATTCCATGTGGTTGATTCAGTGGCAGGATGACTACCATGGCCTGAAATGAGCCACTTTCACCAGCACCTCAGTCACATCCCAGTAAGCAGAGTTCAGAGCTTGCCTGACAACACAATGAGTCATCCTTCTTGCTTAGTATTCTCTTTTTTGTCAGAGAAAAATAGAAGCACACTCCACAAGTAGTCTTTCAGGTAGACAGAAGGGGATGTGTGTCCAGGGCGGTTGGTTCAAGGCTGTCGAGGCTTTTTCTAGTTCACCAGTTTGAGTTCAGACCATAGGCCTGATACATATTTATGGTGGCTCCTCTGCAACACTTAACTTCACAGGTATTTATGGCTTATAAAACTGTGCCACTCTGAGGATAGGAGACTGAATCCTTCGCTGGTAGGAAGGACTTGAGGACGTGAAGGACTTGCAAGACTCATAGGACTTGAGATCTTCCTAAAGTTATGCTAAAAATCTGCAGCAAAACCATCAACAGAGCTGAGGACCCACAGGTTCTAGGTTGTCATTGCAAATGGTTCATCCAAGGTTCACACCAGTGAAGTGTCACTGAGAGAAGACCCTGGCTTTTAGCTCGAGTCACAGAGAGCAGAACTGAGGTGCCTGCAGCCAATCTGCAAACACCAGCTGCTCAGAACTTCTTTGCCTCCCTTCAGCTAGGCTTTTCCAACTGCTGGTGCACGGGGTACCCCTACTAGACCCATTCCAGCATCATCTGCTCCCACAGGCACGCAGATCTGCCTTAATTCGGTTCCATGGCTCCCTAGTCGAAGCTGCTTTAAGCTTCCCAAATCTGATCAGTGATGGAAAATAGGGACAGGAATGCCTGTGCTTAACCCTCAATAGCTGAGAAGAAGACTTAGCCAGCAGTCCTTTTGGGGACCACAGATTCAGAGAGATGTCAGGCTGATGGGCTGAATTTCCATGTAGGCGATGACTTCAAGCAGGGAAAGCACACGTTCCATCACACCAGAAAGATCCTGAACCAGCCAACCTGAAGCACAAACCACTTGTTCATGAGTGAACAACGTGAGCACCTCTGCCAGGGGCCAGGCTACCACTGCACGAGGTAACTGAGTCATGGGGGACAGAAGAAATCGCTTTATTTTGGACAAATATTCATCTGTGGGCAGACTTGTCAGATCTTTGATGGAGCCTTTTGCTGCTGCTTGACAAGTGCCTCTACTTCCTGAGTGCAGGAACTTTCCAACCTGACAGCTTGGGTGTGACTTCATCCAACACCCCTTGTTGGAAGGCTTCTGTTTTTCCCACCACGGCTAGTGTGTGACCAGCACTAATACACATGTTTGAGCATCAAGCTGCTGATCTGCTTCCCATTACTTCTCATCTGCTTCCTTTGCCAGCTGCCTGTCCTTGGTCCAGTCTGAAATAAGGGCTAAAGACCCACCTAAATTTGGAATACACTACCCATAACCTATTGCTCGAGGGAACTTGCTATTTCTTCCTCCCACCTGCCATTCCTCTTCATTTCCTATTTCATTCCACTTTCATTTCATCTCATCCCCTCGCTTTCACACCACTTAATTATTTTCGTCCATCTCCATTAGTCTTTCTTCACCACCACTGCCCCACAGACTAAGGAAAAGCAGCTGTGCTGTCAAGACCCCATCCAGGGCACTGCTCCCCCAACTGTGGTGATTTATGTGGTCTTTCTTTTCTTGTTTCCTGTGCACTCTGGAAGGTGACATCCTGACCTCACCGCAGCTGCTGTGCCAGCAGCTCCCTGTATTTCATTGCCCACACCAGCAACCCCCAGTTCAGGGACGTGGGGTCCATCTCAGCTGTGCCCTTGTGTACAGAGCAGATGCTACTGGTGCTTGATTTGCAGCAGAGGAGTTAATTGTCAGCTCTTCACCTTCACTGAACCTGTCTTGTTTGTTGCTTCTCCTGCAGCCTCCAACACCTTGACCAGAACCGAGAGCCTGGCTCACAGGCTATTACACATTTGCCACCAGTTTATGCCTCTGCAAGAGGAAAATTTATCCCTCTTGATTTGGTCAGGCTTTTCTAGGAATTGAAGCAGAGACTAAAGAACAGGCCAGGCTGCTGGTAAATGCACAACAGAGGATCTCGACACAGACTTGATGGGTTTTTTCTGGGCTCTTTTTTCCTGGTGCTCTTTCAGTTTTGCATTTTCTTTCTGAAAGACTTTGCTGTCTAGACTTGTAGAGCCTGCAGGGCATCTCATGTAGAGTGCTCCAGAGTTTCTACAAATCCAGCACCAAGCACCTGCTAGCACCTCCCAGACACAGCAGAACCACAGGAAAGAGCAGAAAAGGATCACTCTGGTTGGAAAAGACCCCTGGGATCATCAAGTCCAACCATCTACCCTACCTTACAAGGTCACTCCTAAACCACATCCCTCAACACCTCATCCAAACAATCTTTAAACACATCCAGGGATGGAAACTCAACCACCTCCCCAGGAAGCCCATTCCAGTGCCTGACCACCCTTGCTGTGAAAAAAATTCCTGCTAATATCAAGTCTAAACCTACTCTGTTGTGACTTGAACCCATCCCCTCTTGTTCTATCACTAATTGCTTGTGAGAAGACACCAGCACCAACCTCTCCACAATGTCCTTTCAGGTAGTTGTAAAGTGTGATGAGGTCCCCTCAGCCTCCTCTTCTTCAAACTAAAGATTCCCAGCTCTTTTAGTCTTTCCTCATAAGATTTATTCTCCAGATTCTTCACCAGCTTAGTTTCCCTCCTCTGCACCTGCTCCAGCACCTCCACATCTCTCTTGTATTGAGGTGCTCAAAACTAGACACAACACTCAAGATGTGGCCTCACCAGTGCCAAGTACAGGGGAACAATAACCTCCCTACTCCTGCTAGCCACACTATTTCTAATACAAGCCAGGATGCCACTGCTGGCTCAAGAGGAGCAACCAGGCTCCTGCAGTGGCAGGAGGACTGGAGTAGATGATCTTCCGAGGTCCCTTCCAATCCCTAATGATTCTATGATTCTATGACCATGTTCCATTCAGGGGATTGGACTAGACGTCCTTTTGATGTCCTATCATCATGTTCCATTCTCTTTTGTGCTTCTTTAAGCTTCCCTGCTCCCTCAGCACCTGATTGCTAAATATTGTTCGAGCCTACTCCTCCTTTTCAGTCCATCTCCATCCTGCCTTTGTCTTGGGCAGAGAAAATTACATTCTGCTTACACAGAAGCTTATTCATGTACTTGACAAACAAAACAAGACGAAGGGTAAGAGCCTGTTAGTCTTATTCAGCAAAGCTAATCTCATCACTTGCTTTGCTGTGGGATTATAAACAGAATTCCAAGCTGCCCTGATAACTGAGACACCCTTTGTATATCAGACTGACCAGTTTGATTTGTTTATGGCCCTGGCTGACATAACTCATTTCTAATTCTCTGCTTTGAGCAGTCTCTGGAGATGTTTGAAACAACCTGGATATGTCCCTGGGCAACCTGATCTAGGTGGTGCTGCTGTGGCAGGGGGTTGGACTAGATGATCTTTCAAGGTCGCTTCCAATCTCTAATGTTCTGTGAGTGTGTGTCTCTGAGATCCCCTGCAGGTGCTGTGTCCATGTAACCTGTGACTTTCATCTTCCAATGCTCCTTCCAGAAGCATCTCGTTACAGCCACCACCATCCCTGGTGAAACTGAAACAGCCAGTTCCAGGCATTCACGTGTTTTACAAACTAAAACACACGGTAATTGCTTTAATACTGATGATAGTCACTGACCTCAAGAGAAGGTACAGCAAAATCTAGGTTTACCTGCTGCCTAGAAAGGTTCTTCAGACTGAAGTGAACTGAATTCACCCCAAGGACCAAATAGTAGCGGTCAACACACGTTTTCTGCCAAAGTACATCAGGTTCTCTCATAAGGGGCTTTGAGGGGCAATGGGTGTCAGCTGGAACATAGGAGGTTCCACGTCAATATGAGAAGGAACAACTTCAGAATGATTGTGACAGAGCACTGGAAGGGGCTGCCCAGGAGGGTTGTAGAGTCTCCTTCTCTGGAGACATTTAAAACCCACCTGGACATGTTCCTGTGTAACTTGGTTTAGGGAATCCTGCTGTGGCAGGGGGATTGGACTGGATGATCTTTTGAGGTCCCTTCCGATCCTTAATGATTGTATGATCCACACTGTTTGCTGGTTCAAAACGTTGCTCCGCAGCCTCACTGCTGAGTTACAAAAAAATGCCATTTTCCCCTCAATAACCATTTGTATTGTGGGTTTGGGGGGAGCTTGTTGCAAACAATCTATGAGCCCTTGGGATTAAAGATGACCCTCAAGAGCATCTCTCAACAACAGCATCTCAACTGTGCACCTACAGCAACCTAGAAAAACACACGTGATGGGATCCCAACACATTCCTTTCTCCACCATGAGAATAAAGCAGCATATGGATGACAGTTTCTTGCAGTCAGTGCTTTTCAGGATTTGGGGACAAACCAGAGAGCAGCCCAGGACTGCTTTAAACCAAGAAATGGTTTCACACACAACTTTCATCAGTTTGTATGGTCCTCCCTTCGTACTGCACACGTCTGCCTGGGCACTACAGAAACTCTACCTCAAAGCTCTACCATGCGAAGCCTTGACGTTTACAAAGGGGCCCCGAAAGCCAGTGACACCCCCTGAAGTGAGTATTAACCTGGTTTCAGCTGAATTTGAACAGAAGATCTACGGGAGAGTTGCTCTCCACAAACTGATGTGAGACAAGAAAGTCATCTTATGCCCAAATAATTGAGCCGTTCATCTCCGCCAACAGCCAGTCCTCGTTAACCCACCGCAGCCCGATCTAATTAGCCCCTTGCAATCAAAGCAGTGGTTTGGGTAGAAGACCTGAAAAAGACGAGCTCACTACAGGTAAAGTCCTTGATCAGGATTATTACCATGTTTCTCAAATCAAACCCAAAGTTCGCATAATAAGGGTTTCTGGGAAGAAACCAGGGAAAACCAGTTGCACATCCCTAATTGACTCCATCCTTCTCCGACACTTTTTCACAGACACTTAGAATCAAGATTTCTGAGCACACACAAGCCTGGCATCAACTCAAATGAACACTGAAGGACTGACCTGCAAGCAAAGATTACCAACTTTAACTTTAATTTATCGGAACCTTGCCATGATTTTGTGATATAAACACAGGCTGCCCTGCTGAAACACAAACAGTTTCTACCTGCAGCTCTCAAATTTTTCTTCACAGCTCACAGTACCTGGGGTAAACTAAGTGCAAAACAGCACCTGTGCAAAATACCCTGCACGCCTCCGGGGTAGCTCTCCTCACAAGCTAGCCCTGAGATATCCTGGGATGCAGGTGGACCCATCAAAGAGAACCCAACATCCATCAGAGTGAACGATACCGCCTGTTCAGTTTCAACTTGATGCAGTACAGAGGCAGAACAGACTTAGAACAGGAGCAAACTGGTATTAAAACCAGTGCCTGGCCAGCAGCAGCTCCACATCTCACAGCGGACTCACATACGAAGGGAGTGGGCACGGCGACTGTGCTGATCATTTCCTTAGGATTTAGAGAAATGAGCAACTTCAGCTTTACAGACTTCATGGTTGCTTGATCTCACTACAGTAAACAGCTCCATATTTTTCCTTTTCATGTTTTATCCTGAAGCAACAGAGCATTACATTAATTGACTTGTCTTATTAATTCAATAAGCTGCTTCCAAGATGAAATGCTTAGCTATGCTTGCTTGTTTTTGGCACTTTCTGGTTGTTGGAAGAAAAGCTCTAAGGCCGGAGCCGCTCTGATGTTCCCCACAGTTCACTGACTAATGTGATGCACTACTGAAGACTTGCCCCGTTCGGAATTACCGCAAAGCTGCGACTTTCCCGTCGCATTCTAATTTAATTCACGCTTTCAGCACGATAAGAAAACATTGAACACTTTGCATGCCAGAGGAGAGCATCTGTTCTGCCGTAAAGCGGCGGTTAAGGATTCATTAGAGGCTCTGCCTTTCGAGGATTTGCAGTTTGGACAGGAGATGCCTTCAGAAGATTGAGGATGACACGGACGCCACCCCGCTCAAACGAAGTACATGAAAGGAAATTTCAGGGAGGAAAAAATTGACCTTGCTGTAAATATATTGCAAAAATAATGTGCTGAGAACTTGAGTAAGATTGAGGATTCTTTACTGTTTCAGCAAGTTACCGGAGGGGAGGTGAATCTATTTTAAACTTTAAAAAAACTCGTATCCCAATAAAAATCTCCAACGTCCCTTAAGGGGAAAACACTCACGTAATGATGTTAGTTCTTAGCCTTCGACTGCCTCAGGACACACGAACTCTGAGTTTGCCTTTCAGCTGGTGAAAAAGCTGATGGGTTTTTTTGTCTGCCTTCTGGGTGAATAATAAAGCTCCTGCTGCACTTGTTCTTTAGCAAGAAGGCTGGACAAGGGGTCTCAAAGCTCTCTGAAAACTCTTTTTCTATCTATTGCCCAACTCTAGACCGTGCCTGTATGGTCTGTTTTTGGTAGATTTAGAGTGGATGTGAGGAGGAAGTTCTTCACTGTGAGAGTGGTGAGAGCCTGGAACGGGTTGCCCAGGGAGGTGGTGGATGCCCTGTCCTTGGAGGCCAGGCTGGATGGGGCTCTGGCCAGCCTGATCTAGGGTGGGGCGTCCCTGCCCATGGCAGGGCAGCTGGAACTGGATGATCCTGTGGTCCCTTCCAACCCTGACTGACTCTATGGCCTAGGTGATCCTGCTGTGTCAGGGGGATTGGACTAGATGATCTTTCGAGGTCCCTTCCAATCCCTAATGATTCCATAATTGCATGAAGGCTCTTCCTCTGCTGTCACGTTGCAAGTGGCTGTGGGCACCTCTCTGAAGAAGAAAAGGGGTGAGTGAGCCTTCATCAGCGATTGCTTCTCAACCAGTTAAGTAGCACAACTGCCTAAATCACTGCACAGCACCCAGCAGATCCCTTTGCAGAGCTCCTGGAGATAACACTGTTCTTAGCTGATTAAGGGGTGATGCCTGGCTGGGCTGCTGCTGGCATCAAAGGCTGAACATGAAGCATGAAAACCAGAATGCTACAAAAAGGGTTCTGTAGGGACAGGAGATCCTGCTCCTAGGGGTAGGAAGGCATAACTGTAAGAACTGTCCTTTACAAGCTCCCTCACCTACAGCAAGTAAAACGCTGTCCCTAGCATGAAGTCAGGCAGCTCTGTGACCAGAATTAATGCCACTGGCCAGGGTGGTGACTCCCTTCAGCCCTGCTATGAGTTGGTGCAACGAGTGACAAACCCTCTGGCCACAGAGCCAGTTACCACCACTGCTGCAGCAAAACCAATGTGGTGATCACGAGGTTTTGGGTCAAAATGGAGACTTTGCCTGCAGTGAGGTCCTATTTTTAAATGAAGGTTATTGATCAGGTTTCTGGCCTTGAGAGAAAGAAATCAAAGCGTAATTGATGCCCAGAGTGACCTGCAGGTGTTTGCACAACAATTAACACCCGCAGTTACGGTCCCGCGGCCGGACACGGGGCAATAGATCTTTTCCTTAAAGGGTTTGAGCCTCACAGCCACTAACTCTAGCTCCCCGTTATGTGTCCCCATGCTCTTTACATTTCAAAATTATCACAGCGAGCAAAGCTCGAGACACTGCTTAAATGAGAGAGGAACATCTGGTGAGCTGAGGCTGCTGGGACTCCATGGCCAGACAGAGCCGCAGCACTTTTCCTCTGTAGTTGGAAATGTGCTGTAAATTCAATCAGAAAAGACACTGGTCAGAAGGGAGGCAGGGAAACATCATCATTTGTGCCAAGGTCAAACTCTGGGTGGCTTAGCTTGAAGTCAGAGCATCTTCATGTGTTCAAGCACGAAGGGCAGCAGTGCTCACTTGTTATTTTCTATTTTGATGGTTTCCTAAAGGTGCTCGTGGCATCGTGGTGTTGGCCTCCACAAAACAAGTGCCCAATGCACTACAAAGCACTCCGTGTTGTGTGTGTGAAAATATTTCTCAGCCCTGCTCTTTCTCTTTCATTTGCTATGAATAAGTGCAGGGTAACACTGAAATCTCAACCCAGAGCTGCCCGAGACTGCTGATCTGCCTTGGTTCAAAAAAACCAGAGAACAAGTTGTGCAGGAGGCCATCTGCCGTGAAACATAAATGTCTTGTAACAGCAATGAGCCGAGAGCCACGAACCACTTAGCCTGAGGGAGAAGATGTTTCAGCAGGGTAAGCAGCAAGGAAAGCCTCAAAGAGACAGGTGACGCTCTCTTTCAGCTCCAGCTGCTGCAGCGTTGCAGGCAGCGCTCCACAGCCCGCTAAATTCCTGCACAGCCTGATAGCTCCTGCTGTGTCACCTTTTCACCTCCTCTTTCCTGCAGAGAGATTGAACCCTTGGGAAGATAAGAGTCACTTTGGCCCATGTTACCCTGTGGTCAGACATCCTTCACGTCCTGCTGTGTCTGGAGATGGTGTTACCACACCTGGAGGTTATCAACACCTCCCTGCCAAAGACAATCTGTGTCCCCGGTGCATTGGTGTTCTTCTGGCACAATATGCCAGGCACAGCACTCCTCGTGTGTTGGTAGACCTGAGGTCCTTGAGGGAAGCAAAGAGAGGTCACTACAAGCCAAGCTGGAAGGACTAATGACCTAATGGTCTAGGTGATCCTGCTGTGGCAGGGGGATTGGACTAGATGATCTTCCGAGGTCCCTTCCAATCCCTAATGATTCTATGATTCTATGATTTGGAGACCAGAGCTGCATCTGGAAGGCAGTGATGCTGTAGATGTGTCTGTCAGCACAGATACCCATCCTGGTCTAGGTGATCCTGCTCTGGCAGGGAGATTGGACTAGATGGCCTTTGGAGGTCCCTTCCAATCCCTAATGTTCTGTGATACTGCTCTTACTCCTGTTGGCCATGTGTTTGCACAGTTTGGCTTTTGCCTTTGCATCCAAAGGGGTAAATGGCATCTAGGAGAGAGCAGCCTACACCTCTGCAAGACATTTTACCCTCATTTTCTGTCCAATCTCCTAAATGCCCTTTATTCCATGAGCATCTGTCCATCAGGAATTCCTCTGGTACACCTTACAGTCACAGCCCAAATGTCAGATGGGATTAATATGAATTGGTAGGACATTTCAACCTGTTAACAGAGCTAACGATGAAAGACCGCTTGCTTTGAGCACAAGGTATCTTGGGTCACAGAAGCTAAGCAGCATCATTTTAAAACCCCAAAGGGAAAATTTAAGAACACGTCTTCCAGAAAAATTTCTGTTCTTGTTACCTTTTCAGGAACAAGCAGCAAGGAACATAGAATCATTAGGGACTGGAAGGGACCTCGAAAGATCATCTAGTCCAATCCCCCTGCCACAGCAGAATCACCTAGACCAAATCATACAGTCTGGGTTAGAAGGGACCACAGGATCATCCAGTTCCAACTCCCCTACCATGGGCAGCGACACCCCACCCTAGATCAGGCTTTGTCTTGTTGGTGCAGTAATGGCACTAACGGGAAGATCAAGTCCTAACTGTTTATCGGGCGATCAGTGATATTCTCAGGTGGATACAAAGGAAGAGGTTGAGAGGGGATGAATGATCCTTTAGATCTGTCCTTTCCAAAAGTCATTTACCCAGAGGCATGAATGAAAGGAGTGGCAGGACTGCGGCTGCAGCTGCCTCCTGAGCCAAGGAACATTTCTCTGAAAGACAATAAAAATGTGACAGCGACTGTTTTCCCAGGCCGTTTAACTCTGTCTTGATGACTGCTTTGAGAGAAGACAATAATCAGGCACGTCTCCTATTTAGCACAGCACTGGGCACCGGGGGAGCAGAACTGCTGTTACTGCATGTGTTCACCTGCAGCTGCCTGTCCAGTGCTCCTGCTCCTCCTTCACCCACCGTGCAGTTATCCCAGGCAACGACACCCAGCAGTTCTCCTGCATCATCCACCTGACTGCCCCACCTCTTCCCCCACAGCTGTCCCCATCATCTACCTGAGGCTTGTCAATATGGCAAATCCCTTTCTTGGCCTTCCAGTGCCATCCATCTCCATAGCTCCAACAGCATCAAGAGTCAGCACCTCAACACTCACTCTGCAAAATATGTCCTTGAATAAACAGTCTCTTGCTCATTCACTGGGTGCCCATAGCTCTCATTTTGAATGACAGGATGAATGACAAGATGAACACTGGCTGCATCGTCCACTCTCATAATTTGGTAACCCATGGCCATGTCCCCCTTAGCCCAGACCCTTGATCACAGAACCACAGAATTATTGAGGATGGAAAAGACCTCTAAAGCCATCAAGCCCAGCCTGACATCACCACAATCAGTTAGACCACAGCACAAAGACCCACAGCCAGTCTGTCCTGAAACACCTCCAGGGTGGAGACTCACTTGTTTTAAGCCACCAGCCCAGCAGTCTGTGCCAGCAGATTTCTTACCTCCTACCCCACCTCAGCAGCTGCTTTACCTCCCTGAAGAAGATGCAGCCCTGGAACCTCTGTTTCACCTGCACAACCCACAGATCCGTGATACAGATCAACAAAGCTTTCATCCCTCTGAGCAGAGTTCAGTGCAGCTGAGGAGAAAGGAGAGCAAAGATGCCCCGTGTCTGGACGAAACACATCTTCTGTCTCAGGAAGGTCTGACACTCATTTTGCACCAGCTAAAGGCTGTGAAGATGGTGGAGATTCAGTCTGGCAGCTCCCTTATACGAGATTGCCTGCCCTAGCTGATATTAATCGGTGCCCAAGGGCACAGTGAGTGGTCCTAGCCTCGCCACCCTCTTAGTGACATGACAAATAAGTCCATCCTCTGCACACGCCTAGGACAAGGGGATCAAGCTAGAAACAAGGTGCTTAAAAACCTGCATTTGTCAGCCCGATCCTGTTTAATTAAACAGGAAATCGCAGGGCAACCAAATCAATCTTTACAAAGAGAAGCTGTTTGTCTGTTTACAGAAGAGAAACCCATGGTGATTTATCTCACAGAATGTAATTACCTAATGATTAATAGTGACCAGAGGTAGTCAGAGGGAGGAAATAGGAGCAGGAGTGACTACTCCTGGTGTGTGTTTGGAGCATGGCAGAGCTATATAGAATCACAGAATCATCATGGCTGGAAAGGATCTCCAGGGTCATGAAGCCCAGTCCTTTCTCCTAGTGCCTAACCACCAGACCATATCCCCAAGGGCTGCATCCACCCGTTCCTTAAACACCTCCAGGGTCGGTGACACCACCACCTCCCTGGGCAATCCATTCCAGCTCCTGACCACCCTCTCAGTAAAGAATTTCTTTCTAACATCCAATCTAAACCTCCCCTGATGCAACTTGAGGCCATTTCCTCTGTCCTATCATCACCAATTTGAGAGAAGAGACCAACACCAGCCTTGCTACAACCTCCTTTTAGGTAGTTGTAGAGGGCAATAAGGTCCCCTCTCAGTCTTCTCCAGACTAAACAACCCCAGCTCCCTCAGCCTCTCCTCACAGGTCATGTCCTCCAGCCCCTTCACCAACTTGGTTGCCCTTCTCTGAACTCGTGGGCCCTGCCACAGTACTGAACAACCAAAGGTTCCTGGTTTACACCAGGATGTCTCTGTCTGTCTTCTAGCTGCTGGCCACACAGAAGTTACCACCACTAGAAAAATCCAGAAACCCTGGTAATTTTTTGGAGGTGAGACTACAAATTCAGGTTTTCACCTTGGCAGCTCCCACTGGGCTCACTGCCTGTTTAATGCAAGGCTGTAAAAAGTAGGTGTTTCCCACGTGGGCTTGAGACTACTTGAGCTTTGCTCGGATTTGGAGCTGCGGCAACGCACGGTGAGTAAATAAATCTCTCAAAAGCAGAACAGCTCTAACGTGCTGGTCTGCAGGCGACCTTTGCCTGATGGCTTGCTAATGGCAACCTACTGCCCTTCACGAGCTGCCCACAGGTGCCTACGCACCAGGGACCAGAACACGCGCGGGTGTGTGTACACACCTCTCCGTAGATGCAGAGCGGCACCGAGTACATTTCATCACAGATACTATGAAGACGCCAGAAGCAGCTCTTACTGTTCCCGAAAACAGATAGGAATTAATACTTGAGGGACACTTGGCCTTCAGATAAATCTATCATCTCACTTAAAAGGACAGCCTGTGCTTTTCATAATACGATCAGGGTCTTCTTGCAGCCATTCATCTCAGGATATCCTCAGAAATATAGATCACTGGTGACAGGACAGACAAACGAGCGTGTCAGGGTTATTTTTTCATTATATTTATTTACTCGTGCGCTGAAGAATCCCAGCCTGACAAAAGCACTGCGAGTAGACAGCGGGATGATTTGATTGCCCAGAGAACAGCTAGTTCATGGATAGATACTAATAAAGCCCCTTTATTATCTCCCTAATGCAGCACAGCTTCCCAGTTTTGGGATCGTAGCTATCTCACAAGGTCTTTTTGAAGACAACCATGCTGTACTGTCATTGTCTATCAGGCTTGTGGTTTCCAGGAATGACTGTTGGATGATACAACTGCTTCCATGAAAAATAAGGGTAATTTTCAGAGTCCAGGTCATAGATCTGAGGTCCTTCCCTCTCTGAAATATGTCTAAACCATGTCCAGATGACACCATCGTGTTTCAGAGGTGTCAAGATTCAGAACATCTCAGGGTAAAACTGGTTTGAAGTGAGTTGCTGGCACTTACCTGCCCAGTCTGAGGAACAGGAGATGGATCTGCCCTCTGCTGTAGGTGTGACATGGTTGGGTCTCCCCCATGGAGCATCTTCAGAGGCTGCCCCACCACAAAATGTTAAGCCTGCGGCCAGTTTTCTGAGGTGCTGCTGTTGGCCTCCATCTCCCTGCTGAAGCTGGGCCACTGTGCAGTGAGGAACACAGGAGAGTCAGCACAACCACACAAGGTGACAGCTTTAGAAGATGACCTGACTTTACAGGAATTCTTGAACTTTCCCTATATATGTGTCCAGGAGCCAAGAAAAGAGCCTGGAACTCCCTTTCCACCTACAATAAAATCAGTCTCCATCACTTCTGTTCACTTTCCTTGGCCCATATTTTCTGGTTTAACTCCTCAGTGTCCCAGCAGGAGTCTCCCATACAAACCCCCTTGGATGTGTTCCTGTGTGACTTGATCCAGGTGATCCTTCTGTGGCAGGGGGATGGGACTAGATGATTTTTCAAGGTCCCTTCCAATCCCTGATGCTCGGTGATTCTGAGCTACTCTTTTTCGAGACCTGATATGGAAACCAGTGCAGTCTTCAGCTCTATAGCACCTAAATGAGCATTGCAGAGGAGTGAAGTGTCCTAGATACTTCTGCAGTCCCATCATAGAATCATTACGGATTGGAAGGGACCTCAAAAGATCATCTAGTCCAATCCCCCTGCCACAGCAGGATACCTCGAGGGTTGCATCCTGCCCTGGCTGCAGGATCACCTCTGGTAGAGGCAGGAGCTGAACTCAGATCAAGTGCAGCTCAGCGCAGGACCCGAACCAATAAATACCACTTGCCATCCCAAGGCATGTCCGTTCACGGCTCTCCAAGAGATAAATTAGGTTTGCTCTTTACTACTGGCGGCTGGCTCAGCTTAGGAATGTGGATTTCTCACGCAGACGATAACAGATACCACAGCTGCCACGTCCTGGTAGGACAGTAAGACATCCCCCTGCCTCCAGGATTGCCTTCGACCATTTATCAAAGCAATACCCTTGAATTTAAATCAGGAAACAGATGTTGGCGGCCCCTTCTGCAGGGAAAGCGAGAGGAGGCATCACTGACTCATCAGAGGAGCCGCTCGCCCTTGGCCGCTGAGCGCTGTCGCGGAGCTTCCCGAGCAGCACTGGGCTCTGCTCAGCTGGGCGAGTAACTCAGACTGGAACACACGCAGCTGCTCTGTTGCGGGACCAACTGAGTGACTTGAGGGTTTGAGGTGTCGTGATTCAGTCCGAGCTCTCCCGACAAAGGCAGTCAGAGGGTCGTCTGCAGCCACGGACAGAGATCCCACCGCAGCCAAGCACAGAGGTGCCATCCTCGCCCCATCCCGCTGTCGTCACCAGGCGGATTAACAGATGGAGGTTGTTCCTATCCGCTTGGAACCGGCAGAGGGGACGATAGGACGGTGAGCTCCTAATGAGCCGTAGGTTTTTGATTGCTTACGAGGAAATGCAGGCAGAGGTCTCACACAGCAGCTCAAACTCCCTGATTATGCGGTGTCAGGGACTGAGGAAGGCTTATCATCACTTTAAGGTGGCTCACAACAAGATGAAAGCTTGGAAGGCTGGTAATGGCTCGTAATCCTGGCCAGTGGGTAAGAGGTCTGTATTGCAGGTGGGCTCCTTTCTCACAAGGACAAGGCTGAGAGGGTTCAAGTTGTTCAGCCTGAAGAGGAGAAGGCTCCGGGGAGACCTTATAGTGACTATTGGTCAAGGCTGAGAGGGTTCAAGTTGTTCAGCCTGAAGAGGAGAAGGCTCCGGGGAGACCTTATAGTGACTATCCAGTCCTTGAAAGGGGCCAGGCTGGGGAAGACTGTTCACAAGTACAGGGAACAACAGGAGGAGGGGACATGGTTTTAAGCTGGAAAAGGGTAGATTTAGGTTGGATACAAGGAAAAAGTTCTTTAATCTGAGGGTGGTGGATCCCTGGAACAGGCTGCCTAGGCAAGTGGTGGAGACCACATCCCTGGAGACACTAAAGATCAAGCTGGACAGGGCTCTGAGCAATCTGTTCTGGTTAGAGGTGTCCCTGCTTGTTGCAGGGAGCTTGGACTAGATGACCTTTAAGGTCCCTTCCAACCCAACACATTCTATGATTGTGTTTTGCTGTTGTAGCTGAATTGAAGCTGCACATGGCCCATTTTTGCAGCTCAGTCATCTCAGCTGCCCCTCCAGCAGGACAGTCCCAACCACAAGAGTTAATGCTCCTCCTCTAGAAGAGTGCTTCACCAGCATTTCAGTCCCTTGCCCTAAAGCACACATCACTCCCTCAGCTACACATCTTGCTCCCCATTCCCCCAACATGACTCAAGGAAAACCTGCTCCCACTCTGTTGCAGAAGGCAATTCATCTGGTTTTCATCTATAACCTTTCTGTGCTTTACTGACCTAAAAGCCTGCTCCCTATAAGGCAGAGTCACATTTCAGAGCATCTACGTCCATAATTTAGGCACAAGCACATCCATGCTCTTCTTTCACAGATCATTTGCTGATTATCCACAGGCAGCACCCAGGCTACCTGTCTGATGGTTCTTACTTCACTCCATATGAAGTTACTCAGCTAGACTAATATCCACAGACACAATATAAATTGCCTATTAAATCCTAACCCTTGTAATTACTCAATCCTGAATACTCTCATTTCTTTCTCTGTAGGTTCCACAGATATCTAACACACGAGCCACCCTCACTGATCCCTTGCCACCACTTAATTGAATTATAACACCATAAGTAATCTGGAGGCTATCAAAGAGGCACCCCGAGCAATTTTCAGGGATGCTGCCTGGTGGGTGACCTATTTGGAGAGGTGCAAGCAGGTTTCTCAGGATTTTCTTTGAGCTGATTATCTCCATATTCCCTGATGGGCCTTTGCTGCAGAAACATCACCAAAAAACAGGGAAAAAAATAAAAAGAAAGTGCTAAACTATTTAATTTATTAACAGCTAGTCCCAAGGTGGAAAAACACTGAGCAGACAAACCTGAACTTCTGGAATTGTAAGCAAATTGTCTGAAGATGGGGGATCTGAATGCTGCAGCAGAGACCATCTTCAGGCAGCCAGTGGAGGCTGCACACGGGGAGCCAAGCGCAGAAGACACTTATTGCCAAGTACCTTCTGGCATCCACAGACATGAGCTTCCAAAAAAAGATGATTTCCACCACAAAGAGAGGCTTCACATATGCAGCCAGCAACAGGGTTGCTTATCAGAGTTAAAACTTCCAAGGGCACTGAGGCTAATCTGTTGGCAGCAGCGGGTCTGCACTTCAGGTAGATGGAGTGCTCGTGCTGTATTGTAGCCCTGCATCCACTCAGCGGGAGGCATTCAGGAAGCAGCTCTTCTCTCTGCTTACCCAGCTGCCGTGTGGATGCCAGCCACACTTGTGAGACAATAGCCGCGGTCCCCGAGCGGTCCGCCAGCCCGGCCGCACACCCACGAGTGCACTTCTGTGGAGCAGAGCGGATCTACACAACGCGCATCTCCTTTTGTGAGCAGCCTGTGAGGATGAGCATCTCCTGGTGTCCCGGGAAGAGACCAGCCCGTGCTCCTGCTGAAGGATCCTTCTCCTGCCTCTTTGTTCCGCCAGAAGCAGACGCTGCTCTCCGCTGAGCTGGGACAGTGTGAAGAGCCCGCTGGCTTCGGGCATGGCCGTGTGCCATTCAGAAGATGAAGGCCATGAACTTTGAAGCTCGAGGACCATTCCATCACCTGCCTGCCTTACCCCTCTCCTTCTCTATTCAGCCCCTTGCAGACCCCCACTGCTTTGTTGTCTACTTTTCCAATGACTAAATCGAAAAGGGAGGGGGAAGCTGTACTGCAGTTGTTTTCTTCATTACACTGGAGATCCATTCTGCTTCATTCATTTCTGAATCCACTTGTCTTTTAACCCTTTCTCTACTTCCTGTTAATAGAACTTGCTATTGTTTCCTTTGCTATAATATTGCCCCCGGTTTTCTGTTGTGTTTTAGCAGCCCTGGCAAAGCCAAACTGGCACTAAACAGGACATCAGCTTTTGCAGAACTCAGAGACTGCACAGCTGACACCAGGGTGGGCAAAACAAATTCTGTACCAGGGCGACAGCACCTCAAACTGTACCAGCACAAGTAAAGTGATGCAGCTGCTCCTGCATTCTCAGCAACAAGGTCTACCCAGAGTTTTCACAGCAAACAAGCTACGTAGTGCAAGAAACCCCTGCTCTCACCCACTGTGTATCAGCTCTGTACACTCAGCACAGGATGAACAGGTATGTTACTCACCCATAAACATCAGGAATACTGGTGACCAAGGTCTCATGCTTGGGTCTTCAAAGGTTTTGTGCCACAGCTGAGACTGCTCATATCCTGAGGGCATCTGCTCTGGGCATGGATCCACTGTAAGGCATCTGCTGAGACAGTTGATAGCAGGTGAGACCAGCTTGTCAGTGGTGGCAGAGCGAGCTGCAGAGGTTCCTGCCTTAGTGCCGTGTCTCAGGAAGCCTCTCCAGCACAACCACAGTACTTTGACTGTTTAACCAGTCAATCCAGTGTGGGCCAGCTCTTACCACATTCCTCCAGCCCCTTCCACTTGCATTGCTCCTGCTTGTCCTCCATTTACATGGCACCACTCTACAGCACCAAGGGCTACTGCTTGGCTTGCAGGGATGTGGTGGCTCTCACTGCCAGGACATGCAGCTGAGGCTTGGGCTAGATGATTCTGCTGTGGCAGGGGGGTTGGACTAGATGAACTTTCGAGGTCCCTTCCAATCCCTAATGATTCTATGATTCTTTAGCTTTCTTTCTCCTTTCTCCCTGACCCTGTGGCTGCCTCTCTGAGTGCTCTGTGTGTGTGTGTTCACTGCCACAGGATCACAGAGGTGTTGAGACCTGATGTTTTTCCCAGCCCCTCTGGTGCTCTGTGTGTGTGGTTTTGTGTAACCAGAGCCTGTTGAAGCCTGATGTATTAATATATAATCCCTGCACCAGGAAGCCCCTAGGTCTCCTCTCCTGCTGCTTGTAGAGCACCTTTGCATCTTCCCTGCCTCCCAAGGAGGGGTTGGAGGAAAAAAGCCAAACCTCAGACAGGGGTCTGCTCTGTTTGACGTCTTATTGTGCACAGCTCTACGCATGCAGGCTCTCACAAGGGATGTGAGCCAACCCTCATCCTCATCCCAAACTTCAATTAAGCAAGGAGTGAGCAGGGAGCCTCAGCAAGCCCCAGCACCACACCAAAGCCCAGAGCTGTCAGTGCAGCTGTCTGCAGCCAGCTCCTGGGAGCTGGATACTAAGAAAAAAAGGGCAGTGAAACCCAAAACAAAGCCCCAAGCCCAAATTTCTGATTAAACAACAGGAAAGTGCCTAATGGATACTGCTGCTTCCAAAAGCACCTGGGAAGAGGGCAGAGCATCTCTGCTGGGGATCCCCAGCTGGAGCGTGGCTGTGATAGCATCCTCTGCCTTGGCCAGCAGACGGGAAGAGGAGCTCCTGCAGGAATGGCTATTTGGGGCCAGAAAAGGCAATTAAATGCAGAACAGCTCAGGAGACAGAGCAAACAATACCCAGCGCTCACCAGCCGCTAATGGGCTCCTGCTCACCTGTTTGACCTACTTTCCACTAACTCCCCCTAAGAAATGTTACCCAGACCTTGGGGAGATCCTGAGCCTCTGTCCGCTGACGGAGACAGCTGTGGGGAGCTACGCCTGTGGCCTGAGCTACACCCTTCAGAGCCAAGGCAGATGCAGCCTGGCATTTTCAGTTCCAAAGGCTTTTTTCTTTTGCAAGATAGGATAGATCTAGATAGGAATTCAAACTAATTTTCTACTCCAGTACTGCAGTGTCAGGTATCTAGTTAACCTCAATACCATAGCAGGGTTTATAACAGACTGAAACCTCCTTTCCAGAGATTCAGGAACTCCTGAGGAGCAGCCAAGGCTCCGTATAGGGCTGACCAGCTCAGAGAAGGTATTTTTAACCTATTTAATCATTATCCACCTCAGCACTGAGCTCTGCTATGGAAGGGTGGGACAGGGGAGCACACGGTGCTCTGGATACCTGCCTGGCTTTACCTCCTTGGGGTACTGAAATCCCACCTCTGTTGCTGTGCTCTGAATTCCCAACAGCGACAGGTTCAACTGTGTCCGTTCTATAAAGGAGAATTTAAATTAGGTTATCAAGGAAAAAAACCCAGTCACCCTGTTAAAGGAGGTAAGTAAACACCCTCCACCGAGTGATTGATGCGTTGGGAAGTTACACAGCCTAATGAAGAGAGCTATGAGCTGCTGGCATTATTACATTTGCTGTGACCTTAAAAAAGAATAGCTGCAGTCATCTCCAGAGCACTGGGTTGTATGTTCTTGGATTTCCAATACTAGCGGGAGCACGGAATCCAGCGCTGATTAAAATCATAGAAGCTTCTGCTTCTGCACTGAGGAAGGAGTGAGAATGGCTTGTATTACAGACATTCTGACAGACAAAATATTTGCTTTCTCAGGGGGTGATAGAATGTGTCAGTCAGCTAGTCAAACAGCAGACAGGCTCGCTGCCACGTAAACGCGGTTTAAGCGCGGTCTGGGTTGACTCTATTACACATTTCGCAGCGCGTGAGCACGGGCTCTGTGCAAACACCTCCGAGAAGCCCCTTTGCAGATCCTCCTGCTGCAAACGGAATAGGTGGACCAAGGGAGAGAGGGCAGAACTGCAATTAAAAATGGGTCTGTGGTAGCAGGGGTGGCCAGGGAAAAGCACATCCCTGAGGAGCAGCTCCTGAGCCACACCTGAGGCTGCTGTGGATGAGGAAGGCTGCAGAGGATGCCCTCAATGCATTTCCCCCTCCACCTTGATGCCATCTCGACATCATCCCACAAAGGAAAAGGGGATTACTAAGAGCACCCTGTATTGCCAGACCTTCAAGGGCCCCCAGCCGAGTTCCCTGGCACGTAGGCCACATCATAACAACCAAAATGTGTTGGTCAGTGATTAAATCTACCAGGAAATAACCCCTATCCTTGCAGCCATGCCTATGCGAACATGGATTTCACTTAGATCAGGCTGCTTAATTTCCCTGGTCTATGAACATTGCGCAATGGGATTGCAGTGCAAATAAAAGAGATTCAACAAAGCCAGCTCCTGAGACAGCAGCCAATTTCGACTGCATTTTCTCTTCGGTGGAGAGTCTGATGGTGGGTATTGTGCCATCTAACGTCAGTGCTCAACAGCATGTGACTAATCACACCAGAAACGAAACCAAGTCAATACATTTCCACCTTCATTGGCTTCCAGTTGGGGCTCTATTAAACACCGGAAAAACCAAAACTAAATATGAGTTCTGTCTGCTCGAGATTGAACCAGAAGATTTAAATGCACATTTTCAGACTTTATGCCATTCCTTCATATTTAATCTTCCCTTTTTAGGTTATAAGGCTTCAAGTGATGAGAATGTCTTAAGACATTCATTTCTAAAGGTTTATGGGAAGAGTTTGGGAAAGGGAAAGCTAGAGCTTCACCTGCTTTCTCCTAGAGTACAAGGGAAAACCAATATAACGTGGTAATTAAGTGCATTTAGAGAACAGCATCCAGCAAAACACATTCCTCCTGCTGTTGAGAAAACAAGAGTGTTGTTTAACTCTTCTGTTGTGTTACCTAGAAAGTGAATCATTTCCCTTATCCATTGTCTTTAATAAGACCCTTGCGCTTTTATCAACGTGAAATGTCAGGCTGAACCACACAGCTATTTGCTTTGGAGTAATCATAATATTACCCAGAGCTCTTTCCAAAGCACCAAAGAACATAATAGTGTTAACTATAATTAGATGATTTCCCAGAGAGTTTGGGAGATGCATTGTAGAGCAGGAGTTTCTATAAGGAGGAAGTTACTTTGCTGAAGCCCCCAAACACCTCTGCGCAAAATGGTTTTGGAGAATTAACTCCCCTTTGAGTCTGGGCTTTAATTACTGCCTTTTTTTCCGTGGTAGTGCGTGGACTCTAATTATCACATTTTAACAGCACAACAGACGACTCAATAGGCAAAGCGATCTCAGACGGCGGTATTCGCTCGTCCCGCTGCTGCTCAGAACCTCCTGGGTCCCCAGCACACAGTGTAACTACACTTGAGGATCACCCATTCCCTTCCACATGCTGCAGATGTTCTCCAAAGACAACCTTCCTTTCCATGCCACACACAGCATCCTGCCCAGCATCATTCAGGGGTAGAGGATTGGACTCGATGATCTTTCGAGGTCCCTTCCAATCCCTAATGATTTTACCCGTACCCTGAGAACGGATGGCACCACATCCTTACTTCTCAGCGAGATGCTCCAGACATTGCCAGGCTGAACCTTTCTGACAGAAAAGGTGATCTTGCTCTGGCAGGGGGATTGACCTAGATGATCCTTCGAGGTCCCTTCCAATCCCTCATGTTCTGTGATTCTGTGAACACAGTCAGGCCATCACAAGAAATCACATCACCAATTTTACCAGTTATTTCTGAGCAAACATATGCCCAAGGCTTAAATTACGGTGACTCCAGAAAGTCTCTGTAATTGTTTGTTGTCATCTTCCACACCTGAGGTCTGTGTCCTAATGGATGTCTCATGGACGACTCATCTGGCACCTGAATCAGAGACTGAAGCCTCTATTGACCTGTTTGGTAGGAAGTCAGTGCTGATCATCACTGTATCTGACAAGTTTTAAGAAACTCCAGATAAACTGAAGTTGATAAATACTTGCTGTTATACACCTGGCACTTGTGGATTTACAGGATTTATACTGGCTCTGTCTAACCTCCAGTTTCTTGGAAAACAAAAGAAACTTAGGGAACCTTGAAAAGCAAGTCACTTCCACAGTAACTTCAGGGACGCTATCCAGCCCCATGGACACTTTGCTATGGATGTGATACCCTTTTTCATGAATGGTATTGATTTCCAGTCATACAGACATTTTCATTTCCAAAGATTCTTGATCATAGAATCATCAGGAATTTGTGGTCGATCTCACCCGTATCCCAGGCTGCTCTTGGAGGCCTTCCATCCACAATGGACAAGGCCTAAATTAGCTTACTTGTGAGACTTCTGGCCAAGTTTCTGTGGCTGCAGACACGTGAACACATTTGTTTCAGAGAGAGCTGAGACCAGCAGGAACCGTAATGATGCTACTGCTGGCAGCAAGCTACGCTTCGTGTATCGGTGCTGGGACCTCACAGGCAGTAGCACTGGCTGTGGAAATCGGATTAGTAGCTCCAACCAAACAGAGCTGAAGCCGTTGTAAAGCCAGTGGGTGGTTCTGACTGACCGCAGCGGGCTTTGGATCTNGAGACCAGCAGGAACCGTAATGATGCTACTGCTGGCAGCAAGCTACGCTTCGTGTATCGGTGCTGGGACCTCACAGGCTGTGGAAATCGGATTAGTAGCTCCAACCAAACAGAGCTGAAGCCGTTGTAAAGCCAGTGGGTGGTTCTGACTGACCGCAGCGGGCTTTGGATCTAATCCCAGGAAGAATAGGACTGACCTAGACAGTGTTACTGCAACATGTTTTTCCTAGTAGACTCCTTTGTTACTCACAGCAGTGTTATGAGTGGACAACAACCTAGCAGAGACCCCGGGCTACTGGGTGGCACTGGTTGGCTGGGTTCTTCAGTCACTGGCTGTTGAAGACAAGCACCGGACAGAGAGCAGAGTCTGGTCTAGTCCTATCTTTGTTTTCACAGGATCACAGAACATTAGGCGTTGGAATGGACCTTGAAAGATCATCCAGTCCAATCCCTGCTGTGATCTACTCAACCCTGCACACTATTCACCACATCTACACACGGTTGCTTCCTCCCTCTTAAAGTCTTTATGTGGGGCCACGAAGCTCTTGTCCTGTGGTCCCTTCTAACCCAGACTGACTGTATGACTTGGTCTAGGTGATCCTGCTGTGGCAGGAGGATTGGACTAGATGATCTTTCGGGGTCCCTTCCAATCCCTAATGATTCTATGAAGGGTTTGAGGTTTTTTCTGAGCACTTCCTAGCCAAGTGCTCCTCTCCGCTCCTTCATCCCTCTCTGCAAAAGCAAAGCCACCTATTTTTTTTGAAAAGGGAATAGTGACTGCATGAACTTTGACTCTCCTGTTCCAAACCTGTCATTAAACTGGGGGAAGAAAGTGATTTTAGGAGCACCAGAATGCCTCGCTGCCAGCACCGCAGAGAGACAAGCAAGCAGGACCGGGTCCAAACTTGCCATTAAATGCTCCGCGCGGTTGGGGAGGAGCTGCAGCTATGCTAATACACTGTGCTCCCCACAAAACACCCTGTAATTGGGACAAGGCAGCCACAAAGCTGCCCGCAGCTGGCAGGAATTGTGACTGTTCTCTCTGGAGTTAATCATGGCTTTTAGAGCGGATCAGTAACAGCAACAATTAGCCTTTTGGATTGGTCTCAGAAATTACCGTTTTTAAAATCTGGTGACTCTGCAGGCGCAAACCCAAAAGCTCCCTACGTCTGCTCTTTTCATGTAGAGCTCGCTCTGGCTTGTTTGTCACCAGTTTGGTTCCTCCTTTGTTCCTGCTGAATTGCGGCTCTGAAAAGCAGACAGGAACTTGCGCAGATACTCAAAGGTCACCTCCTTTTCCTCAGGAAACCCATCCTTCAAGAGGGGTTCTGCTCAGAAGGAACGTCTGGCTCTCGGGCTGTGGAAGAAGAACAGGGAGGCAGGACCATGTGGTTATTAACCAGACTAATGCCCCATAGGATTGCCAGCTCTAAGTCATCAAAATGACTTTGAATCTCACCTAGCAGTAAAGAACTGAAGCCCAGCCATTTGGAGCAGAGATATGAAAGAAAAAGGAAGGGGGGAAGTGAAAGATTTCGATCCAACAACAGATGTGAAAGATTCACCTCCTTGGGGACAACGTAGAAACCATTGTAGGCATAAGACAAAGTGCATCATCAGAGCAGGTGGTGTTGTGCCACAGGACGATGTTGAGCATCTTCAGTGCATCTTCACGAGCAGCATCAAGGTCTCAGCCCAGCTGGTGGGAGCTCCCTGTGCTCATACCTGCCTCCGCTAAGCCACTCAGAAATCAGTGTCTGCACAGCAAGGTCACCCAGTGACCCTAACACTGATGGTGAATCCTCTGCAAGGATTATCCACACAAGTCCTGGCACACAAAGCTGAGATCTCAGTCTATAACACCTCTCCCTACTCTGTGGCTTTACATATACCTTGCTCCTTCTAGGAGGGCTTGCCAGCTCAGCAACACAAAAGAGCCTTTTTAAGTACAGATCTGGCCTTTGTGCCTGAGGGTTTAATTCTCTGATGCTGGGACTTCTTTGTACCTCTCTGGCTTATAGACTCTTTAAAGTACAAGTGTGAGTGCACTGGGAAGTGTCTGCATGTCAGGTGGTAACAGGATGTTTCTTGCCTACCTCAAAGAGCGACGGAGTGGTGCTACCAACCAACACTTCCACCACGCTTTGATTTCTCTCAGAAAAAGCCTTTGAACATTGACACTCATTGCTCACACTCATTGAAGTCTGCTGAAGATCCCACACCTGAGCTCCACAGCTCCGTGTCTCTGCCCAGTTGCTGTGCCAGCTACTGTCCAACACCTTTAGTCCCGACACTTACTGACCTGTCTTGAAGCTGCAGATGCCCTAGACAGCAAAACGTAGAGTCTCTCTGGCAGAGCTGAGCAGACCACAGTCTGCTGGGTGATGTCCTGTTGCTATGAAAGCAGAAAGACGATGTACATGGCACCAAGCTTTGCAGCCAGTGCAGTTGGAAGCTAGTCAGGCAACAAAGTCCACGCACACGAGAAATGCTGAAGGACACTGCTCCACATCTAGCAGATGCAACGGTCACGATTACGACATTTGCTTTACTTTTGGCACAAAATGGTTGGAAAATTTAGAAAGTCATTTTCAACATCATCATTCCTCTTTCTCTGTGTGCACTACAGAGCTAGGAGGAAAATAGTGGAAGCTGCAGTCACAGGAGTCCTCCCCTTATGAGGAGAGGCTGAGGGAGCTGGGTCTCTTGAGCTTGGAGAAGAGGAGACTGAGGGGTGACCTCATTAATGTCTATAAATATGTGAAGGGTGAGTGCCAGGAGGATGGAGCCAGGCTCTTCTCAATGTCATCTAGTGATAGGACGAGGGGCAGTGGGTGTGAACTGGAACATAGGAGTTTCCATATAAATATCAGAAGAAACTTCTTCCCAGTGAGGGTGACAGAGCCCTGGAACAGGCTGCTCAGGGAGGCTGTGGAATCTCCTTCTCTAGAGAGGTTTAAGACCCACCTGGATGTGTTCCTGTGTGACTTGGTCTAGGTGATCCTGCTGTGGCAGGGAGATTGGACTGGATGATCTTTTGAGGTCCCTAATGATTCTATTATTCTATGAGCCTTCCAAAGAAGCAAAGATGAATCGGCTTCATGGAGCAATCCCACGTGATTAAGAGCATGTGGAGCTTAGGCTGAGCCTTTCATCCCAATGGGCTCCATGTACACATGGACAGAAGCACAAGTGCCCATTTTTAACTCCAAGCCTGTCATTCACTACGTACTTTCAATCAAACAGCATTGAAAGGTGGAAGTGCTGATTCCTGTCCGTGGTGACTGATAACGGGTTTAACACCTCCCTGGGAAAGTGCAGTAGGAATTGGCAGGAACATAAACCTTACATTTCCTGAGGTCATATTTTGCTTTAAGAACAGGCTTTTTTTGCTGCTCTAAATAGGGTGAGTGCTGAGCCAGAGCCATCATTAAGGCTTGTGTGTTCCACGTCTTAGACCACCCCACTTGTCTACATCAAAACCTGCACATGACAGACACAGCAGAAGCCTGATAAACCAAACACTTCTGAATGCAGTCACTGGTTTAACACTGGGGTTTGGTTTATTCCTCCTTTATGAGGTTATTCATTGAGGCAAGATGCATTAGCAGCAAACCAAAAGGTGCCTAAGCCAATCAGGCTGTGGCCAGGAGAGATGCTATCGTAGTAACTATGCATGACTCCTAGTACAAATAGCCACAGCTCCCCATAGGAAAGCCAAGGGTGAGGTGTTCTTTTCAAACAACAGCATGGCAGCACTTCCATTCACAGCTTGAAGGGGCCAGGGAGTGCTTTGTTGTAGATGTGTTTAGATTGCTAGCCCTGCCCAGCTCACCTGCTTCCTCCACATCCAGGGGGATATGTTTGAGGAAAACTTCCTCTTCATTGCTTCATCTTTCACTCTGCATCTTTCTTCTCATCTGCTGGTATCTCCTAGTTGAAAAACATCAAGTGTTACCAGAATTCATTTAATGGGAAACTCGGGAAAACTTGCCTGCAACAAGAGCAGAGTTTACTCAAGGCTGGAGTTGATGGAACCAGGCTCTGCTCAGTGGCATTTAATGATAGGACAAGGGGCAATGGGTGTGAGCTGGAACAGAGGAGGTTCTATGTAAATATGAGAGGGAACTTCTTCACAGAGAGGGTGACGGAGCACTGGAAGGGGCTGCCCAGGGGGGTTGTAGAGTCTCCTTCTCTGGAGATGTTTAAAACCCACCTGGATATGTTCCTGTGTGACTTGGTCTAGGTGATCCTGCTGTGGTAGGGAGACTGGACCAGATGATCTTTCAAGGTCCCTTCCAATCCCTAATGATTTTATGTTTCCCCTGTGATCCCCTATGATTCTACATTGAGAAGAGCCCTGGTCCATCCTCCTGACACCCATCCTTTGCATATTTATAAACAATAATGAGATCATTAATGAAAATGTTAATTGATATCTGCTTAGATACGTTATCAGATTCATTACTGAAACTCTATTTTTGCTGAGCACTGTCATTAAGAAATGTCAGAGTTTCATTAGAAGAAGTGTGACAGGCCTGAATGCCTGAAGATGGACACTGTTTTGCTCAATGGAGTCACATTGTCTGCCACAGTGTCTGACAACACCACGATGACATAGACAGGCTCTCATGTCTGCAGGATGGAACAGCTGACACTACTATTCTTGAAATGTTAGCAAATTACACAACTGAATTTCCCAAGTTCTTGGGATGAATCCTATAGAATCATAGAATCATTCAGGTTGGAAAAGACCCTCTGGATCATCGAGTCCAACCATCAACCCTACTCTACAAGTTCACCCCTAAACCAGATCACCCAACACCACATCTAAGCGACTTTTAAACACTTCCAGGGATGGGGACTCAACCACCACCCTGGGCAGCCGATTCCAGTGCCTGAGTGCTCTCCAGGAAGAATTTTTTCCTAATGTCTAGTCTAAACCTACCCCATTGAAGCTGAAAGCCCTTCCCTCTGGTTCTGTCACTAATGACCTGTGAGAAGAGACCAGCACCAACATCTCTACAGTGTCCTTTCAAATAGTTCTAGAGAGCGATGAGGTCTCCCCTCAGCCTCCTCTTCCTCAGACTAAACCGCCCCAACTCTCTTAATCTCATGGACTTGTCCAAGGGGATAGTACAGGTGATACCAACAAATCAACCAACTTGCCCATGAGTTTACCTGTTTGCAGGGAGCAATACTTGATAATACTCTCAGCTCAAGAAAAATCCAGCAAAACTTTGCTGCCCTGGAAGCAGAAGCCTCATTATTAACGGAGAGCATCCAACTTGCTGTTCAAATGAAAGGAAATGCTTTAGAAGAACAACTTGCAAAACAAAAAGACAACTGTCTTTTTTCTGCTCAAGACGCTTTAGAACTTCTAGATGGTGCCCTGCTAATTGCAAAGCCCGTGACGCATTCAAGTCATAGCTCAGCGTTTCTCGAGGCAGCCAAAATAGCCTTTAGAACTCACTGCAGTCGGACTGCTTTATGGCAGTGCTGAAACCACAGTTGCTTCCTATTCAGTGCAAATATCCCTGCCAAGATCTGATGACACAAATAGGGAAGCTGGGGCAGAGAAGAGGGAAATGATGAAAGAAAACTTTGCTGCGAACTAGTTGCAAAATGGTTTTGCCCAGAATCACAGAACATCTGGCTTCTATCCTGCAGCCAGTTCATGATCCACCACTCTACCCAACAGTCACACTGGCTCGGTTGGCTGCAAGGATGCTGTGGGAGACCGTGTCAAATGCTTTACTGAAGTCAAGATAGATGACATCCACTGCTCTGCCATCATCCATCCACCTGGTTATGCCCTCATAAAAGGCTATCAGGTTGGTCAAGCATGACTTCCCTTTGGTGAAGCCATGCTGACTGTCCTTACTGACCCTCTTTCTTGTCCTTGATGTGCCCCCTTGTGTCTTGCTCCCTTGTTTCAAGTGTCTTTTGACTCTGTCATATCTTGCAAGAACTAAGTCTTTCAGGAGGGCCAGATTATGCTAAGGAGTTATCAGAGAAGGAACTTCTTCCCAGTGAGGGTGACAGAGCACTGGAACAGGCTGCCCAGGTGGTTGTGGAGTCTCCTTCACTGGAGATGTTCAAGACCCGCCTGGATGTGTTCCTGTGTGACTTGGTCTAGGTGATCCTGCTGTGGCAGGGGGATTGGACTAGATGATCTCTCAAGGTCCCTTCCAATCACTAATGATTCTATGATTACCAAATCACAGAATCACAGGACATTAGGGATTGGAAGGGACCTTGAAAGATCATCTAGTTCTGTCCCCCTGCCAGAGCAGGATCACCTAAGGAGGAAAGGCTGAGGGAGCTGCATCTCTTTAGTTTGGAAAAATGGAGACTGGGGGGTGACCTCATTAATGTTTGTAAATATGTGAAGGGTGGGGGTCAGGAGGATGGAGCCAGGCTCTTCTCAGTGTCCTCTACTGATAGAACAAGCGGCAGTGGGTGTGAGCTGGAACATAGGAGGGTCCATATAAATATGAGAGGGAACTTTTTCACGGTGAGGGTGACAGAGCACTGGAAGGGGCTGCCCAGGGCGGTTGTGAAGTCTCTTTCTCTGAAGTTTAAAACCCACCTGGACATGTTCCTGTGTGGACTTGTTCCTTATTCAGGCAGTCTCTCAGTGGCAGTTTTCCCCAGTCAGAGATAGGGAGGGACGTTCAGGATCTCACATACTGTGCTTGAAAGAGCAGCAGGACCTGACCGCTGAGCAATCTGCTGATGATAGCTCTCATTCCAGTGATCCATCTTCCTCTCTGCTATGTTTAGCCTCATTCTTTCTGTCCCATCCCAGATTTATGCCTCTTTTTCCTTCCTTCTCAGTCAGCCTGTTCCTCCTCCCTGTCATCCTCCTGCAATGGGACGGAAGAGCGCCTCTTCTGCAGCTCTCAGCGATGCTCACGCTGACGCTCACACTCCTTCTCTCGAAAGGGTTTTTCAGGATGATGCTTTCCAGCCCTCCTGAAACCGAGTACAAATTAACATGTGAAAGCCCCGGAATCTGTGGTGTGTTGATCTGACCCCAGGCAAGACACGGCTCTAGCTGTGGCTGTTTTACATCTAATCACAGCAGAAGAGCAGCTTCGGAACAGTCTTATTTGTAGGTTTTTTATCTCGTTGTCCAGCTAAGTCAATCAATTGCTGCAAACTGTGTTGTGCTGCAGGGTAGAGAATAATAGAGAAACCCTCTACTCCTACTGCTGTGTATATATGTTGAAACAGCAGCCTGGCCTCTGCTTGCCAGGTAAAGCCGACAGTCCTTGATAAGGCTGTCAGAGCTCTTCAACTTCCAGGAGAAAAAAAAACCTAAAAGAGCCATCGTTCATTCCCGGAAACATCCATGGAATAATTACTGCCTCCAAAACAATTACAGCTGCAAAAAGCTCCTTTCCCTCTGAGGGAAGATCTTTGAGGAGATTGATCCCAATTAAAGTTTAATGTATGCCTCTGTTTTTTTTTTCAGGAAAGGATTGTTCTAGTTCCCGTTGGAGACACTTGGAAAATTTAAAGGTCTTTGAACCAAGCCCAGTGACGATGGGTCCTCGTTAGTGAAAGGAGCGCTCCCTTGTCTCAGGTTTGATGCTTATCCATCACACTGTGGCATGTGGGGGACATGAAGCTGGGCATAAACCTGCCGAAGAACTGAGATTTCCTAGTGACTTGTCTGCACCTCACGCCCCTCCAAGTACTGCCTGGGGGAGGGGGTTTTCAGTAAGGTGATGCTGCTGGGACCAGACCCTGCCACCAACTTCAATTGGGAAAATGGGGTTGGGCGGCTCAGCACTGGTACTGGATGTACTCCAGGGTCCTCAGCTGCCACCTCACACCCTCTAGCACTTCAATAGTGGAGCTAGACAAACTATCCAGAGCTGTCATGCCCACTCCAGCCCTGCAGTGGTCCTCCCTTTGGGGGACTGAAAGCTGGCAGGGCTTGGACACAAATAATTATGCAGCCATCCTTCCTGCTTTGGCCCTCTGCCAAACAGCTTCAGAGTGACTTCCACATCAACTGCCCCATCTAAGATTCTTGACAGAAGCAGGGATTTATTTTTATGCTTTTCATGGAACTATTGTTTCATTTCTGTGCCAAAGGAATCAAACAAACTGCCAGAAAGCTAGCCAGGAGCTCCTTGCAGGGTCCCTCTTACCAAATGCTTGCAAGAGTAACGAGAGATTCTCTCTGACTCCCACAGGGTCTTTCATCATCTCTTCCGTGCTCCCATCACCTTGCTGATGTTTTCCTGCGTGTCCCATTACTTTTCCCAACAAACTGTGTGCAGTTCTCAATATTGGCTGCCATTCTTCTTTCTCTCACACACAGAGACACTTCTCTCCCCGTCTCACAGCCTTTTCTCTCACCCTGTGTTGGGTATTGTACAAGCTTTCCTTTGTGTCTTCCCACTGCTGCTCAGTAAATAACTCCTCTCAATCGAGTCCGTGCTTCAAAATCTTCGCAAAGTGCCGCTTACCTGAAGCTCTAATTCTTCCGGTGTTCTGCTTTTCAAAGCTTCACTTTCTCCCTGTGAGGTACTTCATGCTGTTCTCTTGCAGGGTTTCTTTTCTTAGCTCCTCCAGCAGTGGAGGGTTTCCTTCTAAAATACCCGCAGTTGTTCTCGGGATTCAGGTGCCTGTAGGACCTTGCAGTGACAACGGGGGCAAAGCTGGTAGGTAGCTGCAGACTGGGACCCAGGACCAGGTGGCTGTGCCAGCGTGTAAATAACCAGAGCATCTGAATATTAGTTAAAAGCAATAATAAACAGCCCCTCGTCAAATGTGGTACTCAACGAGATGCTGGACTTGGGGTGAATGAGAACAAATGCAGTATGCAATGACTCCCGTCCGTCTCAAGGCGTGTTAATTCTGGTTCTTAACACTGGCAAAACTGGGATGAATGGGAACTACAGGTGCTGCTGGCCGAGTTAGCTCCTGACTACTGATCGTCCTTCGAGAAGCTCAGAATCTAACATCTGCTCAACAAGTGTTTTTAAAGAAACACCAGTGCCTTGGTGCAACAGAGACATTAACTTAGGACAAATACGTGGAGTTAAGACCCTTTTTGCTGCAGTCTTACAATCTGTGCTGACCTGTGTTTCTGTCCAAGGATTATACAATCATAGAATCATTGGGGATTGGAAGGGACCTCGAAAATGAGATACTCCACTTCTGATCTGGGTTGATAGCTGCAGAGAAACATCTATCTTGAGAGAAAACATTGCAGCTGGCCCCGCGCACCCAGTCCAGACAATTCATGGACATTCAAGGGCACTCTTACCTCCAGATGCTCCCCCTACTGATTTTGTCACGGGCTTGGAGTCTGCAGCCTGCTCTGAAGTATGTTTCTGGGGTGGAAGGGTGGTGGAACACTGATGGTAAAACACGATGGAGAGTAACCTGGCAAAAGTAACACAGAGGCTCTGTGAACCACACGGTGCAGAAGAACTATGGGGTGGGATCCCACTCAGCCTGCACCCTGGAGCAGCTCAGCTTACACACTGGGAGCTGCTGCCTGAGTCATTTCCAAAGCCACCGGGTTCATCTATTCTTGAAGCAACACTGTGGATAGAAAAGCAGTGTTTGGGGTTTCTGATATCTCTATTTCTTATCACATTTCTGAACTCGCTGAGAATTCCAAGAACACATGTGAGAGCTCCTTGTGCATATGCAATGAAACAGCTCCATTCAGGGCAGCTGAGCTCCTTATCAAATAAATGAATAAACCAGCATCCCTTCTTAACATGGAACTTACATCTTTAATAAACATCAGCTTTGTGTTCTCATGAGAATCTTATTATACAGCTTCCTCCACTGATTCATGTATTAATATCATCTTGTATTAAGCTACTACATAATTGATGCTATGGAAGTGTTTTCATATAACAACTCGTTCCCTGCATAATATAACCCACTTATCATATTTTCAGCTCAGAATTCAGAAGGTTGGTGGAACCAACAGACTAGCTACAGAAAAGTACAGTATATCATTTGCAAATGGCATGCAAACCAGAGTAAACACACGGTGCTAAGTGCTGACTTTGGCATCGCTCAGGCTGAAAGGCATAAATCAGCTAATAGGAAACGAAATAATTTAAGAGCTCAGTAGAATGGAAAAAGCCCCGCGGCAACTACGACCTGATGGAGTGATTTGGGTGCAACGTGCAGCCCGGGCGGCTGTGATTAGCCGTACGTTAGACACTCAGGGATGAGATCTGCCCCCAAAAACACAGCCCTCTCTTCCAGTACCACTCACTATAAGCAGAAGCAGCAGGTGAAATCCCTGTAGGGATGTATTTTCCTTTAGGGTTTAGGGTCTTTTTGTTTAGTTTTATTTCGCCTGCAGCTGCATAACGAGGTTCAGCAAGACTTCACTATCTAATATGGTGAGATTACTAAAGGCTCAGGAGCCTCCTCTCCCTCATAAAAATCTGTTTAAAGCTAAGCTCAGCAAGACAGACAAGGAATCCTTCTGTCTGCCAAACCGCCTACCAGAGTGACGATGACACAGCCCGTGCTCTGCAGCCCCAGGAGCCAGGGATTCCCAGTGTTGACTTACAAGGTTTTCATCCTGGGGAGCTCATCTTACAGATGCCCAGGCAAAACCGTTAATATTGGAGAGCGCTTATGAACATGTTCACCAGTGGAAAAAAGACTGATGGATTGAAGAAGAACATGCTGGAGGCTTCAGTCCTGTGCAAACAGAGGGTTCATTTCTGTGCTGCTGCAGCAACGGGATGTGTGAGGTGCCACTACCCATCATGGACTTGTGCCAGCACAGAACTGGCTTTGAGTTTTCAGATGCTGTTCAATTACCTGTTATCTCCACCATGCTGCTACACAGCTAAGGAAGTCTAAGGTTTAATTGAACTTGGGGAGAACTAGTGGGGAAGAAATATCTTTGTAAAGACACTGACAAATTGTGACCATCCCATTTGAACTGGTTTCTGCTTCATCACACACAAATGTTCCTTCAATGTCAAAGTCTTGTGCTGTGAAGTTAGAGCTATTGATGCTACAAAAGTACACTCTGTCCTCGAGTTTGTTCTTGCCTGAAGTTAGTCTTTGCTTCTATTACCTGTTCTGGCTCTGGTCCTCAATGTTGTGTCAGTGGCCAACACCAGCTGCTCCAAATCACAGAATCATTCAGGTTGGAGAAGACCCCTGAGATCATAGATTCCAATCATCAACCCTATTCTACAAGTTCACTCCCAAACCATATCACCCAACACTACGTCTAACCGTGTTCTAAACTCATCTAGGGAATGGAATTTCCTCTTCTCCAGAAAGGGCAGCACTGCTACCTTTGCAATCACTGTCAAACAGCCAAGGAGTTCAACTGCTTCACAAGGCACTAGATACCTACAGCTCTCCTTCCATTGCACCATCGCACACAGTCCTACGCACTAACAACATCCACTGTTGGAAAAGTGGTCACTGAGTATTTGTGTCTTAAGGACAGACACTTCATCCCCAAATCCACCCACGGCTGCAGTAGTTCCCCTCATCTTCTCTATGCACAGTTCTACTCTTTCTCCTTTCCACAGCAAAATTTAAAGCAGACTCAACATATGAGTTCACGCATCTTTTTTCACTACCTTCTCTCCAGCTTGAAAACAGGTTCCCAGTTGCTTCGATGAGGATCAGGTCTATGTGGGAAGCTTCAGCTTCATGGGCTGCATGTTATTTAAAATAAAGCATAGGCATAAGACCCAGTCTTAGTGGTCCTGACTAGAGTTCAGCTGCCCCTGCACATGGACAGCAGGGGCAAAATACCATAAGAGCCCAATTAGCACCCGATTGACTTTGACTACACTTGTTATCCATAAATGTTTCTCCACCTACATTCACGGGGAACTTCTTCATGGTGAGGGTGACAGAGCACTGGAAGGGGCTGCCCCAGGAGGTTGTGGAGTCTCCTTCTCTGGGGATGTTTAAAACCCGCCTGGATGTGTTCCTGTGTGACTTGGTCTAGGTGATCCTGCTGTGGCAGGGAGATTGGACTGGATGATCTTTCAAGGTCCCTTCCAATCCCTAATGATCTGTGATTCTGTGAACTACAAGCAGTGAAAATGCACCTATTCATTTCCCTGCTTCCTTGCAGTACTTTACAGACTGTAGGAGACCCTTTTGCCATCTGGTTATCACAGTCACAAAGACCTTCCAAACAAGAACAGCCACTGTCCCTAACTGGCATTTCTGGGAAGAAGATTACTGGCAGAAAACACGTGTCTTCCTGAAACCATCCTCACCTGTTGCCTAACTGCATGCATGACTTCACCGGAAAATGCTGCAAACCCTATGTGTGAGCAGGAAGGGATGCAAACACCTTCCATCTGTTGAACCATTACAAATCATAGAATCATTAGGGATTGGAAGGGACCTCGAAAGATCATCTAGTTCAATCCCCCTGCCACAGCAGGATCACAGATTGCTATTGAATCTGCTGGCCCTTCCCCCTCCCTCACAACACTGACTCATTACTTCCCTACTGCCAGAAATGGTCCTCAAGATGCTGAGCTACCTTCCAGCACCCCTGGGAAGTGACAAACCCCACACTACCCCACCTTCTACCTCCCTCTCCTCAAAATGACCTGTCCCTTCCCAACCCCCCGATTCCTCTGGGCAGTAAACAAGTCTTGCTCCAGGAGCAGCATGATCCATTATTAATCCCACACCACCATGCCTGGGAATTCCAGTCCAAGACAGAAGTGAAAAGGCTGCAGCACGGGCAGACCAGGACTGCAGTCAGAGCAGGGCTTGTAATTTAATAGACTCACCTGGAGTAACGCTGTGATCGCAAACAGCCTTCAAACGTTGTTCAGACAGAGATTCCCTAAATCCTCGAGTCAGCTACAAATACGTAGCTGCATGAGGAGCCTGGATTCAAACCCCTTTGAGGAAAACAGAGACAGACTTAGGGATTCTTTACAGGCTTCTGTCTTGCACACGTATAAATAAATATATAAATCTCCTCGGGGGCTTCACCTGGCTCGAGACTCCCCGAAGAACTCACAGCCAAGACCCCAAGGAAAGGCACGGTGTTTGTCTGCAGGTTGTGTTATAACAGCATTTGAGCAGAGGTTTTATTCCGTTAACGGCCGATTTTCTCTTCCTTGCCTTCCCGGCGAGGCGAGAGTTGCCTCTACCCTGTAATGTAGACATCACCCTCTCAAAGCACATTCCCAAAGAGGCCAATTTAAAGACTGACAAGAAAATCACCTGTTCTGTTTGGACAGAGAGAAAATGATAGTTTTCCACTGGAAATAAAAATATATATATATAAAAAGAACAAAAAAGTAAACTCTGCTGTGTGATCCTGCTCAGGCTTGCTGGACACATCAAGGGAAGTTGAGGATCACAGTTATGGGAAAGGCTTGCTGAGCTTTGTTGGCTTGCACCACTGCAATGCCTTTCTCAACCCTTATAGTGCTCCCACTAGGAGCACCCCCTAGCCAAGGCCACTTGGATGGCTACACTGACCTGCACAGGTCCGCTTGCATGGGTCCACCTGCACCCTCACCGCTACCAGTCCCACTGCATCTGGGCTGGGTCACCCACTTAACCTCGTTTCTATCTTGTCCTTCTTGCTCTCTTTCCAGAACCTTTTCTGCAGTCTCCTGTTGCCATCTCCTCTTCCACCTCACGCTGAGCAATGTCGCTTCTCCTGCCCCTTCTCAGCTCCTGCTGCAAAGGGTTGAGCTATCACACCAGGTCAGTGCATCTCTCACCAGTAGGTTTGGATGGGTGGGTGTGGACGTAACAACAGCATCAGCCCTGACAGTAGGAAACACCACCAAGCAGGATCACATCAGAGTCAAACAGAGGGTTTTCAACCTATTTCAGCTGGAGACCTTGACAAAGCATCTCCAAGAAGACAAAGGGAAGCGAGGCAAGTGACAGATTAAAAATAAACACAGGTATCCTTCCGAGGGCACAGATCAGATCAAAAGCCTCCAGTGTTTTGTCTTAACTGATGGCTGCAAAAGCACTTCCAAACAAGAGAGCCATGTGCTGCTGCAGGAGGGTAAAATGCTTCACGAGGAAAAATACCCAAGTTTATTTTTGATTCAGAAAAAAAAGGAGATGAATGTATTTTTATCTATATTTTTGTCTCATATGGATTTGGGGACAAGCTAAGGGCTGTCATCCACCTCAGTGGTCCAAGTCAGCCCCTTTTCATATAGGTCTGAGCTCAGCACACCAAGCCCCACTGCTGGCACTCAGCAATCACAGAATCATAGAATCATTAGGGATTGGAAGGGACCTTGAAAGATCATCCAGTCCAATCCCCCTGACACAGCAGGATCACCTAGACCAAGTCACACAGGAACACATCCAGGAGGGTCTTAAACGTTTCCAGTGACGGAGACTCCACAACCTCCCTGGGCAGCCTGTTCCAGTGCTCTGTCAACCTCACTGGGAAGAAGTTCCTTCTCATATTTATATGGAACCTCCTCTGTTTCAGCTCACACCCATTGCACCCTGTCCTATCACCAGATGACCTTGAGCAGAGCCTGGCTCCATCCTCCTGACACCCACCCTTCACATATGTATAGACATTAATGAGGCCACTCCTCAGTCTCCTCTTCTCCAAGCTCAAGAGATCCAGCTCCCTCAGCCTCTCCTCATCAAGGAGCTGCTCTTCTTCCTTCATCATCCTCATTGCTCTATGCTGGACTCCATCCAGCAGCTCCACATCCCCCTTGAACTGAGGGGCCCACAACTGGACACAATACTCCAGATGCGGTCTCCCTCAGCAATGGCCAAACCTACCCTCTGTGATTCCACAGAAAGCCACGGGGTCAGCACGGAGCCAGCCTGCAGGGTCCAAGTGAGCTCTGCCTGGCAACCACACGAGGGTTAACACCTAGAATGGGTGACAGAGAAAAGTTAATGCAAGAACTAGCTGAAAACCCAAGTGCATCTCTTTAACTAAATAACTTCCCATTTTGCTCTACATTTCCTTGTTTCAAAGCAGGAGGGGGTAGAAAAGCTAGAAGAGGCTGCAGATGTAGGCAAAGAACAAAAGGCTGAGCTGTGTGTAGTGGATGAGGAAAGCAAGGGTTAGAGTAAGAAGCCTCAAGCTTCTTTAAATGCGCTTCTATTGCTAATTAAAACACTCTGCAGAATTTCCCACGGGAGGAATCGTGGAAATTGATCCTCATGGCATGAGCCTAGATGGGGGCAGGATGCAGCCACTTCCCTCAGAGATGAAAGTGCCTCCCACACTTCTTTCCACTGTCCTGTCTCAGCCCAGCTTTCCACACCTCATCACCACGGTGTTGCCCTTCCTGGGGCAAAAACCAAGCCCACGATGGGACAACTGTGGGTCGCTGGCTCCTCTCCGTTGCAGATTCACCTTGGATGTACCGAGGCTCAGTTTGGGCTACATTTAAGTGCTTGCCAGTGGCTACAGAGCAATACATCCCGGGGCTGTGTTTTGTCCTTGGTTTCCACACCTCAGGTCTAGAGCAGAGGGCACCTTTGCAGCCCTCAGCCTGTCCCCAAAACCCTAGAGAAGCCCCCCGCTGCGACCACCCCTCTCCCAGGCTGCCTTCACAGCCCCGCTCGCTGCACGCTTGCAACGTGAAGACCTCAACCTCTGCACTCGCTGGAATAATCTCGTGTCATGTTCACAGAGATCAAACAGGATTTATTTCTAGATGAAACTCGGCTGATAATATAAAGCAAGTTATTAATCCCCTCAGGCCAGCCATCTAACACCCAAAGCCTGTTACTCTTGCTGGCTGGAAGGAGGCATTTGATTGAATCAAGAGGGATTTGTTTAGCTCTATCTTCTTGTTTAAGTTAGAAGCTGCTTAAAATTTGTAGCTGAGTTTGTGCCCCTGCAACTACCTCCTGACTGTTGGCTCTTCATTACCGGTGACTGAACCTGCCAACCGAGACCCAGCAGTGCAAACTGGGGGGGGGGGGGNTCTTCTTGTTTAAGTTAGAAGCTGCTTAAAATTTGTAGCTGAGTTTGTGCCCCTGCAACTACCTCCTTTAGACTCCAGGATAAGAAATAAGACCAACTCTGACCACTCGTGACATCTTTTTTGTCTTGAGTATTTGTTGACTATCTCTTCCTGTCAGACTGTGAACTCCCCATCCTCTTGTTATGGGTCACCAGCTCTCAGTCTTCCCCTCTCCCATCGTAAGACCCAAGCTGATACCTCAGTAGCTCTCTCTGATGCCCCATCTTTCATCCCCCCACCAGTGACCCTGTTACCAGCCATGGCACGTCCTCACTCCCCAAGTGAAAGCCCCATGCCCATGGTTCAGCTCCCCAGGACCTTGCCACGGGCCTGGCAAGTTGCAAGGCAACCACAGCTCCTGGTCACGAAAAATCTACACGTTGGCAACTTTGGGGTGCACAGGATGCTTTGAAGATTGGGGGAGCTTTGAGCTCTTGTATTTATGTACCTCTGCCCTGAAACACTCTGATTTCTCCTCAGCAGTGATCTGTCAAAACTCTCTCTTCAGCTGCTGCTTTAACCAGGAGGGACTGGATTTTCTCTCTTTTTCTGTCAGAGGGTTTGATAAGAGAACTGGTATCAAGAGGATCAGCCAGAGTGATGATAATGCTTTTAGCATCAGAGCCAAAGCCCATTGCCTTCACTGAAAGCCCTTCCAGTGACTTCGTCCTTGTGCCTTGCCACGGGATGGGGCAGGCTTTGCTTTGAACATGACTTTGGAATTAGACACCAGAGCTTCCACTGGGGGGTCTGGTCACTGAAATCTGCAAACAGGCAGGGGGACAAGGGACAAAAAAGGAAGAGTATATCTTCCCCTCCAGTTTCACTCTCTTAAACACCCTTCTCACTGCCCCTCCTGTTATTTTTCAAGCCCTCCCTAGCATCTCCTAAAGGATCCAAACTGAAACAGGCACCAGCTGTTTTTTAAAAGAGAGGCCAGAAGATCCTGATCAAAGAAACAACCGAGCAGAGTGAAGAAAGTAAACAGCACAAGCTGATTAAATGTTTGGAGAGGCTGCCAGAAAGGCATCAGTTTAACTGCCCATAGCCTGAGATCATCTAGACGTGAGTAACGTGATTCCCCTCTGCCTCCTCGCTGCATTATGCATAAACTCTGCTGTCCAGGGAGACGGGCAGATGCTGACCTGCTGTGACAGGCTGCCAATGAGTCTGCAAGCAGGGGGTTCTGAGCAGCCACAACAGACAAGGGCAGCCCACACGTGCTCCTAACTGCACAATCACAGAATCATCAGGGATTGGAAGGGACCTCATCAGAGAAATGAGGGTCTATGGCAGTTTTGGTTAGAAATTGGATCATAGAATCACTATGGATTGGAAGAGACCTCGAAAGATCATCTAGTCCAATCCGCCTGCAACAGCAGGATCACCTAGACCAAGTCACACAGGAACACATCCAGGCGGGTCTTGAACATCTCCAGAGAAGGAGACTCCACAACCACCCTGGGCAGCCTGTTCCAGTGCTCTGTCACCCTCACTGGGAAGAAGTTCCTTCTGATATTTATATGGAACCTCCTATGTTCCAGCTGACACCCATTGCCCCTTGTCCTATCACCAGATGACATGGAGAACAGCTTAGCTCCATCCTCCTGACACCCACCCTTCACATATTTATCGACAGTAATGAGGTCACCCCTCAGTCTCCTCTTCTCCAAGCTAAAGAGACCCAGTTCCCTCAGCCTCTCTTCATAAGGGAGGTACTCCATCTCCTTCATCATCCTCATTGGTCTATGCTGGACTCCCTCCAGCAGCTGCACATCCCTCTTGAACTGAGGGGCCCACAACTGGACACAATACTCCAGATGTGGTCTCACCAGTGCAGAGTAGAGGGGGAGAAGAACCTCTCTCAATCTACTAACCACCTCCCTTCTGATCCACCCCAGGATGCTGTTAGCCCTCTAGTCCACAAGAGCACATTGCTGGCTCATGGTCATCCTGCTGTCCCTCAGGATCCCCAGGCCCCTCTCTCCTACACTGCTCTCCAACAGGTCAGTCCCCAGCTTATACTGGTACTTGGGCTTGTCCTTGCCCAGATGCCAGACTCTACACTTACCGCTGTTATACTTCATTACATTTCTCTCTGCCCAGCTCAGCAGCCTGTCCGGGTCTTGCTGAATGGCAGCGCAGTCTGCTGGGGTGTCGGCTAGCGCAGTGCTGCGCAGGTTGCCCGCAGTCTGCCTCCCTTGCCACCCCAGCAGGGTATTCCACGGATGAAGGAACAAACAGCCTGGTAAGGAGAACAGCACTCAGGCTTCTGTGATGGTAACCAACTACTGCATCTCGTGATAGTTACTACCTCTGCTTTGAATCAAAAATTAAATGAGCAAGCGTAGAATCACAGAATCATCAAGGTTGGAAAAGACCTTCAAGACCATCAAGTCCAACCATCCACCCTACAACCCCAGCCACTAAACCATCTTTCAAAATACTATGTCTACCTGTTTTTTGAACCCCCTCCAGGGTCAGTGCCTTCACCCGCTCCCTGGGCAGCCTGTTGCCAGGCCTCCCCACTCTTTCTGGGAAGAAGTTTTCCTCAGATCCAGTCTGAGCCTCCTCTGGCACAACTCAACCCCATTTCCTGCTCTCCTATTGCTAGTCACTAGGGAGACGAGACAAACACCTGCCTCACTGCAACTTCCATTCAGATAGTTGTACAGACCAGTGAAGTCTCCCCTCAGCCTCCTCTTCTCTAGGCTGAACAGCTGCAGCTCCATCAGCCTCTTCCCATCAGTCTTGTTCTCCAGACCCCTCATCAGCCCAGCTGCCCTTCTCTGCCCCTTCTCTAGCACCTCCATGTCCTTCCCATACTGCGCTGCCCAAAACTGCACCCAGTGCTTGAGGTGTGACCTCACCAGGGCTGAGCACAGGGGCAGGATCCTCTCCTTGGTCCTGCTGGTCACTCTGCTGCTGGTGCAGGCCAGGATGCTCTTGGCCACTTGCAGGCCTGAACCTGTGACTGTCCAAAGCTTTGAATAACCACAGCCATGAAGATGCTGTTTGACACCACTTCCTTCTCAGGCTGTCTGCCTCGCTGAGCATTAAAAGCTGGAAGTTCATCAGCCGCTCGCTCACAGAGGAAGAGGGATGAAGGAAGGTGCGACAGAGCCAGGTGGCTGTTGGGGGGGGGGATGTCTCTTCACATAAATGTCAGTACCTATTCACAGGCTCCAGAAAACCTCATCCCCGAGAGCTGGAGCACGTGACAGGTGCTTCACTCCTCTGCAGCAGCTTCCCCGCTGCAGCCCCCACTTAATTACAACTTCGAGGAACAGCAGCCTATAATCACCAGCACGGAAGCTCATTTCTCTTTAAGCGAAACCCGGCTCACGGTGGCTTTTCACAGGAACAATTTTCGAATAAACAAGCTCTGAAACTTAAAAAGGATCTGAAGCTCCATTAAATAACACAGCTCCTTCGCAGGGATCTCTCCTGGGAAGGGATGTCTTCTATTCGAGTGCCATGTTATGACAAGCATGACAGACTTGATAGCGATCTGTTCCAACTCATGACATTGCTTAAATTAGGTGAGATAGGATCTGCACAGGCTTTCTGAGGAAAGCTCCTCTGGGCAAAAGCACTATTATTTTTGTTAATGGCTGTGAATTATGATTTCCTTCTCCTAGGAGCCACAAACTGTGGTGCTACGTGGTAGAACATCATGTAATGTATGTAATACATGAGTCCTTAGTAGGGGAGGAAACCATGCCATTTGCATACATCAGAGCCGGAGCTGTAATCAGGATGTGCTTCCCCGCTTCCTTCGCTGAATATTTATGGACCTCTTCCCCACTTCCCCTTCTGCTGCACGTGTCTCCTGCTTGACCCGGTGTCTCGCTCTGTCTTGTCCAAAGTTTGGAAGGGTGCATGTTTAGGGCACGTTCCCGTTGCTCTGCAAACACCAAGCGACTGGCTCCCTTTCGCAGCCTCACACGGGCTGCGCAGCTGCAACCTCAGCCGTGTGGAAAGACAGATGGAGGCAGAAAGCAACTCAGCTCCGGCGCTGTGGGCTCATGAGCACATCAGGGCACGAGCCAGCAGCTGATGACACCAAGGTCTCTTGTAGGCAAACAGTGGGGTTTTAAGATCGTAGCGACACCTGAGCAAGACTGAAGACACCACAGCCAGCAAGTGACACTTTACACCCTCAAGGGCTGCCAGACAGTAAAAAACAGCTCATCCTGCTCTTTCAGTCCTCTCACAGCATCACACGTCAGCAGCAGGGTAGAAAGGCACAGGGCAATGCGGTCGGTGCTGTGCCACTCTTCCCAGTACATCCCATATGGCTGTTCCCAAGGGCTCAGATCTTCTTTGAAGGTGCTCCTAAGTCACTAAGGTTTTATGCAGACCTCACTCTCAGCAGTCTGCCAGGCAAACCCACACTTGTATTCCTCTACAACTTTGATCCCTCGCATCTTGAAAGGAATAAAAGCCACTCCAGAGCAAACCCAGATCCCAGTTAGGAGACAGGCTCACAGAGTTTGTTGCGAGCCCGCATGAACCTACTCACTCTCCACCAGTGAAAAGTAAGCTGAGAGAAGACCAACACCCAGTTATAATTTGCAAAGAGAAACCAGAGGCCATCTGAGCAATTTGGACAAAGAGAAGCAGCAAGTTTTGATGCCACACAGGAGCACAAAAACAAAGCAGCCAGGTGGAAAGTCTCAGTCAGAGGACAATATAGCACCAGAGCAAGTTAACACTCGGGACTTGGGGAGGGTTTCCTTTTGGATGCCATAAAGCAGCCAAAAGCACACAAATTCCCAATAAATGCTCTTGAATCCCAGGTATCTACATCTGAATCATTTTGCTAATTAGAATCATAGAATCATTAGGGATTGGAAGGGACCTCGGAAGATCATCTAGTTCAAACCCCCTGCCAGAGCAGGATCACCTAGACCAAGCTGCACAGGAACATATCCAGGTGGGTTTTAAATGTGTCTCCAGAGAAGGAGACTCCAAACCCCCCTGGGCAGCCCCTTCCAGTGCTCAGTCAACCCAATTACAGAAGCTGCACAACAGCACATCCCTCCAGAAAACATTTGGACACGTGTCTGTGGTTAGAGACAAAGTGAGAGGTCCAACGAGACATCCCCACCAGCTCCCGAAGCCTTGCTGAAGCACTCAGGCACCGACTGAGCACGGATGTGCTCCCGAGTACTGGTGCTGATCAAAACAGAGCAGAGTCCCCTGATGTCCATCACTCTGGCGAAGGTTCAGCCAGTTAAGAGGAGGTTTCACATCTATGTGTCAAAGGCCTACAGTAACAACAGGCTGCACATTCAGAACTGAGTTATTGTTGGTGCAGGGAGGTTAGAAAGAAACCAAGAGCATTTCTTACTGACTCGAAGCAATTTAAGCTCAGGTTTCCAGAGTGACATATTGTTATTTGCTAGCTGAGAGATGGTTCGAGGCAAATCTGAGCCTTGCAGGCAGCCTGTGGGCAGCACAGCAGGCAGCGATGTGCAGGGGGTCATGTCTGCGGGCAGCGGGAGCTGAGAGCACCGCGTGGACAGGCCACTGTCACCAGAGGGACACAGAAAGATCTGTGTTTTGCCAAGTAGAAATATTCACTGTCTTGAAGCAGATTTATTGCTGAGCTGCAAGGAAAGAGCTGCCTTTGCTCCTTTCCATTATAGGGATGGGGGTTGGACTGGATGATCTTTCGAGGTCCCTTCCAATCCCTGATGATTCTATGATTCCAGTGCGAGACTTCTGTGCGTGCAGGAGGAGGTGGTGGCACTGCTGGTGCTACAAGGGTTTCAATACATGACCAAAGATGTCCTTCGAGCTAAAAGATGTTTAGATGCTTAAAAACACAGAGAAGCACATGGACACAAGTAAAAGACCATCTAGTCCAACCCCCCTACAACAAGCAGGGCCATCACTAAGCAGATTTTCCAGAGCCCCATCCAGCCTGACCTTTAATGTCTTCAGGGATGTGGTCTCCATGACCTCTGTAGGCAGCCTGCTCCAGGGATCCACCAACCCTTAGATTAAAGAACTTTTTAGTCGTATCCAGCCTAAATCTACCCTTTTCCAGCTTAGAAGTAGGACCCCTTATCCTATCATTCCCTGGCCTTCTGGACTGCTCTTCCCCAGCCTTCTCATTGGCCCCTTTCAGGTACTGGAAGGTCACTATAAGGTACCCCCAGAGCCTTCTTATCTTCAGGCTGAACCACTCATGCATCATTGTCTTTGTAAGAGAGGTTCTCCAGCCTTCTGACAATTTGTGTGGCCTCCTCTAGACACACTCCAACAGGTGCACATCCTGGGTAGGGCTGACTGAGACTTCCAAGTCTTCCCACCCAAGAGAAATGCAGCTATAGGAGCACAGCACCCTCTCTGCTTTGGTGCTGTCTGCATCCTAAAGATGCAGAATTGCCTTTGCTGAATTTAACATCCTGCTAAAAAACAATTACGAATCTAAAAGGCAAAGAAAATCTATCAAATAGGATGCTGGAACATAGGAGGTTCCACACCAACATGAGAAGGAACTTTTTCACATTGAGGGTGACAGAGCACTGGAACAGGCTGCTCAGGAGAGTTGTGGAGTCTCCATCACTGGAGATGTTTAAGACCCACCTGGACATGTTCCTGTGTGACTTGGTCTAGATGATCCTGCTGTGGCAGGGGGATTGGATTGGATGATTTTCTGAGGTCCCTTCCAATCCCTAATGATTCTATGTCTCTACAACAGGCACAAAACCAACAGCAGTAGATGGATTCACTTCTTACATTTGAAATGATGATGAGCTGACACTAAAAAATGTGGCAAGCCTCTCAAAATAACTTCAGTGCCCCTCTTCCCCCTCGTGGGACAATATCGACATTGATCTAACAACTACAGTCGATTCCTTTACCAACCTGGGCTGGACAGGCAGCATCACTCCGCTCCTGCCCTCAGCCTGGAAAGATCATTAGCCTAAGGCAGCCAAGGAAAGAACAGACATTAAAATCACTACCCAAAATCACAGTCCCTAGGAGAGGAGGCATCACACCCGCTGTGCAGAGCTGTGTCCCGCACTCCCTCTGGGCACCGGACACGCAGCACTCCCCTCGCGGCGTGTGGGGAAGTTCGTAGCCGCACGGCATCGCGGCTCTTCAGCTGAGGCAGTGCAGCCTTCAGCTTGCCGTGCTCTTCACGCAGCAGCTGCATGGAAGCAACGTTTCTTTTCGCAGAGAAGTGGATATTTACGGCCATAAGTGTTATTTGATCATCCCCACGAAATTAGATTTAAGTTCGTGCCGTGCGTTCTCCAAACTGCCCCATAAAATCACACTTGGAGCAAGAAGGGCGTAAATCATAGACAAACCGACCCAACCCTCGCTCCTTAAAAGTCCTGCGTGGGTACTACTTAACCATGATCTATGCAAATAAAGTGCTAATTAAATAGCAGTGGGCGTGGCATAGATGCAAATTCCAAACCCTACCCAGTCCCAATCTCCCCTTCATGAACTGCCTGCAGCTATAACCCTCTGAATTTACGAGCTGCTCAGTATCTAACGCGATCTTGTCATTGTGATGGAGCAAAACCAGCGGGGAATGGATGTGTTCCTGTGTGACTTGACCTAGGTGATCCTGCTGTGGCAGGGAGATTGGACTGGATGATCTTTCGAGGTTCCTTCTCATCCCTAATGTTCTGTGATGCAAAATCAACCTGCCATAGTGCCTGTTCCTCCTCGGAGACCCCTTTGGCCACCCAATGTTACCCTGAAAGTGGACAGGTAAGATAAAGCACGGGATGCTCTGGGTACTTGTGAAAAACCCAAATACAGACAGCACCCAGAGCTTTCTCTGTTATCCAGCAGAGAGCTGAGATGCTGAGGGCTGGTGTTCTTGCTTGGAAGCCAACACGAAATTACAGCTGCCCCAACAGCTCTTGCTGGCAGCTCATGGCTACAACTTATCAAGAAAAAAACCTGTAGCTGACGTACAGCTCACCCACTGCTCCAAACTACAGCTTTCTCATTTCCATCAGAGATAACCCACTTTTCTGCAGCAAAATCCACTTTCCACCAGCATCTCCCCATGGTGTCGATGCAATCTGTCTCTTGCTTTCCATCAATATTGTGAAATGACAAATTGCATGAAGAGGTCTACCCCTCCTCTACCTTGAGGGGATAGTTTCTATGGTGTGAAAACCTGTAGGGGCTGGATTTAATTTTTATGAAAGCAAACCCAGGGTTTTTTTGATAGAAAATATTCCCTGTGTCAAACCAAGTTAACATGTTGGGAGCTCTTCATGTCTAAGGTGTGGCCTGGGGCTTGGAGCACTTTTGTTGTGCAGAGGTCAGTATTTTTCTTGTCATCTTCCTGACACAGGTACTGGACATCCAGCACTGAAAGAGACATGTCCATAGCTCGAGCTGAGCTGTACCTCAAACCCAGTCCTCTCCAACGCTGATCCCAGAGGAAAATTTTCCATACGCTAGTGATGAAACCTTGCAAGCACTGTCCCCCATCTCCTTGCCTTAGGTTGCCTTTGAAATGTCCTTTTGCATTATTTCTTTGAGCATTCTCACACAGCCTGTGAGGACTTTCACCCAGCGACAGCCTCGCTGCATTTTCCTTGAGATTGTCCAGACTTCCAGCAGCTTTATTTCCCACCAGGTCCTTCCGAGGGCAACTAAGACATCAGGTTTAGTTGCAGGAGACTTGACAACAGAGGAGCTGTCTCCCAGACCTGGCAGACTCAGACTTAATATCCAGAGTATCATGGAAATCTCTGCACCAGAAAAGGCATTTGAAGAGGCAATCGAGGGAAAAGGCAGCTCTGAGCACAATATTTGTGAAGCCCCATCTACTGCCAACAGAACATCCTCATTTGTGACTGCAGACCTCGGAGTAACGCGATCAAAGGCAGCGTCTGATAGCACTGCTAGGATTTGCAACTTCTTCCTGTCTTTCTGTTCCCAACTAATTATCTCTTCCTTAAATGAATAATAAAGCATTTAATCCATCTCTGCAAAGCTCATTCCATCAAATCAGCCAGCGGGGAACGTGGCACTTCCGCTGGCAAAGCCAATGCCTAGGAACCCCTGAAGACATAGAAACCATCTCTCAGGGTCAAATTCTCCTGCTGACAAACTCAACAGGTTCCTCCAAGGTGGGTAGGAACAAAACGTGCAGCACAAGGCTCCGCACACACCACCTTCCTCTGGCCCACAGACCATGTGGCGTCCTCTCATCCACCTTCATGGGCAAAGGATGTGGTGACTACTCAATGTACCTACTCTTCCTTTCCTTAGTTGTAGCAAGGGACAAACCAAAAGCCCCCCTGGCACCTTTTCCTCTCCCCAGCCCATTTTCTGCCTGCAGGAGTACAGCACTTCACAGAATCCCAGAACGTCAGAGGCTGGAGGGGCCTCTAGAGATCATCTAGTCCAACCCACTACCAAAGCAGCATCACTTGGGTCAGTCAGAAATACATCCAGGCAGGTTTTGAAAGTCTGCAGGGACGGAGACTCCACCACCTCTCTGGGTTGTCCACTCCAGTGCTCCATCACCCTCACAAGCAAACGGTTTCTATTCACATTGAGGTGGAACTTCCTATGTTCTAGCTTATCCATTTTATTCCTCGTTCTGCTTGTGGGTGCCACCAAAAAGACTGGCCCTTTCCTCTCGACACCCACCCCTCAGGTATTTATAGACATTAATAAGATCCCTCTCAGCCTTCTCTCCTCCAAACCGAAGAGCTCGAGTTCTCTCAGCTCTTCTGTTTTGTCCCCAGCACTGATACTCACCAAGACTGTCATCTCATGGGATATCATCCTCCATCTTCCCAACGTATGCTCACTCACACTCAGGATTATGTAGCTCTGGTGAAAACCACACAGAAAGAGAGAGCACACAGATTTTGGATTAGTGGGGCTATCCACCACTTAGGAGTGTCTTAACCTGTTCTTCGCTTTGGAAGGTAGCAAGAAGCAACAGCTCCTGCCCAAGGAGTGGTCTCCTTGGAGTATTAGCAGTTCTGCACCTTGGGAGCCCTCATTAGCAGTCAGCACTTATTTTATCTGCTGCTGTTAGGCTACACCTGTGCCTTGGTCTCCTGAGTCTGTCAAAGCAATAATTCGCCTGGCATCTCCTCAATCTGCTCTACATCTCACGGGTTTATAGCTCATTCCCCTATAACTTTGCTATATATATGCTCTTCATGTGGGCTGACCTTGAGGGGTAAAAGCTGCTGTCAGGTAGCTACACCCACAAATCCAGCCCCGTCATGGTGGCCCCCTCCACACTGAGCCTAACCCAGGTCCAGATGACACTCATGGGAAACCTCCAGCACTAGATTAATTTCTCTTCCACTTGTCTTCACGTTCCTCTGAGCAAGTAAGCTGTAGTGCACTGAGCTTTTCTTATAAAAACAACCCTTCCTTATCTGGAAATGAAATTAAAGCAATGAATTAGAGAATTACAGAAGACAGACCCACAGGGGGACTGGAAAACTTTACCCAGCCTATTCCCCCAGTCCCACCAGAGGACCGTATCTACTTAAACTATTCATGAAAGATCTTGTTTAAGCTACTCTGAGGATTTCCAGAAGTGAATCCTTCTGCACTTGTGTTTAGACATGATTTTTTAATTATTTGCATGGTTTAGTCTTTGCACAGGTTTTCATATGAATTCCAGCTCCATGGAGTGAATCAAATTAAAGACCATTATTACTGGGGGATGTCGGGGCGGGGGGAAGTGCTTGCATTAAGCTGGTGTGTAAAACACACAAGGCACGGTGGAAACAAATGGGGAGTCTCACTGCCTGCACTTCCCAGCCTGAAAAGACTCTGAGCTGTGCAGCACAATCCACACACGAAGCTGGGGAGTGTCCTGTGGGCAGAAACAATGAATGAACCAAAGTGATGCTTTTCCAATCTGACTAAAGAAACACTCTGAGCAGAGGTTCTCCGGGACAAAAAACACTCAGCTTTTCATTTTGCATGTGTTAATTTACAGAGAATCATAGAATCATTAGGGATTGGATGTTTTAAAGCCAGTGAACCCGTAACTTGAAAAGATGCTGTTAGCATCTTGCTGAGAGTCACTCGTGCAACGCACAGGGTGGTGCATTTGCCGCCACTACCGACCCTTGCTAGTTCAGCGTAGGATGGTGCTTTGCTGAATTATGACTTTTCCTAGCCACAGATGGCCGTCTCCTTCCCAACCACATCTCCAGCCTCGGTGACACGAGTGGGAGGATGGTCTTAGGGTTTTTGGCTCTGTCACTTTACAAGGACATCCAAGTCTTTGAAGCACACTTCAGTTCATTAAACCAGTTGCGCCCAGCTAAGGAACAAATGCAAATCCCCTTATATAGAGTCCAGTAGAGCAGTGATAAGCCAGCTCCTCCAGGGCTCAGGAACTGGAAACAATCAGGATAAAGTTTCTGGAATGCTGTCACTCTAAACCTTCTAAATCCACAGCAAACATTCCTTCCAGCTGCACCATATGTTGAATCCTTTCTGAAGCCAGTCGCTTATTCTGCAGCACCGTTAGACAAAAGGGAAGTGGGGAGAATCACAGTATCACAGTATCACAGTATTATCAAGGTTGGAAGAGACCTCATAGATCATCAAGTCCAACCTGTCACCACAGAGCTCAAGGCTAGACCATGGCACCAAGTGCCACGTCCAATCGTGCCTTGAACAGCTCCAGAGTTGGCGACTCCACCACCTCCCTGGGCAGGCCATTCCAGTGGCCAATGACTCTCTCGGTGAAGAACTTTCTCCTCACCTCAAGCCTAAATTTCCCCTGGCGCAGCTTGAGGCTGTGTCCTCTTGTTCTGGTGCTGGCTGCCTGAGAGAAGAGAGCAACCTCCTCCTGGCCACAACCACCCCTCAGGTAGTTGTAGACAGCAAGAAGGTCTCCCCTGAGCCTCCTCTTCTCAAGGCTAAACAATCCCAGCTCCCTCAGCCTCTCCTCATAGGGCTTGTGCTCAAGGCCCCTCACCAGCCTCGTTGCCCTTCTCTGGACACGCTCAAGCACCTCAATGTCCTTCCTAAACTGAGGGGCCCAGAACTGGACACAGTACTCAAGGTGCGGCCTAACCAGTGCAGAGTACAGGGGCAGAATGACCTCCCTGCTCCTGCTGGCCACACCATTCCTGATGCAGGCCAGGATGCCATTGGCCCTCTTGGCCACCTGGGCACACTGCTGGCTCATGTTCAGGCGGGTATCAATCAGCACCCCCAGGTCCCTTTCTGTTTGGCTGCTCTCCAGCCACTCCGACCCCAGCCTGTAGCTCTGCATGGGATTGTTGTGGCCAAAGTGCAGCACCCGGCACTTGGACTTATTGAACACAATACATTATCACAGAACATTAGGGATGGGAAGGGACCTTGAAAGATCATCTAGTCCAAGCCCCCTGCCACAGCAGGATCACCTAGATAAAGTCACACAGGAACACATCCAGGTGGGTTTTAAGTGTCTCCAGAGAAGGAGACTCAGAGAAGAAAGTCCTAGTACTGAAGCAGCTGACTGCAAGATCTGATGCCAGTAAAACCAGTCAGACCAGAAAGAATTTCATTTTGGTTGTTGCATTTAGCTGTTGATACACAATTCAATGCTGGTTTTGACTCTTGATAGTCCCTTCACCCTTGCTCCTATTAACCAAAAGTCTTAATTCACACTCCAGGATGTATTTCACCATGTACCAGACAAATGGAGAGAAGACGTCGTCTCGTTTCCAGTTTCAGTTGCAGAAGTCACTTGTAAATGGACAACTAACTGGGAAACAAGATGATCAACAGCATATTCTCCTCCAAATAGAATCATAAGGGATTGGAAGGGACCTCAAAAGATCATCTAGTCCAACCCCCCTGCCACAGCAGGATCACCTAGACCAAGTCGCACAGGAACACGTCCGGGTGGGTCTATAAAAAGCCTTCTGACCCTCTCATAGAAGTTACAGGTGAGGAATCATAGAATCATTAGGGATTGGAAGGGAAACTTCATCTAGAGACACAGGCAGCTACAGGAAAATGCATAAACTCATTCCTAATGTGAACACCGTGCTGTTGCCTGGACTTTCTCCCGAGGCGTGTGTTGCGCATCGTATTTTCAATACAAAATCTCATATTCTGGCAGCACCAGAAACGTCGCACGCCGCCGGAATAATTACCAGCTAATGTGAACTGAGATCAGAGGTTAAACTACCCACCAGCACGGCTGAGAACAACTGAAACTGGTTTGCCTTGCAAAGAAGCCTCTAGCTGTCCCAGGCAAGCAGACCAGCGGGCAGAACTTCATTACATATTATCTGCTACTCTCTAGGTAGCCTCACACGACCTGTCTCCTTTACATCTCCCAAGAAGGTCACTCTGTGCATCAGTAAAGCAGTAAAACAAATAGTTGTAGAGAGGTGTCAGTTTATGAATCATCTACACACAGCTTTTTCTGGAAAAGAAACTTCTGGCTACAAGCAAGCTGCTGTTAAGGGTTCTCTGCTCCAACTCATCTGAGCCCATCACGTGTGCCTTATCGTCACAGGACCTGAATAAACAACAACTAGAGTAACTTAATGTGAAAGAGACCGACGAACATCCCAATAAAAGTCAGTGAATAGTAAAAATACCCTACTCCAAAGAAAGGTAAACAACACCTGCTTCAAAACCAGCCAGGATTCAAAAGAAATACTCAGAAAATGAAGTTTTTCAAGAACTTCTTTCACCGAATCACAGAACCATTAGGGATTGGAAGGGACCTTGAAAGATCATCTAGTCCAATCCCCCTGTCACAGCAGGATCACACAGACCAAGTCACTTTCAGCAATAACTAGCTGCTTTGAGAGTTTTCAAGAGCTAATCCTTGATCTTGAAGATTCTTATCCACGTTCTGCTCTTAGCATCTCTCTTACCACCTCATTGCTGCTACTCACCGTCAGTATCACATTGGCCAACAGCCTGTATATCGCACCCAGGGGTATCTCTCATGAAAGATCACAGACAGCTCTGCTGACACCCAAAAACTTTCTTGTGGTCACCACCATCCTTGCCCTCCTGAACCAGCCTGAAGCCTTTGGTACAAAGATTGAAGACACTATTACTAACAGTATGTGCCACAAGTAGGCAGTTCACCCTTAATACAGTTGCTATCACTGGTGTCCAGCAAACCTAGGAGTGGAGATGGGTTCTGTTCTCCCATCCTTGAGCAGCCTGTAGGCATCCACATAATCCTTCCATCTCTCCTGTAATTATGCAAGACGATGGGGAGGGATGGAGAGGTGCTGCAGGACTAGTTACCAACACGCTGTGGACAGCAGGCAGTGTCCTCATTCCCCATGGATACGACCATTGACACTAGGACCATGCCAGGACACCTCCAGAAAAATGTCTTTTGGAGAGGAGCAGATGGCCTGACCTAAATCCAAGTGAGGCTGGAGTGAATGAATCCAAGTCCAGCCAAAATGCAGGATGATAGGAGGATGTATTTTAACAGCTCATGGACGCATCGTCCTCCCCTCTGTGGAAAAGCACGTTGCCCACATTCGTCAAAGCTGTGCCTTGGGTCTGACACCTTGCAAAGTCTGGCTGGTTAGGAGGCATCAGTAATCGATGCATTTGCCCCCTCTGGGCTGGATTATAACAACATGTTTTGAAGCTCAGTGTGGAAACTACACACCAGCTCCAGCTGGTCGGGAAAGAGGAACAACTGATTTTTATAAGGCTTACGTTGCCAAGGGCATCTCTGGTTTACACTCAAGTCTTTCCCGTAGCTCCCAGTCACTATCTGATGCCAACTTGAGGCCTTGGGTCCTATTTTTCAAAGCAATTAGTGTCTTAAGACCCAGCCACATCAAAGTTTGATTTTTCATCCAGGAACCCCCATGGCAACTGCTCCTTTGAGAGTTCTTAAAGCTCAGAACAAAGCAGCCAGGAGAGTTGTGAAGACAACAGGCCCTTTTTTATCGATGGATACGGAGTGTTTTTCTACCACAGGTCAGGTAAATCCAGATTCTGTTAGCCTTCAGGCATTAATTCTCTGAGGTGGATTTACTTCTTATCTCAGATAACTGTTTAAATCCAAAACTTCCTTGTCAAACCAACAGTTGTGGGTTTCTGCTCCATTTGTGAGGAACTGGAAGAGGGTCTACAAAGTCCCTCAGTAGGTGCTGGCCCCAAACCTGCTCCTAACATACAGGTGTTCCATCAATTTCATACCTTTAGAGAAAGTACAGTAAAGCAACAGAAAGAAGAACATGCTGAATGCAAATGTGTTTGATTCTTCATCCGCCCGGGCAATAGTTTTGGATGGTCCACCACATCAGAGAAATTAAAACTCATTTTCGTTTGGTGTTCACCTACCTTCTCACACCCGGAGGTTTTGTAGCCTCCTCATGTGAATCCTCCTGTGAGGTACAAGTAGACTTGGGAAGTTGTTCGTTATTTGCTCCTCCTCCTGCTAAACCACCTTGACAGGGTGGTTGTCCTCCATAGGGAACAGGGTAATGTTGTCCTCCATAGTACGTGGGTGTGCAGGAAGACTGATTTGATTCCAGCATCCACCAGTGGAAGTACTGGGTTTATTTTCACTGAAAGAAGTTCCAGCTGCCCCTATTTTCAAGTATCACATAGGGATGGGCTTTTGCAGGTGAATGCGATGCTGTATGTGGCATGTGCCTCAAGCTAAGTTCAAAATGCAGCCTCCTCAGAACCTGAACGTTTCCACAAGACTGCTTTGCCTCACCTCAGCCAGTCATCTCCTATTTTGATCCCCTTCCAGAACATCCCTCTCCCACTGAACGTTCCCAGCATCTCAACCCCTGCTAGCGATTATCTTGCCATTCCCACCAGCATCCGTGGCATCAGTTGTTAAAAACACCAGAGTAGAACAGGCAGCCCCTCACATTCATCATATTCTGCCCTTTTGCAGACAAGATTAAAGACCTTTCAGTAATTAAAGACGGAAGGATGTCATTGAAAGGTGGAGTGCAGCTGGGGAAGGTGAGTTGTCCAAGTGACACATCTATGATTGTCTTGTCTCTTCTGACCCCTTGTTCTGAAGGCTACTGTTTGTAAATCAAGATTAATGAGAAGAACAGTACTTAAGTGCACCTGATCATAAATCTGGGAGAGTTAGTACACTCTCTGACAAGATTAACACATTTTATATCTGACACTGTCTCCGTAAGGCTCTGCGTTCAATTTATTACCATCTCGGACCTGAAAGTGGATTTACCTGCGGCGCAGTTTGCACTTTTGGTGGAGCATTTCATTCGCAGCTCCACAGACATTTCCATCCCTCCTGAGGTTACTTCCATTTTGAAAGAAGCTTTTCTCCTTTGAGCACAACTCTGGTAGAATTATATGTAAAACAACATATTGGCAAAAAGCCACTGAAGAGCCCCGTTGGTTAGATCATGAGGACAACAGGCTGGGAACGTTTTGCAGAAATAGATTGGAAAGGGCACTTCACCTGCACCAAAACATTTGGTAGAGACAGGGTGCTTCCAAATTTTGCTGTTTAGGAACAAAAACACCTAATCTGAACTCCTTTTCTGATGCACTCTTACTTGATGCAGACTGCATTCCATATAGAGCTACTTTCTTCACGGGATCACAGAAACACAGAACACTAGGGGTTGGAAGACACCTTGAAAGACCACCTAGTCCAATCCCCCTGCCAGAGCAGGATCACCCAGACCAAGTTGCACAGGAACATATCCAGGAAGGTTTTAAAGTCTCCAGAGAAGGAGACTCCTTGGAAATTCATAATGATTAGCAAAACCTTCCTTTAAATGTAAAATGAAGCCTGACCTCAAACTGCACTGATGATGTTTAAAACCTGCCTGGATGTGTTCTTATGTGACTTGGTCTAGGTGATCCTGCTCTGACAGGGGGGCTGGAGCAGATGATCTTTCAAGGTCCCTTCCAATCCCTAATGATTCTATGATCTGTTTTCTGCCTTAATTTGAGGCAAAATATAAATTTCAAACCTTGAATTTCTCAAAGTTCAGGAAAACAATCCGCACTGAGCTGCAACAGGCACACAAACCCTACAAGAAACCATAAACTACTGAAAACAATTCCTTTAGCAGACCTTCAGGCATCCAGAACTTCTTGAGCGTGGTCAGGGAACGTGCCAGTAGTATCTCAAATTGTTTCCTTGGTGAGAGAAACACAGCAGAAGCAGCAAGGAACAGGAATTCAGACATGTTGAGGGAACTGGTCACTGGTTGTTTCTTCTCTGTTCGCTTCTCCTGGAGATGCTCCTGTCTAAATCCTGTGGCTGCATGGAGCCACCCTGTGCATCTCCTCCCATGGCCAGTTGTTCCTTTCAAGACCATACATGTGCAATCTCTCATGTGAGACAGTTAACTCCTGTCCCCTCCTGAGCAAAAACCAGAGCTAGAGAGTAATCAACCGAGGCCCCTAGTTTTATTCCTCTGGAGAGCAACACACGGGCATAAATCTTCCATCGTTCAAAACGTCACCTCAGCACATGTCATAACACTTGTGGCTTCCAGGCTGGCATGTGCCAGGAGAAGTACACAGAAGATGGAAGCCAGTGTGACCCAGTTTCCCCCAAGACTCACCACATTCACCAGCTTTGTCTCCCCTTTGCACACAGCCATGCTCTCACCAGTACCTGCCCTCTGCCACAGCATCTCCTCAAGGCAGTACCGTACTGAAAGTTTGCTTCTCATTAGGTTTCATGCTCTTCAGTGCTACTGTCACCTCCTCCCACCACACCATATGTTCCTCATCTCTTCCCTGCAGAGCAGTCTCTGGTCTCTGAAATCTGACAGCTGAAATGACCTCCCCCTCCTTGGCCCCCTGTTCTGTCTCAGCAGAAGTCAGTGACTGCAGCTGGTGTGTTCTGCTTTCCTTAGGCATCAGATCTGCACCTGCAAATGAGGGTAAAAGCACAACCTCCTTCCCAGCCTTGATCTACTCCATCTCCTGATGCTGTGGGCTTTTAGGAACACAGAGGTGTCCTGTTGTTTGGCCACAGAGCATATAAGCAGTGCCTAGCATCTGACTGAGGTTGCTGGCTGCTTCCATAGCAGCGATAGATGAACCTTCTCCTCAGGTTAGTGCTGACTGGCCATTCCTAAAGTCGTTTTGTCACCAGAAGCTTCCAACACAGCAAGAAGTCTCAAAGAGATTCTCAGTAAGCAAGGTCAGAACCTTGCCCGTAAACAAACCAGTTACTCCTTGTTCGTGCTGCAGCTCTGCAGCTGGGACTAACATAAAGCAAAGTCAAGCCTTCTAATCTCCTACAGTATAAAACACCCGGCAATCAGAGGCTTATTAACAGATAATGATTTACTTTCTGCCCACCAGCTATTTGCAAAGATCATCCACTCTCCCTGTCTGAAGCACCGTCTGGGTTTCTCCAGAAGTCTACTCCATTTATCATTAGGGGGATTTACACTGTAAACAGGACAGCTGCCGCACCGGCTCTAATTACACCCCGAGAAGACACAGCACCGTGCGCCTACACACTGCACTGGAATTAGAAGTCCAGGTAGAGCAGAGGAGAGGCTTTTAATTAAACAATGTCAGTTACCTTTCCCTGAAAGCCTACGATTTAATTTAAGCACACACACAGGAAGAACAGTAGGTCAAGCACCTTCCCGGTCTCGCGAACCCCATGCCTAGTGATTGCCAAGCACAACACAATCATCTCTGCCCACCTGCCTCACACGCCGGTTTAGAAGCACTTCATCCTCTTTTTTTCCCCTTTAGCTTTCTTGCCTTTAATTAGGACTCAGGGAAAGGTTGTAGTGACTTCATAGTGTGTCAGATTTAATCTGCAGAAGACCCCAGCACACAGGTGGGGGGAGCGTGTGGCAGGAGTTTTTAATAAAGGATTACAGAAGGCACCTGCTGCGGCAGAAATATTGTGAGCTCTTCGCGAGCTCTGGGAGGACTGTGTTGGGCCAGGTTGGACTCGAACGTTTATTACTTACCACCCTTTGGTGCGGGGATGGGGTCGGAGGCACGGCGAGGATGCCAGCTGATGCAACGTGCCAAAGAAGTGATCAGGTTGTTTGCACACAACCAGAGAAGTGTTTCTCCTAAAGGCTGCTTCAAAGATGGGCGGAATTCCTTTGTCCTAGACAACAGTGGGTTTTTTGTTCCCACGTGCCACCAGGTAATGAATTTTATGCCAACAAGTTAATTGTAAAAGCAAAGCAATGCAAATGCCTCCTGCTCTGCGGCCACACATTTCCTACCCTTGCTCCAAATTTAATGAAATGAGCAGAGTGTTTTGTGAAGGAAGATTGCAGATGCCATGAAGAATAAATGCTGTGTCTGAGAGTAGCCATCACCCAGACAAAAGAGCTACCATTTCCCCCCCTTTTTACAGCTCCTTGCTTGTATCTTTCACAGGATGTGGGACACAGGGGTTAATAGTTTATCTGCTGAAGGATTTCAGCCCAAAGCTTGGTGGAGGTATGGGATGGACACCACCACTCTGACCAGCAGCTTCACCTTGCACAGGCATGTCCAGGATTACGGGGGAAGACACAGGCAGCACCTGCACATTCTCCTACAGGTTTGAGAAACCCCCTTCTCCCACTTCAGTACAAGTTTCCAGTTTTGAGATCATTTTAACTAAGAAAAGCTCACCGCAGACTGTTGCTCCTGCACAGCTACAGAGCCTGGCTCAGCAGCTCTCACAGCCACCAAACAGCAAAAGAGCAGCTAACCAGACCACTTCACCCCAACACTCCCAGCAGCAGGGCTGTGGAGCTGGACCGTGAGTCAGCCCAAGTGTGTCTAGGAAACAACCGCCTTTGGAGGCTTAGATGCTTCTGCTCCTGAATAAATCACTTGTCAGTTCATTGCTCACAGCTGCCAGCGTGTACCAGGCTGTTTACCGCGTCCACGCCGTTTCCATTCTAATGGTACACAACAGAAGAGAAAGGCACGCCGAAGACACGCAGAGCAGTGACAAGTGTTAATAGGGCTGCTATCCTGCCTCAAAGCAATTCTATTGCCGCATTATCCGGCAGCCGAGCGTAATTATTTCCAAGGGAAATGGGTTTTGCGACCATGACCCGTGCTAGGCTCTCATAATGGTGATTACATTCGCATGTGACTAATACACATAAGACATTAACTGAAGTTTGAGGATTTATTAAGATTTGAAGAGACATCTGCAGGGCCACTGAAGACTGGGCTGAAAAGGATGTAAGAAGCTGGTGTTGGCCTAGAAAGGAAAATAAATTCGTTTGGGATTTTCAGTAGCATCTTGAAAGTGAAGTAACACCTCTGCAAGTCTAACGTCTTATTTAGCAAAGAAATGAGAAGGGTTGTTGTTCACAGAATGTAGTGAGATATTACATTTCGCCTTCAGTTAACATAACTTCAATCTACCACTGAATATTAGGCTGATTTAGGAGTGTGGGGGATTGGGACAAAAGCAACCAGGAGCATTTAGGTTCTCAGCTGCACACATGGCATTATCTGCCTCCTTCCTCATTGCAGCACAGCGTCGTGCGTTCAGCACTTCTCTGCCATCCTCCTCCTTGCTCCTGTGTAGCATCCAGCTGGCTAAGCCAGTGCTGGAGACAGATTAAAGCCAGTGGCTGATGCCTCTGCCATCAGAAAATCTCCACCTCTGACTTCCTCTTGACTCTGAGCCCGCCACCGCGTACCAGTCTGCCTGCCTTCAGTATACACTTACCCCTGATCCAGACCAGTTCCAACACAGCAACCAGCAAAAGCAACAGTGCAAATAATGCCACACCACGCACGCTGCAGCACTAGAAAGTAAAAGCCTTTCCAGCTCTGTGAAAGTGAATCCTTTCATGGACTTCCACAGCAGATTGATGTCATCTCTACGGTCACAGAGAAACAAGAGTGTCACTGGTGAGCTACCAGCTGTGTTGTGTTTTGGCATCTGGCTGCAGCTGTGCAGCAGCAGGCAGACCTCAAGCCCATCCTTTACGGGAAGCCTTGCTGCAGCACCTATCTGTAAGAACCAAACACTGTTATGAAGAGTTTCCCCCAGTGCTGAAAGTGCAAATGTTCAGAAGAAACAAATATGCTGTTTTGAAAGGAAAAGCAGCTCTCATCTCACCCTGGCCATGCAACAGCCGCGCAGGAGGCTTTAAGGAATATCTCTCCGTTGCCTTTTGAACGTGTGTTTCTACGCAGCTGGATATAAGACAGGGAAGGGAAAGGAGAAGAGAAGTGAGGAAAATTCAGGTCTCTGTTGTGGGCGGAATGAGTAGAGCCGCAGCTTTTGCCACTGAACGAGTATAGCTGTAGTTCTTGCCACACAGCCAAGCTTTCCACTGCATATCCTGTAACACCTCATAGTAGCTGCACACAGTCAACATTTGACAGACAAGTTGGCAGAGGATCCTAGATCTTACATACCTACTTACGACACAGCAGGCTGAGAGTTGTAGGCAGGCAGGCTACAGCAATCCACACCAGACAAACACTACAGTCTGGCTTCTCCCTTGGACCTGTGCCTCGGGACTGGATGGGAACATCCTCAGCTTCTCAGCCCTCACTGTCATAAGCAGCAGAGCAGAGACAGATGCGATTGCTTTCATTGATGGAAAACCTTTGGGCTCCATCACTCACGCAGAATTTCTGTTGGCACACACACTCACTAGGATATCCACCACATTTAAAGGACTGTCTGCCTTCACTCCATCATCTTGTCATCCTTTGTATGTAACAGCCTGAGGTGTATGTAACAGTGAGGTGACTCACTCAGTCGCCTGCTTGGCCACTCCCTGAAATCATCAGCTGATCCCCATGATGCAGATGAGGACATTTATATCTTGACAAAATAAAACACCCAAAACAACAGAAGATTGTCTCTTCTGTTAGTCATCAAACATTGGGTACATAATCCCAGATTCGAGTACATAATTAATCAAAGCCCACAGAGGTGGTAGGAAATGCTAGGAAAGAATGTTGTTTACAGTTTCAGAGGTTACTTATTCATTTACGTCTGCTTATAGAGCACAGAGAATGCTTTTGGCAGTCTCAACGATACCATTACTTCATGAAAACACCCCCCCTGGAATCTCCAAAGCAATCCTCGAATCCAGACTCTCCTAAAGTAAAACAATATTGTTGGAGGGTACAGAAAACGTTCCCTCCTGTGCCAGAATTTGTTTGACAGAATGCACTTCTACATAGCTATGGATCACCAGATCAATGACCCAGGAACATAACTTGGTTGAAATATTCTTGACACGGTGAACATTAATGGCTTGGAATGGGCCTACAGGGTCTAACCCATCAAAGCACCTGCAGCAATTCAGCAGCTGGTAGCGTCTCTAAAATTGCCATCAGTCCATTAAAGCATGGATCTACAAACGTACGTCTCCCTGAAGGAGGACCCAAGTCTGAAATAGCCTCGTCAGAACTATTCACTACAATATCTTCAAAGGTGCTTGTGGGGCCTTTAGATTGTATTGAAAACCCCACTCCTTTTATGTGCTGTGACTAGAGAACTCCAGTGGAATGGTTGGATAAACCAAGACTTGATTCATGAAGTCACGTCAGCACAACACAGCACAACCTTCCCACCCAGCCCAGCCACCCTTCCCAGTTCATGACCATCAGGGCCTTTTTGCAAAGGAAAGATATCTAAAAGGGACTGAACCTGTCACATCATTGCTCAGTGCCAGAGTCTTGCTTTGCTGAGCAGGACAGCTGGTCTTGACGTGGCCAAGCCTCTTTGCTGAGCCAAGAAGAAAGACCAAGAGCTACAGCTTTCCATTCTCACCCAGTTCAAGCCCATCAATTTTTGGAGCTTCTCCTTTTCCCCCTGCTCTTCTCTGCCCTTGTCAATGTGTGAAGTTCTTGGTGGATGGAGTGGAGGAACAAATCTTGGGATTCAAAACCTTGGGAAAGGAGAAATCACAGGACATTCGAGATTGGAAGGAACCTCAAAAGATCATCTAGTCTAGTACTCCCATCACAACAGGATCACTTTGATCAAGTCGCACAGGAACATGTCCAGGCAGGTTTTAAATGTCTCCAGAGAAGCAGACTCCACAACCCCCCAGGCAGCCCCTTCCAGTGCTCTGTAACCCTCGTTGGGAAGAAGTTCCTTTTCACATTCATATGGAACCTCCTCTGTTCCAGCTTACACCCATTGCCCCTTGTCCTATCATTAGATGACACTGAGCAAAGCCTGGCTCCATCCTCCTGACACCCACCTTTCACATATTTATAAACATTAATTGGGTCACCCCCCAGTCTTCTTTTTTCCAAACTAAAGAGACTCAGCTCCCTCAGCCTTTCCTCATCAGGGAGATGTTCCTCTCCCTTCATCATCTTTGTGGAATGACCAGACCCATGGCCTTGGTGCGCCAAGAGCCAAAGCTTCACTAGAGACTTCTGTCCTGACAGTTGGCCACTTGTTCCCCACTGATTCACAGATCTCCATCCTCAGCATCTGCCGTCAGGAAAGGAGCTCAGGCACAACTGTATGAAGGTCTGTATGACTTTCACTGAAGACAACCAGTTGCTGTAAGACAACTCGGTGGGTGAGTAATGGAGAAGGAGCAAGGGCACAAGGGAGAAACAGCACGATGACAAACACAGCTAAACTCAACCCTGAATCTGAGGGATTCTCTGTGAAAATATTCACTGGTATTTGGGCAGAACCTTTCTAAGATGAATAAACACGACCCATAAATGTGGAGCGGAGTCCTGAAAGATATTTTAAACAGCTCCAAATTTTTCCTCTTGCAGAAACTCCAGCAGTCCAGATCTATTTCATCACTAGGCTTAATTTTCCCTCATAAAAAAGAGAAAAAGCTTTGCTGAAAGGATGTAAATATCCATGTGCTTCATAAAGGAAAATTCCTTTTTTGAAACGATTATCCTAATCTAATTAAAAACTATGCTTGTCACCTCTTGGAAAATTAACTGTCTTCACACAGGGCAAGTGCTATCATTTGGAGGGGTCGTGAGAGATCACTTAGAAACAAAAAGAAAAAAGACATTAACTCCCTCTCTAAAGTACCAAACTCTTTACAAACCCAATTAAAGAGCACAGAAATCAGCGTCCTGAAATGACTCGCAGACACTTCCCACTTGCACAACAGCAGCCTGTGTGTTTAAGGGAGCCACTCAGCACATTCACAAAAGAGATCTAAAGTGCAGAATGAAGAATATAAAAGAGGAGAGAGGGGATTTTATGCAAATGCATTATGAATATCAATGCACCCCAACACCGGAACAGTGAGTGCCTCATTACTGTGGCATCTCAGGGCTTGGCTTTGTTGCCTTTCTGTGCCCAAAATCAAAGCTTCACATCCTTCTCTCACATCGCTGTTACAGTTCATAAATTATTAACTCAAGTCTTTCATAAAAAGTTCCTGTTTACAAGGTTACCCTGTAAGTTAAAATGTTTGTTTCCCCTCACATCACTGCTGCAAAGCATCTGTGGGCAGATTTACATGATGAAGTTGATAGATTTGTATTTCGACAGTACATCTGTCATCTTCGCTTCACGTGTCAAGAGGTCGGGTGTGCACTTGGTGTTATCAGGTGGCTCATTAGTGTCCTGTGGGATGTGCTACCTTGTCTGCTTTACTTTAACTGACATAAAAATGTTCTTTGTAGCTCTTGCTGCAAGGACTCACCTCCCCTTCACAATTGTTTGTGTTTGCCTACTGTCAGGAGATTGAAACGGATTCGCAGCACAAGTACGGAGACAACGTCTGGGGACACAGCATCATGCGGAGATATAGCTCAGTCCCCCGTCAGCCAATCTGGGCTGCCAAGGGTGCAGAGTATCCCCACAGCCTCATCTTTACAGGACCTGAAATGCATATTTAGACACTCACCATTAGTCACATTACAACTCAAAAGGTCTCTATCAAATTAGACACATTAACGAGTTATTGGCTAGCTGCTAACCACCAGTAGACATTTCTGCTCTCCGCAGGGGCAAGCCATTGTCTAAAGTTGAGTGAAGTAGTTTTCCTATTAGTTTCCAAAGACTGTGTAAAAGTTTTACTAGACTAGCAGTGCCATAGCTGTACTCTCCCTGCAATATTCCTGATGGATTTGCTAATGCTTTCTGCTGTCTGCAGGCACAGCTTCAAAAGACCAACTAGAGAACATCATTGCACATTCATCTGGACCTGCGTGAACTCATCAGCTCCAGGAGTTTCACAGGAATCCAAGCAAGAGCTTGGGTTTAGTCCTGCGAATACCGGTGCTGCTTTACAAAGCACTGATTTTATTTAGTTGGGACTTAGAGTGATGCATTTTACATTGATTTTACTACTGTAGTAGATTACTTTGCGGGCCACTTAATTTAAAGGGTAAGCAAACAGCTGGCAGTTTTGCTTGCAAATTGCTTGTTCTGGTGAATTTTAAGCAGTGAGCATATTTGTCGAAAAATGCAGTAAAGAAAAAAATTACTGTGTTTCTGTAAACTTGGAAATCACTTCATGCAAGAGTTTGGGTGGTTCTGCACACCACCCTATAGAGGGAAAACTGATTCTGTGCCTAACTTTTTGTCATCTTTGAAGCTACTTTTCCACTTTTGCAATGCTCCTCATCTCTTTCTCGTGGTGGCTGATGGATGGCAGTGGTTTTTTTCATTTATTGTAGTTCTCTGAGGTCTTAGGCTAAAAGCCAACTGTCCTTGAAAATTCTATTGAATAGTCCCTTAAATAAATAATATGAGATACCCTGATGTAGAGTTATCTTACCAGTGTTACCTTGCTACCCTTCTGGCTCCCTGTAGAGATCATCTGTGAGACTAGATGAACCCTGTTCCTCTTAGTTTTCTTTCCATGACTGAACCAAACTCTCTCTACTCAGAAGGCTCAGCAGGAAGTTCCCTGACTGGAAGGCTCTGCTGTGAAAACCTCCTCGACCATTCACTTTTTTTTTTAAATTATGAAGAAAGTGCATCCACCCACAACTGGAACTGTAAAGAACACAAATAATGACCCCACAGCCAAGAGCCATGAGTGGGATTAGCAAACTTCACCCAATGAACACATTAAAGAACAGGAGGGATACTGGATTCCTTCTACTTATGCACTGTTGTATAAGCTCAGACACCAGTCTGCAACCTCATGTTAGTACAGATTCATAGAGTCATAGCATGTATTTAGGCTAGGAAGGGACTTCCAAAGGTTGCCTAGTCCAGCCTCCCTACAACAAGCAGGGATTTTTCTAACCAGACCTCAGAGCCACTTCACCCTAAAGTGAAGCCTAACTCCAGTGAGTGGACATTTCTGTTCCTATTCCTCCACTGAGAAGTCTTCAATGACCAAATACTAAGCTCTAAGAGTCAGCTCAGCAAAATTTCATTTATGAACATTTAAATCCTTTTATACCTAAATGAAGAAGTCACTGCTAGTGCTGGATCACCCCACGTCCCTAAATAATCACCACTGGGCAGATGCTACACAGATAATGGCTGAGGTAGACACCTTTCAATGAATTACTGTCCCTAGCTGCAACCTTTATAGCAGTTTAAGCCACCTCACACCTCCATGGTCCAAAAGTGTGGTACCTGCCTTTCAGGTAAAGATCATGATCTTGCTAGCATGCAGTACTTAATCACTTGTGAGCTGACAATGTTCTTTGATACCTTCCAAAGTGAAAAACTTATTGTGGGTAGAAGAGATTTGTAAGTCTCTGAAGCTCAGACCCAGAGCAGCATATGAAGACTGAGCACACAGTCCTTTTCCTCCACTGCATCTTATGGGCAAGAGTGAAGCCAGAGCTGACTTTCCAGTTAGTGTGTCTCATGTCTGTGCCTTTCACAATGCATTAGCTCTCAAAGGACTAGAAAGTCATATTTGTTTCCAGAATTTCTTGGGCTGGTCAAATGCAGCATCTCACACGCCTGAGTTTCTATATTCAGTGCAGCCTATAGTCAATTTTCTGTCAAAATTTCATTGACTATCATTTTGCTTAAATGATCGTAATAATGAAGTTTTTATCTTTGCTACTACAACTGCTCTTCTTTTCAGCAAGTGCAATTTCTGTTAGTGCTAATGGGAATGTCACACACACACAGAGCAGGGTGGAATGGCTGCTGAAGTGCTCTAAGGGCAACATTAATTTCTCCTGGTCAATGACTTTGTCCTCATAACAATAATAAAGCTACATTTTGTAAAATGCAAAAGATTTCTTGAAGGTTGGTCCAGACTGCTCTGTTGCTGCTGTAGCAGTGGTGTCACATCATGGGAGTCCTTATCTAGATCCCCATGTGTCCCACCTGGGTCACCATCAATGTTGTGGGTCAGAGACCCCAACCGTATTTCAGCCAAGAGCTCCCATCTAAAGCATCAGACACAAAGGGGAGGTTGAACCAAACCACTCACGAATCTGCAGACAAGTAACAAGTTACTTGGTTTGGAGAAGAAAGGTCTCCAGACTTTTTTCAACTTTTTAAAATCAAACAAACTTTTCTGCAGAAAACACTCACATTAGCTAAAGCAGAACATACTCTAACCTATGACCTTCATGAACTTTCATCCAAGTTAGAAAAATCTGGTGACTGGGATGTACTCACACGAGGATCTAGATTTCAAAGCAGAAGCTGAAAACTGTGCCTGGGAACTTTTTGGTTTTAAACTGAACAGTAACTTTAACCAGCAAATGAGACAGAGATAATCAGAGGTAGGTCTGCTGCTTTTTTTCATCAAGGCAACGTCATTATTTAGAAAAGTCCTCCAACTTTTATCATTTTCTACAAAAACAGCATCCAGTTGCTCAGCTAAACACTGGAGTAACTGAAGTGGAAAATAATAGAGTCACTCCACATTTGTAGGTGTAGCTGTCTCATCTCCATGTAGCTAGAATCCCTGCAGTCATAACCTTCAAAAATCATCCTCATGAGGTCAACATAGCCAGCACATCCCTAAGTGAGCAGATCCATTCCATGCCTGCTCAGAATTCTTACAACGACGCAGAGTTGGGGACACTGTGCTGTGAAAAGCAGTCCTTTAAATGACTCTACTACAGTGTAGAGGGCATTTGTTTATCCTAAATAGTTAAATAGTTTGTTACAGGATCATCTATATTTCAAAAGACACTGGCACATCTATTGTTACGACAGAAACATTAACTATTCTCTTACCTCAGGGTCTGTTGAGTCCAGGAGCAAACTGTTAAGCCTTCAAGGCATTTTCCATTGTTGTAGGTTTGTTACGAGTTATAACCTTTTAGAAAATTGACAGTAAGTGTAAAAATTTTATTCACTCTCCTTAGGTACAAATCTAAAATAAATCCTTGAAGATAACAGAGGTAAATGGAATAAAATCTATCACGGATTTAACAGAGTTATAGGATGCAAGAGAAACCTTGCAGTGATTTCTATTAAGATAGTTTATTTTCTAGATTTAAAAAATGCCAGGCATCTTGTTTAATCTATATATCAAAGCATTTAACTTGATGCCACAGATATTTCCTTATTTAATTGGAGTCGCTCAGATTGGAAATGATCTTCAAGATCATCAAGTCCAACCACTAACCCAACTGTCCAAGCCCACTGCTGAACGATGTCCCTAAGCTCCAGCTCTATATGGTTTTTAAACACATGTCAGTAGAACCCCCATCCTGGGCAGTTCTATATTCCAAGGCCTGATGACCCTTGCATCTAAGATATTTTTCCTAATTTGTTACCTAAATTTCCCTAGGTGCAACTTGAGGCCATTTCCTCTTGTCCTATCATTTGTTACTTGTGAGAAGAGATCGATCTCCAGCTCTCTACATGCTCCTTTCAGGTAGTTGTAGACAGCAATAAGGTCTCCTCTCAGCCTCCATTTCTTCGGCCTAAATAACCTCAGCTTCCTCAGCTGCTCCTAACAAGGTTTGTTCTCTAGACCCTTAATTACCCCGTTGCCCTTCTGTGGACCAGCTCCATGGTCCCTACTGTTCAAGATGAGATAGGATGGAGTTCCTCATCAGTTTTGGTAGTGTTTAACCATGGCCTTGCCAAGGAGCAAATGGGAAACCTCAACACATGAAACAGGCAGCATCTTGTAACCTTAGGCTGGGGGAGTAACATGAACTTCAAGGCCACTGTCTGAGGTGATTGGTAGGAACATACAGTATCACCAAGGAGGCACAAGCCTGCAATATTAGACAAACACTTGCTGTCTATGAATTTCTAGTGTGATGCAGCTATGAAAATGGCAGGAGGTCACAGCCCGTAGAAAGTGAAGTATCTGCAGCAGAGATGAGGCAGTGCTAATGACACTCTAGAAAACGAGTAGATGTCAAATAAAGTACATAATTCACAGAATCACAGAACATTAGGGATTGGAAGGGACCTCAAAAGATCATCTAGTCCAATCCCCCTGCCACATCAGATCAAGTCACACAGGAACATGTCCAGGCAGGTTTTAAACATCTCCAGAGGAGGAGACTCCACAATCCCCATGGGCAGCCCCTTCCAGTGCTCTGTCATCGTCACCAGGAAGAAGTGCCTTCTCAATTCTGGCAATTCTTGTTCAAATAAAGACTCACCTGCAAGGGATGCAAAGAGGGCTATAAAGATATGGCAGAGGAAAGGGGAAAAAAAAGGGAGGCGGAGAGGCCATGGTTATTTTGTGCCTACTTAAATGTCATCTGGGTGTAGGAAAACACATAGGGAAAATCCTAATGAGGGGAGAAAAGAACATCATGAAGCAGTAAAATATAGATATAATCAGAACATTAATCATTTCAGCTTGGATATTAAAATAATGTCTCATAGAGAAATGAGGGTCTATGGCAGTTTTGGTTAGAAATTGGATCATAGAATCACTATGGATTGGAAAGGACCTCGAAAGATCATCTAGTCCAATCCGCCTGCAACAGCAGGATCACCTAGACCAAGTCACACAGGAACTCATCCAGTCGGGTCTTGAATATCTCCAGTGAGGGAGACTCCACAACCACCCTGGGCAGCCTGTTCCAGTGCTCCGTCACCTTCACTGTGAAGAAGTTCCTTCTCATATTGATGTGGAACCTCCTCTGTTCCAGTTTACAACCATTGCCCCTTGTCCTATCACTACATGACACTGAGAACAGCCGCAAAACCTCTCCTCTGGAGCAAGTAAATAAACAAACTCAGTCATCTACACAGAGAACACACCAAGAATCTGAGATGCTGACCTCTTCTACTGAGCTGCTGGCAAAGACTTTCATTTTGCTCTTGCTCAGCAGAAGGGCAACGCTGGTGTCAGATGGCAGACAACAGCATCGGAAGATGCAACAGTCCTTCAGAAAGAGACAGGCATGCATTACAGCATTTGTGCAATGAGTCAGAAAAAGCTGTACGTCGACCCAGGATCCTCTGGAACGGAGATGCTTTAGGAATATAAAATATCTGTCACGGGCTAAGGATCTAGGAAGGCAGGTCATCCGTTTGGGGTGTGTTTCATAATCACATGCTATCAAACTTATGTGGCAGTTTTCCCCTTCCTCAGTGGCAATGACAGAACTTTCCAGGCGGCTACTGCAGGGCTTGAAACACGCTGTAACCCCTTCTGGGTAAGCATGTTCCATACCTGAAATGGGAAAGACTTAAACATAAGTTTTGGTTCTGTTCTCAATTCTGCCACAATTCCAGCTTATGACAACTAGTTTGTAATGCCTTTCTTTCCATTTTTCTTCCAAAAAAGAGAAAAATAATAACCAATATTCTAAAATTCCTGTTTATCCACTCAAAACCTCTTATTTTTTTACTATACCTTTGTAAAGCACCTAATGAAACAAATTCTAGGTACCAGTTGTGGGTCAGCATTGTACAAACAGTAAATGAAAATTATCTTTTCACTGGTGACACTGTTAAATACACAGAAACAGTAGAAATAGTAAAGGTAATTTTCAAATTTAATCCGAAAAAATCAAAACAGTGGGAAAATATCAGGAATGCAGACCTCGTTAGGGCAAGTAGTGCCTATTAACCGTTTGGTTGTCCAAGCAAAGAGTGGAAAACCTCTTATTTACTTATCACTGAATACAATGACCACTACGATTCACAGATTCACAGAACATTAGGGATTGGAAAAGACTTTCAAAGATCATCTAGTCCAATCCCCCTGCCACAGCAGGATCACCTAGACCAAGTTGCACAGGCGGGTTTTAAACATCTCCAGAGGAGGAGAATCCACAACCCCCCTGGGCAACCTCCTTCCAGTGCTCTTGTCACCCTCACCATGAAGTTCCTTCTCATATTTATGTGGAACCTCTTGTGTTCCAGCTTGCACCCATTAAACCTTGTCCTATCACTAGATCCCCACTGTAATCAAGTTCATAACTGAAAATGAATTAAACCAGAGAAATCAAAACTAAAAACCACAGGGCCAGATCTTCCCACCACTGACTTCAATGGAATTACTTGGCTGAACACTCCCACTCACTGAAAAGTGAACAGTTATTACTCTGAACAGCTTCACATTGCTGATGGTACCTTTCCCACAAACTGGAAAGCCAATGTGCAGTGACCTGAAGTAGTACAACACACTCTTTTTTTCATTTCTTTGGGCTTTCCTGTGTATATAAAAATCAGAAGCACATCGTTACCCTGATATTTACATAAAGCATAACAATGATTTCAGTAGCTGGGTTCAGTGGCTGCTCGTCTGCATCGTCGCGTTACAGTCTGTTTCGATGCAGCTGAAGTCACTAAATGATGTAATGGGGAACAGACTGGCTACAGCTTCACCTCCACTCACTGCTCTATTTGTGAGACCGATGACAAAAAACTGTAACAGGCAAATAAGAAAAACAGTATGAAATGCATCTACAATAATATGGAACAATTACATGTCACAAAACGTAACCACTTGGAAATTCAGTCTGTCGAGGAACTGGACATTTAATTATTATAATCATTCTAAACAAGAACTAATTGAAACTGAAGAATCACTTTTGCCTCGAATTTTGCGTATGAATTTTAAGTTACCTATTAGGATACAACTGAAACTATGAAAATTCAAACAAATTACCCTCCTTCCAGTGAACCCTTCCTTATGCAGTACATGCTCTCTTATTTCTTTTTTTTTATTATTTTCTTTTTGAGGCATTTGAATGAATATTTCTAGCTAATGGCTACATTCTTTTCCATATCTAGATTCAAAGAGGCAAGGAATACGTATACTTTGCAATTCCCCTAGAGAATGGATTTATTTTAGGACAAGAAAAAACTATCTCTACTTTCAAATTTTTTTCTCTTCCTCATGCTTTCCTGCCATCACTTATGAGTGTAAAAGTTAAACTACCTAGAACTACCTAAGGAAATAAACCTAATTGCACAATATAACCCAAGTATGCCCTACAATAATTGTATCTGATTTTTAAGTTCCATCTTCTCACCTTCATACAACCTTGATAGGTACTAAATCACAGTTGATAATACACAAAGACATAATTTATTAACACTGTCCTGTCAACTCACTTTGCATTGGGATGAGCTTTGCATTTTTATGTCGTACAGTGTGTGAGAAGCACCTCTGACAAATCCGCAGAATCTTTTAGGCTGGAAAAGACCTTTAAGATTATCTGTATCAGTTCTAACACAAGCATTTTCTTTCTAGGACTCCCCTAGGTTACATTCATGACTTAAAACCATTTAAAACAATTCTACATATCTTAGTGTCTTTAAGGAAGTCTTATCCTTGCTGCACCACAGAAGCTCTGGTCTGTATTTCCACAAACTGCTGCCAGGTTGTCGGATCCTTGGGAATCCAAGGTGCATTTCAGGTAAAGCCAAGTCTCCTTGCTTTTTCTTGAGATATTAAAATGTACCATTCTGTATAGAAAAATCCAGGTTTGGGAACTGCAGCCACAGTCGAAAGGAGAATTGTTGTCCTTCTTGCTGACTAATTTTGCAAGTTCAGAGAATTAAGTCAACAGCTTCCTCACAAAAAAGGGTCTCTGTGTAACAGCCAAGCAATGGCTGCACATGTCATTGCTCTGGTAGTGACACACTGGTTTATTCTTCGCTACCGTGTTACCTACAAAAGAACAGGGAAGAGTTACCTACAGAGAACTGATGAAACAAGGATGTCACATGCTTCATTGCTGCAAAGGAACTGTGCACACAAATGCATCACGAATGAACTTGCCCCAGCCATACCCCTACACCCCACAGAGGAGCCATCTGTGTGTCAATGTTAGTTACACTGTTATTCAATATTCAGTTTTGTTTTGCTTAGCATCACTCAACAGCAAGTCCTACAGCACACGTGTATGACTCGCATCCCAAAAGACCATTCAACAAACTTCTACCCAATTCCCAGTGGTCCAACTTATGGGAGGGAACCAGAGCCCTGACAGAACATGGTCCACAGAGGGGATGAACTGCTCTTGCAGCAGAAGGCACTCCCCACACTGCACATCTCCCATGGGAGCCCACGGTCTCTTTCCCTCAAATCCACATGCCCACTAAGCTGGGTATTTCAGGAGTGTATGTGCAAGCCCCAGGGCACGCACAGTGCACAAACCCAGTGGGCTTGGCTACACGGTGAGGAGGGCTCATGTCAGATTTGCTATCGTGGAAATGCATGAGAGAAAGCAGCCTGCCAGGAGGTAACCTTAGTCAGCTCTGCTCTGCAGTGTCTAGACATGTTACACAACTAAACAGACACTCAGCACAGAGAAGTTTTCATTTCCTTCCCTGAGGTAACTAATACAAGAGACAGGCTCTTCAGCTTTTCATATTTTAGCTGTCCCACTCAGCTGCTAACTATTCATCCAAACACTGAGCAGCATCACAAGTCTCCTGTGCTTCCTGTACTTCAAGTTACTCTAATATTTTCACAAAATGAAAAGACAGAGGACTTAAAAATGATTAAATGGCATCTCCTCTTTCAGCATATAATTAACCTGTGGAAGTCACAGTCCCAGCTAGCACTGATCCCACGGTCTTAGAAAGCTTTAAAAAATTAATTAGAAATTTAAATGGTAATGAAGTCATCTTTGGTACATAACACAGAACAAAAACCTACTATGGAATAGATCTCAACTCTCACCTTTTAGACATAAACCAGCTATTAAATTGCAAAATTTTCATGTATGTATGCACTTTCTGTAATGGTCCACAAGGATTTTGCTAAGTCTTTCTTAAGTAGCCCAGCACTGAGACACACAGGCTGCTGAATTGCTTGGTCTGACAATTCACACTGTCCTCTGTGCAAAGTTTCAGTAGTGTGCTTAAACAAATATTTTGATTGAGCTGAGTTTGGACAAATCTTTGGTTAGTTTAGAAAACAAAATAATAAATTGTATTATGATGCTTTCCACAGAAAGCAACAAGGACATTTCACCCTGGCTTAATCTTTTCCTGTGAGGTCCTTTTGATATAAACAGCCAGCTCTCCTCTGGCATGTCCAGTTGTCTTATAAAATCATTGAATGGCCAGGGTTGGAAGGGAACTTAATGAGCATCTAGTTGCAACTCTTCTGCAGAGGCAGGAACACTTCACTAGATCAGGTTACTCCAGGCCTCAGCCAACCTCACGTAAACACTTCAAGGGATGGGGCAGCCACAATTTCCTTGGGCAACCTGTTCCAGCATCTCACCATCCTCACAGGAAAGAATTTGTTCCTAATGTCCAAGCTCAATCTCCCATCTTCACGTTTATAACCTTCTCCCCTTGTCCTCTCACAACTCATCCATGTCAACAGCCCTACCCCAGCTTCCTTGTAGCCCCCTTCAGAGACTGGAAACCTGCTCTAAGCTCATCTGGGAGCCTCCTCTTCTCCAGGCTGAACAACCCCAACTTGGTAAGTCTGTCCTCATAGGGGAGCTGCTCCAGCCTTCTGATCATTTGAGTTGCTCTGGACACGTTCCAGGAGCTCTATGTCCTTCTTATGTTGGGGACTCCAGAACTGGACAGAGTACTCCAAGTGGGGTCTCTAGTGCAGAGCAGAGGGGGAGAATCACCTCCCTCGACTGTCACTGCATCACTTGATGCAGCCCAGGACACTGTATAGTCTCATCCTTAAGTTTGATGCTACAAAACTACTACCTGTCTTCAGGCAAGTAGCTTAAGCTCCTGTGTTGGTTCCTATGACAAAATATGAAGGTAATCTGTATCTTGCAGTAACTGACTACTAGTTACTGACTCTAGAGCACATAGGTCAGCTTTCAGGTATGGTTTCAGGAGAACAACAGGACCTAGGTATGCCATCAGTACCTCTTGGCATTTGACAAAGAATACTGATTTACAACAACTCCAACCTTAAAAACTAATAGTATTTTTCAGACTGATTGGTTTGGTGAGATCCTTCCAATGAACCTGCCACCAGGCTATGTCTGTGGCTGAGCTTTAGCCCTCCAATACCACACCACAGCTGCCCAAACTGGCTAATTTTCTCTCTTGCATCAGAAATTCTTATGGCTTTCGCTACTTAGAACAGTCATTATTAAGCAACATTTGGTGTCAGTATTGGCTTATTATCTCAGATTGTAACCTAATCAACAAAACTCATTCCCAGCTAGAAGAAGCTGTAAAGGGAAAAGCAAAGCATATGTCTTTACTTGCTACTGTCTGCTAAAACCTCCTGTTTTATGACATATTTAGATATGCAGTTTGCTATAACTTGTTGAACTTCAATGCACTGAACTCATTTTAGATTGTTAAGCAGACAGAAGACGTGATATTTTCTCTCTGCTGGACATTAATTAAGAAATAAGATGGCACAGCAAAGTATTTTTTATTAAAATCCAGCTTGTCTAGAGGATGGCCTGTAATTAGAAATGATCTGAACCAGTCTGATCTCCAGTGGTGCTCAGTGTCCCACTGTTCCCACTGACGTCAGCACAAATTTTCAACAACTCCCAAGACAGGCTGCTCCTTGCAAAAGATAAAAGGACTTTCCAGTAGCAGAAATATCTAACTTTGGATGACACTAGTAAAGACATTGGGTCCATGTACTCAGTCTGCAGACCGAAGAATTGATGCCAGAACACAAGTATCCCTCTAGCACTGGTCACTACAAAATCATTTCTTTGCCCTCTAAAAACTGAAGCAGAGTCTTCTTCAGTCTGACTGCAGCACACAATCACTGAACTAGGCTGGCTGTGAAAGAACACTTCTGATGCAACTTTTCTCCTCTCTGAGAGCAACTGCATTAATCACCACATCCCAAAACACTGCAGGGTCCAGTACTGCTGCTCACACACACAGATGCACTGCCATAACCAATTGCTATCAACAGACTGCCACCTTGAAGTACAGGTGATCTCCGTACTTGCCTTTGTGGTTTTGACTTTATTTCCACTGCTGCAAGACCAGCCTGAATAGTCTGGTAGTACTTTACAGTCCTCTCCATCCAAACAGGGGTTCATATGACACCACCACTTCTGTAGGACAATGGAGGCTAGGAAAAGAAACAGGAAAGAGAAATGGGATAAAGTGGAAATGGATGTTATTGGCTTTAGCAGAGAGGTTGTCTGTATCATGTTCAATTAGTTGATTTCAAAGGGCAGAACCAACTGCTTAATAGCTAATCACCCTGATTGTGTTGGAGCCAAAAAAGTGTCTAACAAACTTTGTGAGCAGAAAGAGTGGTCAATGCCATATCACAGAATCACAGAACTTTAGGGATTGGAAGGGACTTCAAAAGATCATCTAGTCCAATCCCCCTGCCACAGCAGGGTCCCTTCGATCCAATCACACAGTAACATATCCAGGCAGGTTTTAAATATATCCAGAGACTCCACAACCTCCCTGGGCAGCCCCTTCCAGTGCTCTATCACTCTTACCATGAAGAAGTTCCTTCTCATATGGAAGTGGAACCTCCTATGTTCCAGGTCACACTCATTACCCCTTGTCCTATCACTAGATGACACTGAGAAGAACCTGGCTCCATTCTCCTGACACCCACCCTTCACTTATTTATAAACATTAATGCGGTCACTCCTTGGTCTTCTCTTCTCCAAGCTAAAGATACCCAGCTCCCTCAGCCATTTCTCATAAGGGAGGTGTTCTACTCCCTTCATCATCTTTGAAGCTCTGCACTGGACTCTCTGAAGCAGTTCTGTGTGCTTCTGGAACTGAGGGGCCCAGAACTGGACATAGTATCCCAGGTGCAGTCTCACCAGGGTAGAGCAGAGAAGGAGAACCTCGCTTGATCTGCTAACCACTCCTCTTCTGATCCACCGCAGGATGTTGTCAGCCTTCTTGGCCACAAGGGCCTATTTCTGGCTCATGGTCATCCTGCTGGCCACCAGGACCCCCAGGTCCCTTTCTCCTACACAGCTGTATGCAAATGGTGAAGACAGGCAAGCACTGCCAGGGAGTTACTGCAACATTTGAAGTGACCTCTGGAAGTGCCTTCCCATCCTCGCTGAGTCCAGAGGTGACTTACATCCTCCATTTACATGCTTCAAGTCAAGCACTTGCTATAAGGCAGAATGAAACTGAAGTTTCTTCTATAACCCCGAGATGCATATGGGAGGCTGGGCAAAGAAATGCCAGTTTCTCCCTTCACTGAGTGAGAAAATAGAATTGCACAGAGATGTAAGTATGCGAGGTCTGCCAGCAAATAGTGCAGATGAGTATGTGGAAAGCACTGGAAAGCATCAGATAATTAAGTAAAAATCTATCTGCAGTTACACTACAGGTTTTACAGTATTTTTTAAAGACAATACTACTACACTTTAACTGTGTAAATATGCATTTTCTACCCTTAACCCAGTTTCCATTAACAAGACTGTTGGTTATTTATACAAATGCAGTTGAGACTTTATAATACAACTATTAACAACAGATATTCTCTCCCACAAACAGCTGCAAGGCTCTGCAAGCATTTCTCAGGTTTGCATTGTTCGTGGGATTCACTGAATCCCAGAAAATGATTACGAAACATACCCACCCACAATCATACATAACCTAAATTGGATTTCAAAATAAAATACAGCTTGATTTAGTTAGTCTGCCTGATGCTACTGTGTGCACAAAATATTGAACCACACGCTTTGAAAGATGCAACATCCAGAAGAGGTGAACAAAAATAATTTACTTCTTGTAATGCACCTTTCCCCCCCCTTTTAATTTCAAGGTAGATTCGTACATCTGCAGCCTTCAAATTCAGGTGACAAGCAGGCAAGCTGACATCAGGATATTGCTGAAATGTTCAATTACTTTTGTTTTGTACTCTCAGCCTAAGCCTACGAGAAAAGCACCATGAAAAATATACTTCTAAAACACCACTATGGCTTTTACAAACTATTCTTCCAATCTCAAAAGGCTATAAAATAAATGTGTGATCCCTCTTACCAGTCATATGGATCTTGCTTCATTTGCACTGATGTTAATTGACTGTTTCCATTTCTATGCCACGTTTATTTCAGGCACACATGGAAATGTCTACAAGGCCAGATTTGAGAAGAATGAGGGCATGTACAGAGGTCTCTAAGCAAGGAAATCCTGGTAGCACACAGGCTAGCCATGTCTTTTCAACTCTGCCTCAAAGCCAGTGAGTCCTCACAGAATCATTCAGGCTGGAAAAACCCTTGGGATCATTGAGTCCAACCATCAACCCTGCTCTACGAGTTAACCCCTAAACCACATCTCCCAACACTACATCTAAGCATCTTTCAAACTCCTCCAGGGATGGGGACTCAACCACCACCCTGGGCAGCCCATTTCAGTGCCTGACTGCTCTCTCTGGGAAGATTTTTTCCTGATGTCCAATCTAAACCTACCCTGCTGAAGCTTGAAACCATTCCCTCTGGTTCTGTCACTAATTACCTCTGAGAAGAAACCAGCACCAACATCTCCACAGTTGTCTTTCAGGCAGTTGTAGAGAGCTGTTGAGGTCTCCCTTCAGCCTCCTCTTCCTCAAACTAAACAGTCCCAACTATCTTAATCTCTTCTCATAAGATTTATTCTCCAGGCCCTTCACCAGCTTTGTTGTCCTCCTCTGCACTCTCTCCAGCACCTTGATGTCTCCCTGGTACTGAGGTACCCAAAATTGGACACATTACTCAAGGTGCAGCCTCACCAGTGCTGAGTACAGGGGGACAAGAAGCCTGACTTTGCATGGCACAGCTTTACACAGAGCTGCTGTGCATGTGGATGTGGTAACATGACCAGATTTCACTCGCACTCTGAAACAACATCCCTTCATGGATTTAGTAATACCCTGAAAACACCAGTTCAGCTTCGGATCCTGAAAAGTGCCTCTACCTTCCAGGTACCCAGAATTCCTTGTGCCTGTTACTCTGGTAACATCTTAGATCCAACCTTTTTCAGGTTCGTTTGGGTGCAATATGGTTTGAGATAACGTGGCGGCTTTTATTTATCTACACAATCTGCATCAATCTGTGTCTAATGTCTGATTCAAATACCTCAAAAGCATTAGCTAACTGGTCAAAAATGCAGCACAGGAGTGCATCCACACAGCATTCTTGACCATTTGTGACCTTGCAACTTCCTGGGCCATGTGGCACTGAAGATACTGAAACTGGCCCATCATCTCCAGCAGTACCATTGTCCATTAAAACAAACACAGATGTGAATGGGAAACACTGAGCAAATCTATAACTCAAACAAAATCCACAAGCTTTTCAATCAGCTGCAAATGTCACTTTCTAGTCATCACTTGTTTAGATGTTTTTGTAGAAAGTGACTCCTATCCTTCTGTTGTCTCATTTCTATTCAGTGCAGATACCTCTCCTCAGAGGAACAGCAGCACTTTAAAATACTTTGTGCAGATCTCGTTCCATCACCTTCCAACAAATTCCCAATTCTTTGCTAATTCTCTGATCTATTTTACACCAAAATTTCTTTGTAGTTGTAATGTCCACTCTGCTGCTCTGTATGTTCCAACTGGCTGTAGCTGATTGTGTCAAACACACCCCTGAGATTAGTCCTTTACAAATCTCCATCAGAGCCTTAGGCTTATTTTCATAGCTAGAGTTCTCTATCATCCCTCTAACTGTGTGACTCACTGGAGGATACAAAGGCTTCCTCTTCTTTTCAAGTTGAAGCACTCTTGGAGAGGTTTCAACAGATGACTTTTCTGAGAAACGAGAGCAGCTATGTAACTTTTATACGCAGCCACACTCATAAAAGGAAAGGAGGCTGCTTTTGCATGACATCAGCCAGCTGATCTGCTGGAAACCAGCCAGAAGCCAGCCAGCAACCCTGCCAGAAATAAATCTTCTGCTGACACCACTCCCTAGATAACCTGGCTCCATGGAAACAGTAGGTTCATAGAGGGTAAAGCCAAAAGATATCAATATATCGTCTCATTTTGCTTCATGCAACTCGCTGTGCTGTGCCCCTGGTTGTGTTTGGCTACACTGTGCCTTTCAAGCCAGCCTGGAACTGGTGAAGAAAGGAACTTCTCCCATTGTCATTTCTTCTGACAGTTAAACAACCTCAGCATGAAACACAGAGGTATCGTTTTCCTCCCCTTCCATTGAACTTTCTTTCTTACATTACAGCACCTGTTAGCAATCTTCATTTTCTCCCTGTGAAGGTATTAAATGTGCTGCAATCCAGTAACTTTTCAATCCTTCGCCCGATAAGCTGAGCTGATTGAACCTTCTCAGCTTTGCACCACGATGCATTTGTCTTTATTAATGTAGCTATTTCAAAGAGGTTCCACTTCCCTTGAGTAGGACTGTGCCATGTGACTGCCTTGGGCTTCTCGTTATTATCCTCCCTCCCACCAGATGAAGTCCCAACATGTTTGTGTCAGGAGAGGTTCTATATTTGCTTTCTGGTCACCATGAAAACATTGCAGAGTGTGAGGTGCAGAGCTAAGCGCTGAGAAATCCCAGTAGATTCATGCCATTTGACCACCACTTCCTACTGCTGACTGTGGGGAAGAGATGTGTTTTGAGTTGTGCTAGGTAACTGGCACTGAGCAGTGCACACAGTGGCATGTGGTTCAAAATTAAATAGCTTACATAAAGTAAGTTATAAATCCTTAAATGTCCCTAGCAACCAACTCTTAATTACGTTATCTTCCCAGGCAACTTGGAAAACCCAGGCTTCCACATTATTAAATCCAGAAAATAGCCTTGAAAACTTTTTGGCAAATGAAATTTGTTGTTTCTGGCAAATCACAGAATCACTCTGGTTGGCAAAGACCCCTGGGATCATAACCATCTACCCTACCTTACAAGTTCACCTCTAAACCCGATCCTTCAATACCTCATCCAAACGATCTTTAAACACACCCAGGGATGGCAACTGAACCATCCCCCTGGGAAGCCCATTCCAGTGCCTGATCACCATTTGTTGTGAAAAAACATTCTTCCTAATATCAAGTCTAAACCTCCCCTGTTGTAGATTGAACCCATTCCCTCTTGTTCTATCACTAACTGTGAAGAAAGACCCACACCAACCTCTCTACAACATCCTTTCAGGTCTCCTCTCAGCCTCCTCTTCATCAAACTAAACAGCCCCAGCTCTTTTAGTCTTTCCTCATAAGATTTGTTTTCCAGTCCCTTCACCAGCTTAGTTGCCCTCCTCTGCACCTACTCCAGCACCTCCACGTCTCTCCTGTACTGAGGTGTCCAAAACTGGGCACAGTACTCAAGATGAGGCCTTACCAATGCTGAGTACAAGGAGACGATAACCTCTCTACTCCTGCTGGCCACAGTGGCTTCTAATACAAGCCAGGATGCCATTGCCCTGCTTGGTCACCTGGGCACACTGCCGGCTTATATTCCTCTTCCTGTCAACCAGAACCTCTCTGCCAGATGGTTCTCCAGCCACACCTCCCCAAGCCTGTAGCATTGTGGCCCAAATGCAGGACCTGACACTTGGCCTTATTGAAGCTCCTGCCATCCACACTGGCCCATTGCTCCAATCTATACAAGTATCTCTGAAGAGCCTCTTGCCCTCTAGCAGATGAGCACTCCCACCTAACTTGGTGCCATCTGCAAACTTACTAATGATACACTCTGTGTCTTTATCAGGCTCATCAATAAAGATATTAAACAGAAATGGTCCCAACACCGAGCCCTGAAGCTCACTACTTCCGACGTGCCGCCAGCTGGATTTAACTCCATTAACCACCACTCCTTGGGCTCAGCCATTCAACCAGTGTTTTATCCAGCAGATAAATCTCTTTCAAGAAAGCCATGTAAAATCTTGTGTTTCAGGTATTTCTTGTTTGATAGGACACTGAGATTCTCAGTTACTCACTCACGACAGAGATCAGCCCCAGGTGGACTTAAGTACTTGCGCTATGCTGATTACCCTCTCAAAAGGGGCACAACATGAATCCTTTCCTAGAACACCCCAAGCATACTGAAACACAGCTAAGCAGAAATCTATTAGGCAGCTCGTTAGAACCACATTAGGGATTGGAAGTGACCTCAAAAGTTCATCTAGTCCAATCCCCCTGCCAGAGCATGATCACCTAGACCAAGTTTCACAGGAACATATCCCGGAGGGTTTAAAATGTCTCCAGAGAAAGAGACTCCACAACATCCCTGGGCAGCCTGTTCCAGTGCTCCATCACCCTACCCAGTGTCAGAATTACTTTTAAAAATTTTAAAATTTAATCACAGTGAGGCAGGTTAGCTCCTTTAGTTAACAAGTTAGTAAGTAGCTCCTCATGCTGTTATTTATTAATATTTACAAAAGGAGAACTGTGATACTGTTCCACACCAGCATAAACAGTGTCGATATTTCATGCATTATGGTCCAATATTATTTTTTACAGTATTTCTGTGTGTTCTACTTGAACAAGCAAATTCCTACTGTGTTTAGTCTGGGCAATCCAGTGGGTTAAGCTTTCTTCCGTATAAATTTTCAGTGCACTATACATTCTGCTGTGTCCTTCCTTTTATTCTTTGAATACTGACACAGCATTAGCGTCCTTTTCAATTCTCAAGTATTCTGAAATCCATTCAGAAACAGTGGGAGGGAAATCTTCTCAGCTATTTCTTCTTTTATCTATTTCTTGTGTACTGATTTTTTTGTTTTCCTGTTTCTGTATTGCTGTCTTCCCTTCAGCCTGTAAAACCAGATGGGATTTCAGCCAAAATTGTCTATTTTCCTCTTAGCAGCTTTTTGGCCCTACAGAAAATTCTTAAACAATTCTTTAGTCCCATTCACATTTTTGCCCATCTGAGTGTATCCTTCTCATAAATTCTAGGGTGAATAGAATTGCCTGGATGGGAGATGATTTGGCTAGTGATGATTTACTTAGAAGCATTAAATGCACTTAGCTAAGATAGCTACTCAGCAGACAGAAGTTATTAATGTTTTATCTTCTTGGCAGTAGCTGTTAGACAAGCTGGAGGTACTTACTCGAGGATGTTTATTTCCATAAAGAAAATGGGTATAAACAAAATCTCATGACTATTTTAAATGTAATTTAGTCATTGACAGAAGAATGGGTTGACCTTTGCTAAGCAAAATTTTCTCTAACTGCAGTCAAGTAGTTCAGCTAAACTCAAGGCAGGGTATTAGAGCACCAGAATGGGCTGCCCAGGTAGGTTCTGGAGTCTCCTTCTCTAGAGACCTTGTGGCATCCTGGGGTGGATAAGAAGAGAGGTTTTTCTCCCCCTCTACTCTGCCCTGGTGAGACCACATCTGGAGTATTGTATACAGTTCTGGGCCCCTTAGTTCAAGAAAGACACGGAGCTGCTGGGGAGTGTCCAGAGCAGAGCAACAAGGATGATGAAGAAAATAGAACATCTCCCTGATGAGGAAAGGCTGAGGAAGGTGGGTGTCTTTAACTTGGAGAGGAGGAGACTGAGAAGTGACCTCATTAATGTTTATAAATATGTGAGGGGTGGGTATCAGGAGGAAGACAGGCTCTTCTCAATGTAATCTAGTGATAGGACAAGGGCAAATGGATGTGAGCTGGAACCTAGGAGGTTCCACTTACATATACTATGTATATATACATATAGATACTTCTTCACAGAGATGGTGATGGAGCACTGGAACAGGCCACCCAGGAGGGTTGTGGAGTCTCCTTCTCTGGAGATGTTTAAAACCTGCCTGGCCGTGTTCCTGCGTGCCTTGGTCTAGGTGATCCTGCTGTGGCAGGGGGATTGGATTAGATGATCTTTCAAGGTCCTTTCCAATCCCTGATGTTCTGTGAGTCTGTGACATTTAAAACCTGCCTGGATAAGTTCCTGTGTGACTGAATGTGCTGTGGCAGGGGATTTGACTGGATGATCTTTCCAGTCCGTAACGTTCTGTGATTCTGTGACGCAGGCTGTGTGGTATCTCGTCTCTGCATAGTTAAGTACTTTCTTTCATATGTTTTATTTACTTGAGTCTATTGCTTCAATTTATCCACTTCACCATTTTTCAAAGTATCAGAGGGATCTATGCTTGGAAGCTCAAAGCACCCCCAGAAAAACTAAGTGTGCACACGTACAGCAGAACTAGCTTTGCCTCATTTTTGTTTCCTAGTGCTTGTCAATAGCTTTCACAACATTTCAGCTAAACAACTGACAGTTTGTTGTTGGACATATCCAAAATGCAGTTATCTAAGAGAGTTACCAAAAGCAAAGGATAAAATATACTTTGACCCAAAGAGTTCCTGCCCTGTACTGTCACCCAGGCTATGACGAGTGATTTTAGTGCTCTTGTAAAAATGCTGGGAAAATGTCAGTCTATAACAAACATTGATTTTCACCTTCATATCCTTCTTTTTAAATGAAGTACTTTGACTTCTCCTACCACCAATATTTAAAGTTTCCAAGACAGTCTAGAAATGCAAATCACTCTGCAAATGTCAGGATCCACAACACAGTATTGCTGCACAACACGGGAAAGGACTGATGTGCAGCAATCAAGGCATTGAAGGCTTTCACTTGATGTGTTTGGAAGACCTGAGCAGCTCTTGCTTTCCTTCCAGCACCACTTCAACACCTTTTCCTTAGAACTCGCCATGAAATCTGTCATCTCTTCTGTAACATAAGAATTTAGTTTCCTCCTTAGCACATATCACAAGAAGAAATGCCACAAATTCTTACTACAGGAAAGACACAGACCTGATGGAGTGGTTTCAGAGGAGTCCATGCAAATGATCAGGGGGCTGGAGCACCTTGCTACGAGGACAGGCTGAGGGAGCTGGGATTGTTTAGCCTGGAGAAGGCTCAGGGAGGACCTGATAGGGTCCTTCCACTATCTGAAGGAGGCCTACAAGAATGCAGGAGAGGGACTGTTTACAAAGGCCTGTAGTAACAGGCCAAGGGGCAATGGTTTCAAAGTAGAGAAGGGTAGATTGAGATTGGATGTTCTTAAGCAGGATGAAGTTCTTAAGCAGGAGGATGGTCGAACACTGGAATAGGTTGCTGCGGGAAATAGTTGAGGCCCCATCCCTGGAGATGCTCAGGGTGAGGCTAGACAAGATTCTGTGCAACCTGATCTAGTTGAGGATGCTCCTGCTCAGTGTAGGAGGCTTGGACACGGTGACCTTTGGAGGTCCTTTCCAACCCAGAGCATTCTATGATCTGTGATCTACACATCGATGTATGTCTAAATGTAATTATACAACTATGTCTTATGAATTGTCTCAAATAAGGGGTTTTCCTATAACTTTGGTAGCTGTCAGTATTAGCAGATGTATTTACTGTCTCTTTGAGCTTGGCCTTATCATCTAACGCTGCTCCAATAAACTGCTGCTTTATGTCTGACCTCGTGTAAAATTCTTCAGCATCTGTCAACCTATTTTACAACGTAAATATCCCACTGGTCTATGAATATATCCTAAAAAGCACAATGATGGGCTTACAAGCCTATTTTATAGCCTATACATACAGATATAGATCTATAGATATAGATCTATATCTGTAAAAGGGCAAAATAATCAACAACAGAGAGCTCTGTTTGATGAACTAGGCTCAGAATCCACCCCAACTAACTGGCAAGCTGTCACTGAAACATGGTAGAATCTAGGTCAGGAAACCCATATGCTGTAGGACTGAGAAACTAGATAAAAACCTACAAAATTAAAAAAAAACCCAACATCTAATTTTCAAGTAAGAAATCTGTATGGTATTTTTTTAATTTAAAAAATAAATCCCAGATAGGTTATAGCAGAACGCTGCTCAAGTGTCAAGTTCAAGTCCAGAACTGGATGGTTTGTAAAGTCTAGACAAGACTTTACTGAAGTTTTGCAGTCTTCCATATTCTGTAAGAATCTATTGCTTGCAATAGCTTGAAGGTCTCATGGAGCATCTACAATCTATGGCCAATGATACGCTTGTCTAGCCTAAAGGAAAGCTAGAGTCACCTCACTGTTTCCCAGGTTGTTAACATTGTAAGAGAAATCAGACCTTTGTTTTAAAATAGCAAGAAGCTGCAGAATTCTATATAATGATCATGCAGGTCATCATTACACCATTGCAATTAATTATATAACAATCCATTTGTTTAGCCAAGAAAGGAAAACATAATTACATTCCAACAGCTTTATAAAGGCTGCTGCTGCACACAGAACATTAAATACTTTCCCTTTTAGGCTGCTCCAATGGTCTTTTTGGTGCTGCCAAGAACAGCTGAAACACGCCATCTCTGAGTAGTTCACAGGCAATGCCAACACAAGAAAGACTGATTTCATCCTATTTACTACTCTTTTCCAGCATGACTTCCTTTTGAGCACACTTAAAGAGGCAAAAAGTCAAACATAATAAGTCTTCTAAATTCAAATACAACACACTTAGTTATATCTGCTGTAAAAACTGCTGAGCACTAAGTACTTTTAGCAAGAATTCCAGTAAGTGAGACCATCTCTCTGAGTATGACTGAAAGTTGTGTAGTGTGACAAAAAAGGGGGGTTCTCAGTGTAATCGAATGATAGGACGAGGGGCAATGGGTGTAAGCTGGGACTTGGGAGGTTACACACAAATATGAGAAGGAACTTCTTCACAGTGAGAGTGATGGAGCACTGGAAGGGGCTGCCCAGGGAGGTTGTGGAATCTCGTACTCTGGAGAGTTTTAAAACCCACCCAGATACTCCTGTGCAACTGGATCTATGTGATCCTGCTGTGGTGGGGGGATTGGACTGGATGATCTTTTGAGGTCTCTTCCAATCCTTAATGTTCTGCGATTCTGTGGTTCTAATTTCTGGACACTCTCAATGAATGTGAACTTCATTGTTTTCTTATCTTGTCCACACCCAGTTTAACAGATAGGTGATTTGGGAGTGATCACTCACTGGAACACGCTCCCCAGGTCATAGCACCAAGCCTATTGGAGGTCAAGGAGCATCTGGATGATGCTCTTAATAAGTTGATTTTAGTTCAGCTACTCCTGTAAGGAGCAAGAAGCTGGACTTGATGATCCTTATAGATCCCTTTAGATAGTCTACGATTGCATGATTTGAGGTAAGAACTACAGGTACCAACCTCCAAGGGTGTGCCATCATGATCTACAGCACAGAGGCAACTGCTACCCTAGTGTAAATTCTTAGTACTACTGCATAAGGTCTGTAGCTCAAAGAAAAAAAAACTTTAAAGGAATACTACAAAACAATTGCCCCATAAAATTTCTTCTCTTTGTTCGAAAACTAATTCTGTGCTTTGGGCATGGTCTCCCCTTTAAGCTCAGGGCAAAACGCAGGCAAATTAAATGGACTTGCACTAAGTAAAAGAGTGCTGGAAAAGAAAATGAGATATCTGTATCACACTGAAATATGCAAATACCAGACACAAACTGTTTCTGGCTTCCACAGCCTACTGAAAGCTATGTGGAGTGGGAGAAAACACATCTAATCCTCCGGCTAAGGGAAGATAGTTACGGTTTCTGTGCTACAGCAAATGAGTGTAGTCCCAGATGCTTGCAAAAATAAGAGAAGCATGCTAAAGCATTACCCTAAGGGGTGAGGGGGAATCAAAGGCTTCCACTTTAGAAACCAAAATCTTACATTCATAATATTTTGTCATGTTTAACTTCTGCTATACTTGAAGAAAAACCAGCTACCAATTCTTTCAGCAAGTATTTGCATGTGCTGAATTAAGCCTTCTGCTATCACACATCTACATCTTTCTATTGTAGAACGACAGTGTCACCTTTGCAATCTTTAGGTGATTTTAAAACCATGCCTGACTTTTATTATCTGTTGCATGTAGAAGTATTTCTGCTGCGTAATGCATCATCCAAAAATACAGCAGGTGCCTCCGACTTGACAAGAAAGCTACTTAATAAATTGCAAAGTTAAAGTTGATTGCATTACTGAGTTACAAGGCATGAAAAGACTAAGCATCTAAAAATATAATAAACCTATTCTCTCTATTTTCCTAAATAAGGGGTTCTCAAAACAGTAGGTTAAAAAAAATAAACCTGATAACAAATGCATTTAGAGCTTTATGTATAAAACTAAATGTTAGATTACAAAACAGATTGTCAAGTTTTCATTTTCTATTTAACCTGAAATAGTTGCCACTTTGAGAGAGAATGAAAACAGCAGGGTCTTGCTCATGAATTAATGATCTGGCAACTTTTACTTTTACTGTCTGGGAATAACTGTTTACTAAGTTAAGCACAAGAGCAGCAGCCTCTCCAGGGAATATATTCTGCTGGCGCTAAGGGAAGAGGAACCCACAGTTTCTGAACTGCTGGTAAGCTAGAGAGGAAAACAATGGGTGTGACAGCAGAGCAAACACGATGACAAGTTTTATATCTCCTCAGAATGCCTGGTCAATGTTACAATCAAGGTAAGATTTTAGTGTATAAAATCCATTTATGGTCAAATAAGTTATACTGCTAAAACTGTAAGGATGACAACACTGAGAACTGTGAGGATTTAAACATCTCCCTGGGAAGATGATGGACTAAGGCAACTCTACCACTTTTTCCCTTCATCAGGTAGGTGTCCTAGTGCAGAAACCACATCCTGGGCTGCAGGATGCTTGTTCTGCTCTCCAAACACTTATGTGGGCTTACAACAGAACAGAAGAGACACAGGGCATCACAGTAGCACCTGTGTCCAGCATAGGAGCCCACAAAACACATTGATTGGTGAAACACTCATCTAGAGAACAGCTCTCAAAATCTGATGTCCCAGCACGCCCAGTCTTTGGGCTGCATTTACTAACCAGTGAATTTTTGGGCAAGCTACTATGTCTAAAGATAACAGGAAGGGTTAATATCATAAGCTTGAACTTCTTGGCTTACACTATTCTCAGACTAGCTTTAAAGAAGAATTCTCATGTGAAAAAAACCAATAAGTTTTATTGGCACAGACATGGCATGGACGAGTACATACATTAAGAGGATTAATTACACCCAGATTTATGCACAGACTCATTATCATCAACGCACAGAGATGTTTCCAAAATTAACAAAAGGAAGGATTACGCTTTTGAGGCAGTGGGAAGTCAAAGAATCAAGGAGACTAAACTTCTCAAACAATCTCAATGAACCAGAAGTGAGTGGGAGACTGCTTACCTTCCACACACGAGGGCTGAGCCCTTGTCGTCCCAGCCACCTGCCCTGGGAAGCAGGAGCACTTGACTGTTTGTGATCGTTCTTCAATCCGGTTCTTATTGCAGCAACGATGCACTGCCACAACTTCACATGTCCCTTGCTTGACTTGGTGCTGGCCTAATAATTGCAGAGATAAGTGATGGAGAGCAAAATAGAACATCAGCACATAAAGAAAAAAACAGTTGGTCTGGCCCTACAAGATACTGAGTGTCTCACATACCAGTTTAAATTCCAGGAAGATGACTGGGCAAAGCATCATGTAGGATCAGGCTTACTCCCCAAGATTATCCTAGTCTCCCTAATAAAGATTACTTCATCATAACAAGTCAATTATTCAATCTATCTTCCCTGGCAAGTACAAAGGCATAGGGAGGAAAGGTGATTGGAGTGGTCAGTTAGATGGATTAGGCACTAAGACATGCAGAGACAGAGCACCCTCCTCCTTCCTCCGCCTTCCTATCTTGCATCAGGTTTATATTTCACTCTTTCCCTTCATAAACAGACACAACAGACAGGATATTATTAATGTGAGACTTATCTCAAACAGTAGGACAACTTTCTGACATAACAACCTGTAAGCACTGCTCACATGCCCATCATTGCAAGCAGGCTAAGAGCAACGTAGGCTGAAAAGCTGTCACAGGTGGACAAGTCTTATTAAAAACAAAACAAAAAACTCCATGGATTTTTTGAGCTCCCACTCAGACCATTTTGAAGAAAACTGTGATAAATATTCTCTCCCATTGCTTTCCTCTCTAGCTGATTTCCTCACAATTCACTGTCCTCTGTTTCTCTGAGTTTTTTTCTCACTTCTCTCTTCACTCAGTTCCTTGCACCTGACCATTTTCCTTCACTGCCAAACTTACTCTCTGCCCCACCTGAAACCCTTCTCAGAAACTCTGCTTCATAAAACCCCCGCTTTCCTCTTCACAGAAGTCATTTCCATGCCCTCGCTCTCCTGAACAGTCTTCAAGTGCTTCATCTTGCATTTGTCTCATCTTATTTAGAGTAGAGCCTTGGATGGCTCTTATCTGTGTTTGTAAAGCACCTTGTAAATTAACAGCACTACAGAACAGGGTGAGGTTTTTAATAAGTGAGCTAGACAGAGAGACAACGCTGAGAATAATAAAAATACTCACAATCAAAGCAGCACAGGCTCCTTATACAAGTCAATACTATAGGAGAGATACTGGTGTGGGCAATATCAAAGGCACAGCAGAATAAATAAAGGACAGTGAGAGGGAGAAGCACTCTCAAAAGAAGCAGTCCTCCAAGTAGCAAGCCTGGAGGACTGTCCTGTTCCCTGCTCACTCCATACATGCCCTGTTTTGACGTATTGTTGTATTATTTTTTTGCAGTGTCTAACAGGCATAGGATTTTGAGATAGAGGACACTCAGCTCTGATACAATATGCTCAGGTACACATTCTTATGGATGAAATCCAACCAACATATTACGATCATTGTATTTTGGGGGGCAGGTATTTTTAAGAGTTTATGAATAACAGAACATTAAGGATTGGAACGGACCTCAAAAGATAGTCTAGTCCAATCCCCCTGACACAGCAGGATCACCTAGACCAAGTCACACAGGAACATGTCCAGGTCAGTTTTAAACATCTTCAGAGAAAGAGACTGCACAACCTCCCTGGGCAGCCTGTTCCAGTGCTCTGTCACCCTCACTGTGAAGAAGTTCCTTCTTATATTGATGTGGAACCTCCTATGTTCCAGCTGATACCCATTGCCCCTTGTCCTACCATTAGAGGCCACTGAGAAAAGCCTAGCTGCATCCTCCCTTTCCGTATTTATCAACATTGATGGAGTTATTCCTCAGTCTCCTTTCTTCCAAGTTGAAGATATCCAGTTCCCTCAGCCTTTCCTCATAAGGGAGATGGTTCCACTCAATTCATCACCTTTGTGGTTCTGTGCTGGACTCCCTGAAGCAGTTCTACGTCCTGGAACTGAGGGGCACAGAACTGGACACAATACTACAGATATGGTCTCACCACAGCAGAACAGAGAGGGAAGAGAACCTCTCTCTATCTGCTAACCGCCCAACTTCTGATCCACCCCAGGATGCCATTGGCTTTCTTGGTCACAAGGGCCCATTGCTGGCTCATGGTCATCCTGTTGGCCACCAGGACCCCCAGGTCCCTTTCTCCTACACTGTTCTCGAACAGGTCAGTCCCTAACCTACACTGGTACCTGGAGTTGTTCTTGCCCAAATGCAAGACTCTGGGACATCTTAACCTTCAAAAGAGTTAGCTTTAGCTAAAAGCCTAAAGCAATTTAGGCTTTTAAGGAGCTTGTCAAAGAAAAAGAGAACGTTCAAATATAGGTAAAACTTTCTGAGAGGCTGGCTTGGCAATAATCCTTTTCTCTCTGTGCTCTGCTCACAGGAGTATTCCAAGCACAGCTAAAGGGCTGCTTCATTTTTGCTGCCAAATTTGTATTCACAACAACCTGGCTGGACAAGAAACTGTGTACAAGCAATCCTGGAAAAGAAATTCAGTCTTTCATTTCTGCACATGTAAAAAGAAATTATATGTACAGAGGGGGTTTAGTTTGGTTGGTTTGGGGATTTTTTTTTTTCTATGCTTTATTTTTAAGCAAGATATGCTACGGTAGAAAAATGCATAAGTTATTTTACAGAAACTTGGGAAGATGTTGAAAACAGCACAAAAGTATCTCACGTAGCTATTGTAATAAGTTCATTGGCAGAGTGTGGATTTTGATGCAAGTACCTAGAAGGAAAACATGAAAACAGCCTCCAATTTGTGGGATGGGAGCTTTTCTGTAAGTCAATATAAAAAAACAAACACATAAATAGAGAAACTAAATTGGCCATAAGACTTCTTTCCAAAGTGTTGTTCTACACAACACCTCACGTGATGACGTTTGGAAAGAACAGCAGATTGCCAGAGGATCTGACAAAAAAAGATTATGCAAAATGAGATTGTTAATTTAAGAGAACTGCATAGTCTTTGGAGTAAACAGGGAAAATGTCCATTGGAAAATTGGAAAATTTCCATTGGAAATTTCCACTGAAAATTTCCACTGAAAATTTTTGGCTTTCCACTTTCCATTTTTCCATTGGAAAAATTTGGTTTCCTACTGAGATTACAGCGGTGGTCCTGACTGGAGTCAACAACAAAATTTAGGAGAGGAAGGTCACACCATGGACTGTCTCTTGAGAAGGAAACTTTATAAGGGAGGGAAGGAAAAGCAAATATTTGGAACTGCTCAGGCCACATAGCAGAGTTTGCCATGTATCTCATTGGAAAGACCAAGCGGGCAGGTCTTCTCTTTAATTAAAGTCATTATTCACCAGGCATCAGATGTCAAGATAAGAGTAGAAACAATTTTTTCAGAAGCTGCATCATAAGGATGGACTAGAGTCAGACTCAACAATCAATATGTAGCTGAAAGAATGTCTATTTTTGAGCTCAAATCCTGCTTCCTTTAGGTGAACAGTCCAGTTAAGTCAATACCAAAATAAATCAAACAGGTTGGCCCTGAGCATTTAGAACCAAAAAAAACCTGGGGCTCACTTTCAATTATCTTGTTTGAATTTCAAAGCAGTGACAGTGCTCCCCTGAAGTGCCAAAAGTCAACAGGCATAGAGGTGTTTGCAGCAGGCAAAATTAAATTGCCTCATGAATGCATCCTTTGGTTTAGTAGCTGTTTCACTGTACATCTTATGCTTTGCAGCCACACAAGCAGGTAAGAGTAGGTGTCCTCTATTCATCTGCTGGCAGGGGTAGGATGCTCAGGATTGACAGTACTACAGCTGCCACACAAAGGAAGACAACACTCTACTCCCCTTACCCTAGTGCACAGCCCTTACCGTGTATAGAATCCTAGAATCATTATGGTAGGGGAGACCTACAGGATCATCAAGTCCAGAAGTAAACCCAGTCCCACCCTGTCCACTAAACCATGCTCCCTAGGGCTACATCTACATGTTTTTTGAACACCTCTTGGGTAGCGACTCCACCACCTCCCTGGGCAGTCCATTCCAATCCCTGACGACTCTTTTGCTGAAGACATTTTTCCTAATGTCCAATCTAACCCTCCTCTGCACAACTTGAGGCACTTTTCTCTTGTTTTATTACTAGTAACTTGGGAGAAGAGACCAACTCCCACCTCTCTACACCTCTCTTTGAGGTAGCTGTAAAAAGCAATACACCTCCTTTTCTCCAGACTAAACAGCCTCGGTTCCCTCGGCCACTTCTCGCAAGATCTGTCCTCCAGGCCCTCCACTAGTTTTGTTGCTCTTCTTCGGACAACCATGCAAAGTACTCTGTGACTGCAGAGTACAACAGCAGAAGGCACTAAAAAGCCCAAGATGTCTGCATGCATCATTTGCATTAATTGGATTACCCTCATAATCGTCTTTCCCCTCCTACATGTTCACATCTATATTTCCTCCTGCTTGTTCACGCACATCGTAACAGTTCTTACTCCATCCAACACCACACACATCCCTTCTTAATATTCAGGCACATCTGTGAGCAGGTGCTGAACAAACGTGAAGCGGTAACACGCGAGCTTCTGTCACTGTTCAGCAATCTAGAGGACAAGCACTTTCAGATGCAAGGAAATGCACAGATTGTCTTAAAAACTAACCATCCACTCAGTCGATGCTCTGCCTAGGTCTACTGAAACCTGTTGTACTTATGATTCAGGCTGTAAAAAGAATATAAGAATTCCTGCTCATTTTAATCTCCACCTTCCACTAGATAAACCTTCATCTCAGGTTTAAAGTACTTTTAAGGCACAGCTGAGAGCATAATGACAGAAAAACTCAAGAACAGCCTTGAAATACTTTAGAACCAATGGCTTCTCGGGAAGCCCAGGCATTAAAGGAGCAGGATTGAAGAATTTTTAAAGTGTGAAGATCACAGTAAGTGAATTCTGTGCTGGACACATCAGGAAAGTCATTTCAGGGAGACTGGGAGAAAGACAGGCTGTGGAAAGCAAACCCCTTGGGGCTCATTTATTAAAAGCCCATACATTTGAGCTCTCCACCTGCAAACCTGTTCAGATCTGCCACTTAAGGGCTGTCAATATTTGCAGTTGAAATTCAGTTACATCTTCACATTTAAATAAGAAAAGTCTGCAAGGAAAGATATGTTTTATCAGCAACAGTACCAGAGAAAGTTCCTGCCTCCTGCATACCAAGGAGGGAAGGTCTGCCAGTCAGGCACTGTGGGGAACAGAATAGTGACAAAGATGGGGCTCTGGGTTACCTCTGATCAAGGGTTTGGTATTTGTGTTGCTCTCCACACCCAAAGTCCTTTACAGCTTATCTTCCCTAGTGCTATTAAGTTCACACAGAACATTTCCCCAATCTGTCCATACAGGGCACAGACATAGGGCTGGCTAATGGAAGCAATCTCCCTGCTAGGACATTTGCTACCTTCCATAATGAGATACCTACAGGTAACAACATCCCTCAGGTGCCCAAGTCCAAAATGCCTCTTAATGGCCTTAATAACTGGCCACACTAAAGCGCTTTGATACCTTTTCTTCAGAATCTGTGGGCTTCAGTTTTCAGAGGAGGCAGTCATAACCTATGAAGAACAGGAATGTACAAACTAGGAAGTTATTAGTCTTGCACATTGCAAGCCAGCACAGTTTTTGTGACTTGACTGAATAATCACTCCGGAACTGCTTATTTTTAGTTTCATGAATTTCTTCAACTAACAGATCAGACAGAGCCTTATTTTTACTTTCTTCACAGAAGTCGGGGGCAAGATATGCAATTAATGCTTCTAAAACTCTTTGAAATCTTCAAATGAGAAGAGAGAAAATACAATTACTGTTAATATCAACCATATATTACTAGTGATGCCCTTCAAATCTACAAGTAAAACAGCAAAGCAAGGGGAAGGCTTTCAGAAGGTTACTGGCCAATTCTGCCCACATCCGTTTTGTCTCTGTGACAAATTCTGACCACACCCAAGGAAAACTCTTTCAGCACAGAATACATACAGGTAGCATGCCTCTATCCTTAATAACCTCCTCTTTGACTTGTTTCTTAGATAAGACAAGTATGGAAAAGACACATTTAAAGGGGAATTAACTCTGTCTCATAAGTTGTCCTCTTTAATGAGGAAAGCAGCTAGTACTGTGGAGAACTGCATATCCAGAGCAGGACACTCTGACCCTAGTTCAGCACATTCCTCAGCAATCCTCAAAAGCAGCAAGCCTGGTCTTCACAAAATCAACTGCATCATTTATTTAAAGGGTAAGAGGATGTCTGTCAATCGGAAGACACATGGCTATGGAACCTAACACTCCCAACAACAATAGGAGATTGAAGTGAGTTTAGAATCACAGAACATTAGGGATTGGAAGGGACCTGAAAAGATCACCTAGTCCAACCCCCCTGCCACAGCAGGATCACATAGATCAAGTCGCACAGGAACACATCCAGGAAGGTTTTAAATGTCTCCAGAGAAGAAGACACCATCAACACCCCAGAGAAGCCCATTCCAGTACTCTGTCACCCCCACTGTGAAGAAGTACCTTCTCATATTGATGTGGAACCAAAGCCAGCACTGATGCTGTTTGGAAGAGGAAACCACTCTAAAAAGCCTGGCGACAGCTGATCAACTTTTCCACCTTCATTTCATGCTGGCTTTTGCTTTCAAATATACAATGCACACATCAGGAGACAAGTATTTGTAGAAAAACACCTGTACTCAAGGAAATTTTTAAAAGTGAGAAACAGCAAATGTTATCAAACAAATTTATGATAATCTCTCCAGCTCATGGGGTGCTTTTTAGGGGGAAAGAGAGAAGGGGTGATTCTGAAGAGAAGATGATAAAAGCCAGTTGGAATGTACAATTAATAGAGCATCTTCTGGGCTGAGAATTTCAGCAGAGTTTTTCTCTACTACAATTCCATCAGCCATTAGATTTTTTCATAATAATTTCAAATTAATGTAGTCCTTAGTTAGATGTTCTTCTTCCTCGAGGATATACAACATTTATTTATAGACATACACTCTTCATAAATTGTCTCTGCATATAAAATTCAGGCCAATTCCACTTGTAAAGTTTTACATTTTCACTTGTTGGCAGTAAGGAACTTTTTGGAGAGTCAGTCCAGAACTGCCATAAAAGCCCAGTCCAACTACTCCACAGCTAAATAGACAAGAAATGTCTTCCTTTAGTCATCTGCCCATGATAATAAGCAAAGATGTATCACACACACACAAAGGGAGCAAGGAATCCAGTTTGCTATCCTTTACTCTCACGTACCTCAAATACATAGCAGCATTGTGATTCCTAGGGCTAACATCTGTTACAAAGCCAACAAAGAGAGAAATGATGGCCCAGATGTAGGAATTGAGGCTGATGCTCACAAAATGTGCAGGTTTCCAACCAAAGTGTTTCTCACAGCCCATAAAGTTACAGATGTTATTCCACTCAAGATATTTGTGGTCCATCAGTTGTGGAAGTCAGAAGTATGGCATGTGAAAAACCACAATCAGCACTTCAGCAGGATAACCAGGGAACCAGCACTGAGCCTGTTTAAATTATTGTGGGCAAGAAGTGACAGCCAGAGGAAAACAACTCGGAGGGAGTAACTGATTTGAGAGGAACCCTAGGGGTACAGTAGATGTGCATTTGGAAAAAACAACTACAACAACAAAAAAGGTGAGTGACCTTAAAGCCTGATAATGAGACCCAAAACGTTAATGAAATCAAAAGCACAACTTTTCTGTGTAGAGGGAGGAACATGCTGACACAGCTGAAGTGAATCATGTAATACAGTGAGTTCTTCGGTGTGTCAGAGGTCACATCCATATGGAGATTAAAGTCCCCTGGAATAAGTAGCATAGGTGACCTTAGATCAGACACAAGCACTGACACTTCTCCAAAGAATGAAGCATTAAATCTGAGTGGTCAATAAATCAAAACAGCCAAGACCAAAGTAGGTGCTGTGAACAGGAGAGGGAGGAGGAAAAAGTTGCTGCAAATGAAAAGAAAGAGGGATGAAGAGTGACCTAGAAGCAAAACCAAATTAAAATGTGTTTCTCTACCTGCTGGGGTACTAAGCTGAAGTTAATCAATAAGGACTGCCCTCCGGCCAGGCAGTAATATTCATCCTGGTTCTAGCACACACACATCACTTGTACAAATGAAGCCTAAGTGCATAAAACTTCATAAGATACCTTGTGCAAAGTGGTGCTAATTGCCTTTAGGAAACTTTCATGCTATTTTAAGAGAGGTAGAGAAGAAGGGAGAAGGGAAGGATTTGGTTTTCCATCACAACTTGCAGCAAATGAGCAACATTGTGGTCTGTAATATAGAAGTATTTCCCACATGTCCCATTAGCATTCACTGTGGCTATTAAGTGCAGACCACTCTTTTGCTCTCATTTGCTCCTTCTTTCACAAATTTATCATGAGAGAATGGGAACTAGTTCCCTAGAGAGATTTTTGCTCGCCTGAGGAAAGCAGGTACACACATCTGTATAGCCCAGGCGTAGGGGTATTCACTAGCTTGCAAGCAAAAATTAAATTCCCTGCTGAACTGTGAGGGCAGATGGCCTGTAAAGATTGAAAACAGTGATTTTCCCATCCACATCCATAATTAGCACTTAATCAATGGCAGAAGCTAAATTAGTACTTCATCAATGGCAGACGCTGAATTAGCACTTCAGTGGTGGAAGCTGTCCTGACCAGGACATCGCTCCAGGCCCACAAGAACTCACCGCTCACCCCACCCAAACTCAGGGCTGACTTGTACAAGTCATACTAGGGCATACTAGAAGTTCTTTTAATATTATCATAAACTTTAAAAACAAATAAATAAAATGAACCCAAAACTCTTAAATCTCTCTCACATATGCAACAAAATAAATTTAGAAGATTAAGGTTTTGAGCCCTTCCAAGCATTTCTCTATCACCTGAAATATCAACTGACCATTTGGGGCTTATCTGTGTACAACAAATGTTTGTAATCTACTAAATACCAGAGGCATTTTTAACCCAGTTCAAGGGCATTCATCAGACAAGAATGATATTTGTTTAGAGAATATGAAACAGCTAAGTCATTAGATTCTGCAGATTAAGTAAACAGCAGTTGCCAGAAAACAAAGTAGATATTTGGGAAAGAAGCATTTTCTTCATTTCAAGCAAAAATTTAATCTTTATTCTTATATCCAAGTATAATAGGTAAAACTGAGGAAGGCAGCCAAAGAAACTTGTGCTCTTGTTCCATTTCAGTAGTCAAAACATTTATCAGGTACACAGACCTGTTTTCCTGAGGTTGATTTTTTTAAATGAAAAGGTGTGCTCCCTTCCTTAAATCAAGTTGTTTTTTGTGGGACTATATAGAAATAGGACAGTGCCTAAATTTGGCAGTTGCTGGTAAGCAAATGAATATTCATTAGTTAACTCTCATTTGAGAATCTGCTCAAGAATGATCCAGACACGACAGTTGTCATTAAATGGTATGGCTCATGAAAGCTTTCCCAGTTGTCCCACTGCCACTTAAACGACTCATTTTGGGCAGTGAATCTTCTTTCCATTAATTGCTCTGTGTTTATTAAAATCATGCAGCAGTATTTGCTGCTGCTAGAACTGGGTTTTTTGCAAAACATGGGACCAGTGGATGAGGCTGCAAGCTGCACGACACGTCTCATTGCTGAAGGGAGATGAAATTTTCATGCAACAGGCAAATCAGCCAAATGGAATTTCGAGGAACGTTACAAGCAATCACATTGGTTAATGCACTGGGCACCAGGCCATCAGCTCCTCAGCTGGTCTTTAATCCCTGGAAAAACCCCTATGTCTTGATCACCACTGATTAATTAATTTCAGAGTTTGCCTCATTTTATATTGGGTTTTATATAGCTGTAATGGTTATCTTGGGTTTATTCCGATGGCATGGACAAGCAAAGCATCGCAGCAGTCCAAGTATAAGATCCAGCTGCCAGTTAAGCAATAACAGGTCATAAAAATAAATTGCACAAATGCATTTTTAATTCTGACTGGCATGAGGACACTTAAATGGTTTCAGCATGTGCAGCTTGCGTCCAGCTTGGCTGAACAGTTAATTGAACTTCAGCTATTTTAACTGTTTTATCCATAAGTGCAAAGCATAAGTTTCCAGAAATAAGTTTCCAGAACGCCAGAAGCCTTTTTCTAGCCTGAATTAGTCTGAACTATTGAAAAACATTTGGGTTTGGGGTTTTCTTTTCTTACATGGAAAAAAATAACCCCACAAAGTGCTCACTATTTTATACCACACTGTAACAGAGAGAGAAAGACAATACACTATGGCCAGGATCAAATAAAATGAGAGTCAGGATCTGATAATTATTTCCCACAGGCCCACATTATAACTCATGACCCTAACTTGTACTGCAAACAGTAAAATAATAATTAAAGACAAGATCAGAATTCAGAAGTTGTGAAGGTCTGTACGTTTCTCGTTTCCTACTGATGACTCTTTCAAAGCTTCATCAGCAATTCTTCTTTTTCTTTTCAAGGTTCTGCAGGTCTCTGGAGCCTCTCAACTTTCACTTTTTAATCCTCTTTACTTAAGAACAAAGGCGCAAATCTAAAATTTTGACATTTCACTTGCAGGCTGCAACCCAAGAAAATCCCAGAGAGGGGCAATTCAGAGAGACAAACCCAAAGACCTGTGCTTAGTAACTAGGTGCAGCCACACCACACAACTCATCTCATCTTTTACCCTATTTCCTCCACGCTATTTAAAACATTAACCCTCTGGTTTTATCCAGCAAAAGGCCTTTCTGCAGTCAGTCTGGTTTTTTCATTTGGCAGCTAGCAACAACAAAGATATTTCACCCAGGCTTACAATGTGAGTCCCTATGAGAAAGCAAAACAAATCAGTAGAAACAGGGTGGTAACAGACCCTTCTCAGAAATGGAAGAACTCGAGGTTAAGACTTTATTCTGGTTCCACAGACACCCCTCCAATCAACTGAGAATCAAATCCCTCTTTCATTCTTATTAAAATAGACAGCCCTTGGCAACAATTAAGTAGATTTTGAAGCTACTCACAGAATCATACAGAATCACAGAACATTAGGGATTGGAAGGGACGCCTCAGTGAAATTGAAATTTCTAAAGTACCCCAACTACTTTGTCAGATTTGACAAATTTTATTCTTACTAGAAAACAACAGGCCTCCTCACCTGGTGAAATTTCCCTTGGCCCTAATGAGACTATCAGCAAATACAGAGATGAATTAAAACAGTCATTAAGGAGGCAGAGCATAAAAAAAGAACCACAGGAAAGGTCGAAGCAACGAGGGTGAATAAAGAAGAGCGTGTGTCCTGTCACTACCACTGCAGATGTGAAGGAAACAGCCAAGGGAGAGAAGCAGATGTTCCTGTTAGAGCTGCTTTCAAGGATAATGGAGCAGCCATAGGTGGCAGGAGAGGGAACACCATTAACTTACACAGCGTTCATTGGAATCCCCCAAGAGCCATTGACTTTAACAGCAGTGCTCCACCATCTCCTCATCTGACTCAGATTAAAGGTGACCTGGTACTGTTGTCATTAGTTCCACTATCTTTCCTCAAAGATGGTGCTCTAATTAAAATACTTGGGTTTTTCCTCTTGAAACATTTTTAAATGCTTCTTCTGATCATGTCCTTCAAAAACAATGTCAAATAAACAATCTGTTTCTTTTTCTTATCTGTTTAAAACCAGAAAAGTTTATAAGTTTGAAAACTGTAAAAAGTTTAACTTTTTGACTTGAACTCATTAGAAAGCAATTTTTCCTAGTGTGGTTGGCTTTCCCTGATGTCAAAGCAAGCATTGCTTTGCTCACAAGAAAAACTGTCAGAGTGGGAACTAACTTTGAAAACCCATGGACATCACCAGATCACAGAGAACACCCCTTTGGTACTTCCTTTACCTGAGTGTCCTGTCACGGGTAGGATCTAGTGGGAGGTTTCCCTGTTCATGCAGGAGGTTTGGAACTTGATGATCTTTAATGATGATTTTTAAGGTTCCTTCCAACTCTAATCTTTCTGTGATTCTATGATCTTCAGAGCTTCCTAGGACACTGGGCAGAGTGCTTCCCTCACACTGGTCTTTGCCCAGTTTTAAACCTAAACTACTCTACTATTTCCCTCTGCTGTCATTCTTTGGTGCCTGCTCCAGAGGACTCAAATCTGACTGCTCCATCACTGTCCAGATGGTTGGTCTCAGCAGCTGTAAAACTGGCCAGAATCTCATTAATCTTACCCAGTTGGCTCAACACAACAAGACAGCAGAAATTCTGTCTCCTATCTAGATAGGAGAGGAGGAGACAGTCAAAATGAAAACCACAGTGATGTTTCATAGGTAAGGATGCACTTCCTAGCAGCCCTGAGATCTCCAAGCAATTTCACTCTAACCACCCATCAGATGGCCCTTCCCAACACTACCAAGCAGATCTGGATTAGAAACAATGACCTTCACGTGGAAGGCTGGGTATCTCGTCACTAATCCATTAAGGCTTCCTGTTCTCATGCAATTGCATCTCAAAATTAGTTATGAGTGCCTCTCCTAAGCACAAGAAATTCCAAGGCTTCATTTATGGTGCCTGTACACCTTTGAAGCCTGCACACCTCATTAATGGCTATAAATATGTGAAGGTGGGTGTCAGGAGGATGGAGCCAGGCTCTGCTCAGCGGTATCTAATGATAGGACAAGGGGCAACAGGTGTGAGCTGGAACAGAGAAGGTTCCACATCAATATGAGAAGGAACTTCTTCACAGTGAGGGTGACAGAGCACTGGAATGGGATGCCCAGGTGAATTGTGAACTCTCCTTCTCTGCAGACATTTAAACCCACTGGGGCATGTTCCTGTGCAACTTGATCTAGGTGATCCCTGCATTGGCAGAGGGATTGGACCGGATGATCTTTTCAGGTCCCTACCAACCCCTGATGTTTTGTGATTCTGTGATCCTTTAAGATTAAGCAGTAATTAATGTATTTGTTCCTGCACTATCACTTCCATAAAGAGAACTCAACTGTCAGCACACTGATAGTCCTAGCTAGTCCAGACAGTCTGCCTCAGTAAACAGGGCTTTTAGGAGTATAATTCCCACATCTAGACTGCCATGCTGTAACTTCTCTAATGAAATAGCTTGAATTTTGGAATGGGAAAATACCTACATTGCTGCCTTAATAAAAATCTGAGTTTTCCTTTTAAAATAACAAAACATTTTATCATTAAGCAACAGGCATAGCACGGTTCAGCATAGAAATGCTGGAAAAGAAAGAGCTTTTCACATGTCTTTTGGTTGCTTTATATATGATTTACTGCCTGCCAGCTTCCTGTTTAAATACATCTAACCAAGTCATTTACTTTTTACTCATGTAGTACATATGAAATAAGAGGAAATTTTAACTGAGGTCTCCAAGAAATTGCTTCTGAGAACATAAAATTCGCAGTATAGAACTTAAGGCAAAACTTCCTTCTATTTCTGGGCAAAGGTTAAGAGAGTGGCAAAAAAGGAGGAAGATTTAAAAGATTCTAGGAGAAGTATAATATAGTTGGGTTTAAAACAATTAAATACAGCAACAGATCCAGTCTGCTGTGAATCACTGGCTGTGATGAGGAAAAAATGTACCTAGGATGAACGTTTATAATCATTCTGAAATTGGTGGCAGATGGCCTGAGGTCATGATGAATCTGCACAGTTTGGAAGTGGCCTTAGCTGAGAAGGTTTCTGTCTTCAGCAACAAAGCAAAAAATCCCAAATCCTGATTTGGGATTTCTTAAACGTGCCACCCAGTGCCCAGAATGAGACCCGCTCTCCATCTAGAACATACACCTACATCTCCAGATAACAGTCTGCACTTTACTGCCCTCAGAAGGGTTTCAGAGTCTTGAACTACTGGATTTTTGGCTACTACACACCTGAAGATGTTGATTGACAGCTAAAGTCAGAATTGGCTCTAGATGCTGTGTAGATGCAAATTTCTTAAACTTAACTCTAAAAGAATTCACTGATAAAGAGCAAAGCAGTTTTTTCCATCATCGAGCTCCAAGCACCCTGTGATCCAAGAAGCCAAAAAACAATGACCTCTCTTTAATGACAACAACTCAAAACTACATGGTGAGCTAGTCCAGCGAGCTGGCAGTCAATGTGTTCAGAATTCAATCGGATGATGGACAGTTTCCTAACTCCAAGTCACGTAAAGTGTTGGTTTACAAGGCTTAGACTCTCAGATATGGCCTTTATAACCGCCCTAACCCTTCACTTAACATACTCTGCTTTTACTGGAGGAAACATGTCAGGATTGTTCACTAAAAAAGCAGAGAAACACCAGAACCATCCAGTTGTAGCATTTACAGTTCCTAAATGGGTGACTAAATGACATGTCTAAGCATCAGCTTTTCCTTGGGGACTGTTTCAACTCCAATATACCATAGGGACACGAGCTGAACAACTGAACCATCACAATGATGCAGGCAGATGGGATTCCCCCAGGTACCCTGACATCCACAGAGAGCTCTTGAGCCATGTGGGATGAGACACTCAAAAGAAAGTGATCGTTCTCACAAGAACTCCTCTGCTGCCTCTCCACAGAGCCCACTCACAGGCCACATCACACTGTGTTTTGATGGTTCCAGCTGGCAGACAATTCCCAGCAGAAAAGCTGGGAGAAGTTTTTGGAGTGTGGCTTCCAAACTGCCTCCACCAGTTAGGCACCTGAACAGCTGAATCACTGTATTTAGTAGAAATGTCACTCCCTTCCTGAGGTTTAGGTACAAGTACCTTAAATATCACTAGCAAAAGACTTCAGACCACCAACGCCCTCTTGTTAGCTACAAAGGCTGCCCTTTCTCCCTCCTCTTGCAATCTATTCAGACTGTGGGCTGGGGTGGATTCATTTCCAAGGTGCCCCTGGGCTTCACATTCATTCTTAAACAGTGGGCATTGAAGGCACCTGTAGGTATCTTTTACAATCCAAAGAACAACGGGGTGTGTCAAAAGAAGAACTCGACTACCCTCCTACTGAGAGCTATTCCATTTTTCAGTTTGTACTCATTAAATTTTGCTAACTATTAGACACGAAATCAGACATGTTATTTGGCAACAAGCTTGACAGCTGCTTTCAATGGACTAGAAAAACGAGCATCGTTTATCTCCTGCAGGAATGTATTTTTCTCTCTGAAATTGAAAGGTGCAGTCTACTGAAAATCATAACTTGTTTTTCCTGTTCTGTTTTAACATTTTTTATCGAAAACTTTGTACCACATCATTATCAAAAACCCACTGAAATTAAGTAAGAGATAATACACTTCTATTTCTTTTAAGGTTCCCATCAGCTTAAAACAGAGTAATTTGGGTTTTTTAAGGAACTTTGCTCACATCTGGGAAATTTCAGTCAAAATTTCAGTAGAGATGAGAAAAAGTCTGTTAATCTAGATCCCATAAGCCTCAAAATACTATGGTGAAAAAAAGACATATTTGTGCATGAAGGGCCTTGTGAAAACTGGGACTACCTTCTTTATAATAAATTCTCACACAGCCTTCCTGATACAAGCGAGAATTGTGTTATGACTGCTCATGATTCACTGCTTAGAGAGCGGGGAAATTTCAGGTGAGAGGTGGATGGCAATTACTGGGATGAATAGAGCAGATATTAGAGCTTCAAGATCCTGACAGTCCAACCTATTACCCTTTGTCAGCTTTTAAGCAATTTTAAGCATTTGGATTGAGGTGGGTTATTAGTTTGTGTTTCGAGGCACGCAGGCAAGGTATGGAGCCCTACTGTTAGAAACGGAAAACTTCTTTGTCTGCAGGATTCTGTAAATTACTTGCCCAGATACCTTTGCACTACAAAGTTGATGGTTTTACTGAAGCTGAGCAGGGACTCTCTCTCAGCTGCCACCTTAAAACATGCAACAACACAGAAAGTGCTGAATTAAAATCTTCAAAGAGGAGCCCATAGTGAGGAGTGGCCAGTTTCCACCAGCAACAGGGAGAAAACTCTAAGGCTAGCTTCTTTTAGTAAGCAATCAGTCCTTGGGTGTAAAAGCAAATACAACGTGGCTTATGTCTTATCTTCCCCAGTACTGAACCGAGACAGGCAATTAGGCAAAACGAGAATGGACTCAGTGAAACAATTTGTTATTTGTTTACTATACAGCATCGTCTAATAGAGAGTCCACAGAAGCAAAATCCCTTCCGGAGGTCTTTGCTTTGCTCATAACTCATTACCCTAGAGACAAGAGATATCACTGATGCTATTTTAATCCACTAAGCTGCCTTTGCTCAGCTGTATGGCAAGCCTTATACGACTCTGCTGTGCACAACAAGCAAAATCTTCTCTCTCCTGGCAAGAGAACCTTGAACTAGAAGGTGTGGATCTACAGCAAGTCAGACTACGGTAAAATGATTAGTCCTAACAGTAGTGCAGCATAATGCCTTGTATTTTCAAATTTTAGGGTTTGCTGTACTGTATTCTTGCACATCCAGCAGCCCTTGTCACCAATAATTACTATCCCACAGCAGCTACACAAAAGTACTCGCCAATTAACTAATTTCATTTTGACAGTTTGGGAAACAGAAGAGGAGGAATATTGACGTCTCCAAACCACAGGCAGCAGCTGACATGCATCTTCTTCCTATCCGAAGGAGCTGCTGTCAAATGAACTGCTTAAAAAATTGTACTCGAGGTGGTTCTATAGAGTACAGCAAGGATGCATTGCTGAGCCTTCTGCAAGTATTAATTGCCAGGGTACTATTAAGATCAGAACAAATGAAAAATAGTCCTTGATGGCAAGAACTGACATATTGAGAAAAGCACTACTTACAGATGGCCAGTATTTTAAAGGCTAAAAGAATTTTGAGAATAGCAATTGCTTCTAAAAAAGAAAGCAAATCTTGACTTTTCCAGCAATATGCACTAAATATTTAATAAGGGATCCTGGAGCTCAGAAAGGTTTAAGACACTGTGTCAGGATATTGAACTAATAAGCTCCTCCAGTAAGCCTCTAAATACGTATAGTTAAACACTACCTAGTTTATTTTAATTATTTAACAGAGACCGAAGGAGGTTAATGTGACCCAACGGACTTGTTTATGTTGAAAACTATTGCCTCTCACTCAAAAAATCTGCATGCTGGGCTGCATCATAGCACAGAGGAACAAGGGAGCAATAAGGAATAGAGGTCTACAGCTGCTTTCTAACATCCAAGCAATACCATTTATACCGGGGTAGTGACTGCGTGAAGGCATGGGTATAAAAAACATCAGGCCCATTGACTTCGCTGGAAAAACTAAATACAGGTAAGTTAGGCGCATGGGACAAGGAGCAATGGGTGTGAGCTGGAACATATGAAGTTCCACATCAAGATGAGAAGGAACTTCTTCACAGTGAGGGTGACAGAGCACTGGAACAGGCTGCCCAGAGGAGTTGTGGAGTCTCCTTCTCTGGAGATGTTTCAAACCCGCCTGGACATGTTCCTGTGCGACTGGATCTAGGTGATGCTGCTGTGGCAGGGGGATTGGACTGGATGATCTTTCAAGGTCCCTTCCAATCCCTAATGTTCTATGATTCTGTGGAGAATACACTTGATGATGGGAGATACAGCTAGTTTCAAAATTTTCCTTTTAGAAATATCAAAATCCCCAACATTTACCATTCAGCTTACAAATCACAGCTGCCATTTGTCCTTTTTAACTCTTTACACCACGGATGAAAAATCATTTCAATCTTTGTCCTCCAGTTGAGACAATGGAGAGATCTGCCTTCACTAAGCTACTGAAAACAATAAAAACACACAAACCACTGAAAAAACTTAAAAGATAATTAAACAACAGGGGAGAAAACCACCTGTACAATCTTTCACATCCAGTGAAGAAGAGAAATGAAGAAAAGATAGCCATACATGGTCCCACTAGGTGATAGAGGGAGTCACCCAGTTTTGCGGACTACCAGCTAAAGCCCAGTGTATTCATGTGGACATCTCATCCTTAAAAACACTAAAAGCTAGTCTCGCATCAGTTAAGAAGGGCATGAAGTTCATATTTAACTGGGTATCACGTTGATCAAAAGAAACTTTTTCAAAAACATTTGCTTTCATTTGTCCTTACAAATGCAAACACATGATGAGACTTCTACGTCCAAGGAATGCAAAACTCTGTCTCATGCTCAGCATGATGTGACAACAAAAATATGGCTTAGTTCTGCAACCTCTGACTGTTTGAGAGCTGTTCAGAGTCATCATTCTGGTTCTACAAACTAGTGTTTATACAATAAAGAATGTTAAATACTAACAGAGAAGCACTGATAGCTGGAGTTATACATAGAGGATCAGCTGGCAGAAGAAAGGCTTTGCAGTTCACTGCATTCGACACAGTAGTCAGCAGGGAACAAATGATGTTAATGTTGCATAGGCCTCTCCCAGAAACAAAGAACCTGCTGTGCTAGACTGATTCTGTCAGCAGATCTATGCACCAATGCAGAGTTCTGTTGCTATACCACTGGAGACCTACTGACTTCAAACTGCAGACTCCTGTCCCAAGGTGTGATAAACGCTCATTTCATCCCTGAGAGACCAGCACTTGCTCAATAACCTTTTGTCAGTCAGTCTCTCTCACCATCACCTTCTTCACAGTCATAAACAAGGATGACTGAGACTGTATTTTGTTTCTGAGCTCTGCCTGAGTGGAAAGTGGCACTCAGTGGAAAGAAACACTCTGAGATCCAGGTGTTTCAATTCCACGGCTATTCAATTTTCAGTATTTAAATAAGTTGAAGTTTGTGTTTTGGGACTTTACCTTCTAGAAAAACAAAATGACTGATGAAAATGACTGATCTCGCAGTAAAAACGACCTGATTTTCAAAGAAAGCCAGAGGTAAAATGATTCCAAAGCCTCCGAGTAAGATCAGCATCATATTCAATCACCTAAAATCTCAGTTCTGGGGGAATCAGCGGGGCAGAAAAAAAAGACAGAAGCTCATCTGTACAAGAAGAATGTTTAAAAATAATTAGTGATTCAAATGTTTTATCTGAGAATGAACCCAGGAGGTAGTGGAGTCTTTTTTAGCCCCCAGTCCTGAATAAAAATAGCACACTTAAGTTCTCATTTTGTTGGCTTATTTTTCCTTTTCTGCAGGATTTTCATTACTGCCTTCCTTTAAAGCTCTCCCAAGACTCAGTTATGTGCCCGGAGAGCTTTTAAAGGAAAAGAGCTTACTTGCCTGGCATCTCTTTCCAGCCTCTCTTAGCTCTAATTACAAGGTAAAGATTAAAAAGACAAATGAGTTTTATCATTGCATCCTTGGCCTTTTGGAAAGGAAAAAAGCAAAAAGCAACCCACAACCAAACCTGAAACACCACAAAAAGCAGAGGTGCCTCCAAGCTCAGGTAGAATGTTGAAGTCAGCAGTTTGTACTGATTGGGAAGAGGTGGGGAGGGGAAAGAAATGTCAAAATCAAATTTCTCCCCCCCCAAAAAAAAAAATCACTACAAAGCTCCCATAGCTTGTGGCATCCTTGCTTGAGCACAAAGCCATGCTGCATGCAGGTGACATAATTAGGTCACTGGGGGCAGGGCTTCTTAGAACTATTGCATAAAGGAATCTATAAAGTTTCTTAAATTAGACTTCCTCCAGGTTTCAAGTAGGCTCAAAACAGCAACTCTGCAAGCAATCTGGAGTAAGTTCTTCCTGGCAACACACAGCTTTGCTGTGATGCCATTATCTGGCCAACTAGTTACTTGCCATCCCAATTCCATTCTCAGCTTGCAATTATTTAGTGCATAAATAAAGTATGTTAAATACATTTTATAACACTGGCACTGATATTGAAAAGAGAATAAACAGATGCAACAGGCAAGCTGCCATCAGTGTTTCTCTGTCACTTCAGGAGAAGGAGTAACATTGCTCACATAACAAGTGACTAACAAGAGATAGATTTGCAGCTTAGGGTTTCCCAAAGTGTCTAGAAGATGAGCCAGGAGCATCAGAAACAATGATCTTTCACACTCAGCATTTGTTGCTGATAACTCAAAAGGATGATAACTAATAATCTAAATCTAATGGCACTGAAATCAAGGTGTGAGAATGGCAGTGGTTGTGCTTGGAAGGATGGATCCCAGTGTCTGGATCCCAGTATCTGGACCCCAGTCCACACAGACACAATGTCAAAGCTATAAGCAGCTGTCCAGATATGCATTTACTGAACATTCTCACACACAAACATTCTTACATCAGGCTCAATTAACAGCAGCAATACCATGAAAACCAACAGCTAATCATCACAGAATCACAGAACATTAGGAACTGGAAGGCACATCAAAAGATAATCTAGTCCAATCCTCCCGCCAGAGCAGGATCACCTAGACCAAGTCACACATGAACATGTCCAGGTGGGTTTTAAACATATCCAGAGAAGACGACTCCACAACCTCCCTGGGCAGCCCCTTCCAGTGAGTACTCCGTCACCCTCACTGTGAAGAAGTTCCTTCCCATATTGATGTGGAACCTCCTATGTTCCAGCTCACACACCATTGCCCCTTGTCCTATCACTAGATTCCACTGAGCAGACCCTGGCTCCATCCTCCTGACACCCATCTTTTACGTATTTATAAACATTAGTACCGTGTCCTCGTATCAGAAGAAAAAAATTTCTAACATTTGGTAAGCCAAACCCCACTCAGAGGTGACCATCACTTCTTGAGGTGGCTGTAAGAAACCAGTTGTACTGTTCCACCAAGCTGCATCCAGGACAACACACTGGTTTTTCTGCTCTCATCTTACATCACTGCCACATTTTCTATTCACACCAACCGCTCAGTGCCCAGGCATCTTCTGTGCCTCTTAACCACAGGGAAAACACTGGTGTCAGAGTAGAGATGGATTGGTCAGCAGGCTACCAGGACATACAAGGCAGGTAATCCTGACATATGCTCTGAGCTATTACTTAGAGAGGCAATAATGTACCTCACTGTTGGTTTTCTTCAGATTCCTTGAAACTGTACCATATTTAAATATCTTCATTTGGTTGGATTTGTCCCAATGTTTTAAAATAAAATGGGAGGAGTCAGTGACAGATGGCCCATAAAATGATGTATGGAACTCTTCAGGAACTCTTAGTCCTCCAGGGTTAAGAGGTGTTTGAAATGCAAGGTGTACACACACACAGTTCCCCTTTCAGGGAGCACTGTGAATTGACAAATCTCACACAGCACAGTAAGATTCATCCATTTCTTGTTCTCCACAACAGTCCCAGTTCCATTTACTCTGAAACATTTTCTAATTAATTCAGACCATGCTGGACTATTGGATAGACAAGTATCACAATCCACATGAGTAAACTGAAATGGAACAGATTAAGGAGAAGGAAGAAACAACTCAGGACAAAAAAGCCAAAGCCACCTGTAGCTAATCCCAGTACTTGGAACAAGACACCAACATAGGGACCTACTTAACAGCAGCCTTTTACACAACTATTCCAACTACATAAATCATCCCTCGATTATACTATATCATTTCCTAATGAACATACAGAAAAGAATCCCAGTATGCATCTGCACTGTGCCCTTAGATTCCAAATTCCCCTTAACTCCCCAATTCATATGCATTCTTTCATGTGTTTGCCAGCTAGAGATGTTCTGTGCTCTTCATGCATCTTCCATCATCTGTCACCCGGGGCATACACAGCACCATTCCCAAAGGGTCAGTCACAGAGCTACATGAATAATGTTAACCAGTTACCTTCTCTGAATGACACAATTAACCCTAATTAAGAGATCTCTGTATTTCTAAAACATCCCCTTTCGAAGCAATTGTTCCTTCAGGCTTTTAAACCAAGCAGATAAATCCAACAGCTGGGACAGTCCCAGAAGTCAAACAGTCCCAATTTCCATTGCACAGCATCAGATACTACATTCAGTCAGTGCATATGGCTTGCGTCGATAACTCTAAACACATTTGTGTCTCTAGATCTGCAAGCAAGTTCAGAAAGAGGTGAACCAGCTGCCCAAGACTTGCTTCGTTCCAAAATTAAGGGCCATAACAGAGGTCAAGCCTATACCAGCTCAAGGCTTGCATTCTCCCCTCACATAATCATTTTCCTCACTTTATTATCTCCACATTCTTGCCTGGAAGCATCACTAGGATCTGTGGCTGGGATTAAGCCTCTTCTACATATCCAAGAGGAACTACCCTGGAATTACTGTTAATCCAGTCACCGGGTATCACTGCTACAGCATTTATAGACCCTGCTGCTCTGAGGAAATTGCCTGCGTTTTGATCTCTTATCTCCTGCTTGCAACCAACAGCTCTATCTTTATTCTACCCACTTAATACCACATTTTCTTCCTAGTAAACATAAGTATGTCCTCTTAAACTTAGAGCTGTCTTCAAAGAAAGCAGGTGTGATAATTTCCAAAACACATGTTGCTGTTATTTCAGCTACAGTGTTTACTAATTAGTTAAGAACACTTAAAATTATATATATATATATCTCAACTCTCACCATTTAGTTGCAGAACTAAAAGAACCCATTCAAAAAGCTTCTGATTCAATGATTGACGATCAGTCTCTGCATTAAGTGTTACAATTATTAGAATTTTCGTTTTTGTGGGATGTTCTGCAGGAGAAGCCTTAACCACACAAACCTTTCTCTTGCTGTACAAGCTTAGCACACACATAGCTGAAAAAATGCAGCTCTGACATTAGGTGAACTGCCTAATGGGCTGTTGGCCTCTGAGGCGAGTTGGTTCCTGTTTAAATGCTGGCACCCATATAAAGTAGTGTAGGTCTGAGCACTCGGCATAAAACCATGACATTTAGTTAAGGAACATCTTACATTATAAAGGTACAATGCCACACCAGATGTTGTTCCTCATTTTAAGTAACATAATTTGCATTTTAAATAGACGGAAAAATTCAGATACTGCTTCAAGTAACATGAGGAATGTGGGATTGCTCAAGGTCAAATCTAATTACAAAGCCTGCTAAGTTGAAGATCATTTTTGAAGCAGTGGGAAATTAAATTATTTGTCCATGCTCTCTGGCAGTAAATACCTGCCTGGTTTAATTGCTGTTGATACAGCCTAATAAAAATTGGATGGGAAACGCTCATGCTCATTAGCAGCTGCAGGTAAAGCTCTACCTGATGTTCAGTGAGCAGAGCTGGTCACTGCCAACCACGCCAGGTACGTGGACTCATCACTTGCCCATGAGTTGACTCCACACCTCGGTCCTCTGAAGACCTAGTAGAGCAATTAGAGTTCTCAGACACTACAGGAAGAGTATCTGAAGACCAAGCTGTGCCTCTCCTGCATACACAGAGGTAGAGCCACAGAAGATGAAGCACTGCAAAAGCCTCATGAAAGCTGGTGTGAGGTCTGACTTGGAACAGTCCCACTCCGCGCACAGACAAAAAAAAGGATCTATGGATGTGTTCTGCTGCTGCCATCCAGTGGGAAGTTGGGTAGAAAACGCTTGAGTGAAGATCGATGGCTAACAAGGGCTCACTGAATCCCTGCCAGATTGATGCTTATTCTGCACCTCGCTGTCAATGCCACCCAAGACAAAAGTTTTCAGAGAAAGTAGAATAAAACAGGTGCTGAATAAGAAACCGTTGTAACACCTTGTACCTTCTGTGCAAGGACAAAAGAGACACTCAGCTGCTGCAGCTCATTCCTTGTGCTGCCTGTGAAATCACTCTATGGACTTGATCTGCTTCGATCCTGCAGCTGTTTAGCTGTTTTAAGATGCTGGAACTGACAGAGGGATGGTTACACAGAGCTTTGTGACATGCAGCATTCTCAGCTTATATCAAGTTTTCAAATCTACAAACTTCACTGCAATTAAAATGGAAGTTGAGTAACTACCTTGCATATACACATTTGGAAAATCCTAGTGGCTGTTAATCTGGTGATAGGTATCTAAATATCCTGTTAAATCTAGTTTTAAAAGCCCACTTGGGAGCTCTGAGTATAGAGCAAGATAAGACACTGATACTCTTCTATCTACTTAGCATGCCCTCATAGATAACAGAGAGCCTCAGAATTGGTAAATGATAGCATAACACTTTCATTATCAACATCATTACTTGTGGATGATGAAGCAGAGGCAGTGACAACAATTTAAAGCCAACTCAGATTGTCAGAGTACAGTCTACAGGGCTATTTGTGAAGAAGATAAATTTCTGATGCTAATGGGACTCTACAGCAAGACATCAATAAGCAAGAACTCCTTCAACAAATCAAGGAGAATGAGACAGAAGCTGACTACAGAAGGGGGCTCTGGCAGCCTGATCTAGTTGTAGATGTTCCTGCTCATTGCAGGTGAGTTATACTAGGTGACCTTTGAAGGTTCCTTCCAACCCAAAGCATTCAACAATTCTATGACTTGAGACTAGGAGAGAAGACAAACACAACCAGCTCTCTGCATTGATAGACTGAAGTCTTGTTTCTCTACATTGATTTTTCACACCTTAATGATAGTCCCTCTAAAATTGTAACAAGCAACACGGAATTATCATTTAATTCACAGCATCGAACCCCACTACGCTGAGGTCTCCCAAAGGGGAGCAGTCAAAGAAAGGGAAGATATTTTCTTTTTGGTGTAGGGGAGGCAGCAGGTGAACTGCAGCCCAAGAAAGGCCATTTACCAGGATCAACAATCAGAATGGAAGATTCAGAATTCACATTTCACCTGTTTTGACTACTAAGGATTATCTATGGACAGTGCCCAACAACTTCATTATCTTGGGGTTCACACAGCAGGTGAAAAGACCGACACATGCTGTCCACATACAGTTAACATTCCTGAAGAGCAAGGATAGCCAGAATTTCTCTACTCTCCAGCACATCCTGGGTGCTACAAATATTACACTGGAGCCACACACAAAACTTAGAACTGCCCCGTGATTACTTGCTACACATCGCACCAGGCACCAAGTCAGCTTTCTACAGAGAATCTGCCCTTATTTTCTGCCATATGTTGAGTTCAGCTCTGTCTGAGCAAGATACCAGGCCCAGAAATTTCTCAGTACTTAATTTCCAAAGGAGTAATTTAAGATAGTCATGCTTTGTCAGTCAACAGATGTCCTAGATTTGCCTCTATACTAACATCCTATGATCCTATGAACTATCTACAGAAACCCATTTGACTTTAAAAAAGATATTAACTGTAGTGTTAAAGGCCTGGTAGTTCCCACACCCATACAGACACTGAATAGACAGCACTTGCGTAGTGCAGTAACGACACAGATCATCTCAGCCTTTGCACATTTCTGCCGGATTGCTGCTTAACTGAGGTTTAAACTTTAACACTTGTTTGGATGCAGGACAGCACAATTAACTGAAAATGTACAATATATTATTTAACCCCCAGTTCTTGTCAAGGGGGTATGTAATCATGAGCTCAGATCTATTTATCTCCACCACATTTCCATTACTGAATGATGAAATGTGATTTTTGAATTTCAATTGGTTTTTCAAGTGCTCACTGACATCATGAGATGCCATCTCCACTGAAAAGTGATTTCTGCCTTTCCTCTTCCTTGAAGACTGTCATGTCCTGTCCACTCTCTATCAGTCATCCTGACATCATCTCCCTTTCACCAAGCAGAGAGCTAAAGTCATCAGATTTATGCAAAAATATAACAAGCAGCTCTCATTGCCCCAAAGAGTACTTGGCAACTGGATGTTGTTTACACACTCACTGAGGCAGTGGTTATTGCTGTGCATTTCATACTGTATTTATATTCATCAATTCTTTGCTTAATTCTTTCTTTACAGCATAACATCAATGACTTTTGAAAAAAATACCCTCCAGCTTATTGATTTTCAAGCAGATAAAGAGAAAAAAAGTAAAAAGACGGGTGAGCAAGAAATCCATTAACTCAAAATGAAATTAAGATTTGAACTACATACTCACACACCAGTGCAACTCCTCTGTTAAAACACAGGATTCAACACACCACAGCACCCAGGTAACTCCAGCGATCAGCACCTACCTTTGCACTTCTTGCCCTCTGTGGTAGACCAAAAATACCTTCACTTTCATTTAAACCACTTTCTTCAGCTGCTGCTCCAACTTCACATGGAAAGAATGGTGCCTCACTAAGAACAGCTTCTTATTTAGTGGGAACCACAATGTTACACATCTTGGATCTGTCTTGGGACTCCATTGTAGGTTTAAAGTTTATACCACTGAGACAGGCCAAACTCCTAGAGAAGTTGGAGGTTTCATGCCCTGAAGAGTGCTGCTATCAATCAGTCACTCCAGCGGCACAGTGCCAGAGTGCTGCTGGCACCTCCTAGAATAGACGTTACCTGACCCATGACAACTGCTGGAGTTGTGGCCAGTTGTGACTCAGACCAAGTCTCAGACTCAGACTAAGAGGGGCCTTGGCATGCTGATTTTAAGTGTAGTGAATGGAGAGACAGTCTTGTCACCTACGTGTCACTGCATTTCTCACAGGGGATCTGAGCAGGACACAGCAACACTTCATACCCCAACTCCTTCTCCTCAGTCAGCTATAACACTGCTTTTGATCTAGCAGAGAGCCATGGTGATGTTACAGAAGGGGTGGTCACACACTTCTTTGCCAGATCTCAGCACATATCGCCTCTTAGCTCTGCTTAACTTAGTGTTATCTGTGCTTCTCACAAACTGCTTGAGATGAGCATCAGCCTGTTGGTATGCAATGGCTGTATTATCACCTCTCTCACCTGAGACAGCAGGACCCCATTTCCTTCCTTCATCCCCACAGGCAAGTGGCAAACCAGTAACACAGAACATGCTCATGTAAGAGCAGTGGCAATGAGCAATATCCATTCTGTCATCGCAGCCATCTGCTGAGGCTGCCACAAAGCAGACATCTTTCCTCGCCTGTCCCCTGGCTGAACTTCCCGTTTCACAACACACAATTTTCCTTTGATCAGGGAATCGCCTCACTCTATCATTTATTATCTAACAGGTCTCAGACTGAAAGCCCGATAAAATACATAATGAGCAAACCTTCAGAGCTGTAAGAATAAAGTGTTAGGCATCCAATACAAAACCCTAACAATAATTTTTAAGTGTCCTTTTTTTGCATGGCCTTTTGACCAACTCAGCTAAAGAGCTCTGGACTCAGGAATATTGCAAATGAGTTTGAGAAGGAGCTTACTGGTGCCTTGTCAGCTTTGATAGGCATACCGGGTACCTGTACCTGGCCAGCACAGGGTAATTATGGCATTTAAGTCCTATTCTGCATTGTTTGCATAAATAGCAACCCAGTCACCAAATCCCAGGCAAGGCAATCTAAATATAACTTCTGGCATGGCCCTGCAACAGAGTCCAATTTGTTCCCAAGACCTGGAAGCATTCACCAAGCACACATGTGTTTCAGCCCCCCATCTGTTAAATGAGAATAATCGCACTTCATTTGTAAAGCACTTCATGTTCTAGTGACAAACACCTTGTACTGCTTTGATTTCAGCAGCCTGGCTGCCAGAGCAGTCACTCCAGCACATAGCTGTTTATTTAGACTGAAGCACTTGGGGCAAAGACCCTTCTCTTTTGCAGAGAGAGAACAGAGAGAACAGAGAGAACACTCTATCGAGGGAGTCCCCCTGGTAAACTGGTCACTCTGCAGTTCTTTTCAATGCTGTAATGATGCAGTTCTTCCTACAGCTGAAAGAAAAATGGAAGTGATTTTGCAAAAAACAAAAACCCCAAACCAACCAAACAAACCTCGCTCAGGTCTTGGTCCTGGTCCAGAATTCCTTTAATCCAAATCCCTTGGTACCGGGGAAGGGTCAAGAAAATGCTCTCCATAGTCAGTGTTGGATTAGATTTGTTCCCCCCAAAGAGGACATGTTTTACAGAGTAAACTCTCTCTTCTCTCAAGCTTGGTGCAAACCACCATGTGATACAGACTGATAAAAGGCTGCTTCTTTACATTAGCATAGCAGACTTATTCGTCAGCTGTAGACTAATTATCTTGGCTCCTTGTTTGGGGACTGTGGCATCTCTTGCAATAAACTGCATTTTGCTGAAGGCAGCAGTTTTACTCCATTTCTTAAGAACGTTGACACAAGTTGTGGAGTTAGGTTTCTTTTTGTATTTCCAGTAAAAATAGCATCTAGTGGGTGGGGGAGAAAGCACCTGCCAGTATTTCCAAAGGAAATGTCAAGCTCATCCTTTTCCCCATGTAGTTAAAACAAAAAGAGATAAAATAAACGAGCATATGTCCGATAGAAAATCCACAATGCTGTTCCCTCCCCATTTCTGATTCCTTGGAGTTAGAGCAAAATCTGATAAATTAACACCCTCAGTTCAAGAAGTACACAGAACTGCTGGAGAAAGTCAACCGCAGAACCGTGAAGATGAGGAAGTAAGTAGAACACCTCCCTGATGAGGAAAGGCTGAGGGAGCTGGGTCTCTTGAGCTTGAAGAAAAGGAGACTGAGGGGTGACCTCATTAATATTTATAAATTTGTGAAGGGTGGGGGTCAGCAGGATGGAGCCAGGCTCTGCTCAGTGTCATCTAATGATAGGAGAAAGGGCAATTGGTGTCAGCTGGAACAGAGGAGTTCCACATCAATCTGAGAAGGAACTTCTTCACAGGGAGGGTGACAGAGCACTGGAAGGGGCTGCCCAGGGAGTTTGTGGAGTCTCATTCTGTGGAGATGTTTAAATCCCACTTGGACATGTTCCTGGGCGACTTGGTCTAGGTGATCCTGCTGTGGCAGGGGGGTTGGACTAGATTAACTTTTGAGGTCCCTTCCAATCCCTAATGCTCTTTGATTCTGTGAAATTATGAGTGGGCACTGCCAGAAACAGAGGACACATAGTGAAGCAAGCGACAGTCCTAAAAGACAACTTCCAGTGCAATGAGGCTTCTCTTTACGTTTTAAGCAAGATGCATTAATAAACACTGAAAATAAAAGTATCAGCTGCATTTTAATTCCTCAGTGACCCAACAGTGCTGACTTCAACAGGGAGCTCTGAGAGAACAGCAGGAGTATTTTTTTCTGCATTCAAACTGGTTTAGATGAGAAAATTGAGTTGATTTAGTTCTGGGGGTTTGTTTTGGTTTGCTTTTTTTTTCAGTTGGAGGGATACCAGCATCTGCTGAAAGGACTCAATAGACAGAAATCATTAGCATATCCATAATTTGGGCCAGACACTCCTGTAGCTGGGGTGATTTATGCCAACTGCCGTGATTTGCACTTTTTCAAATTATAGTCTGAGCTGAGTTTTCATACTTTCAGTAAAATGATGCTTTCTGAAGACAATTCAAGAAAGCAACAAGAATCAGTGACAATGTGCAGCCTGACATAATCATGTTTGATCCCCTCTGAAGATCAAACTCCTTAAAATTACAAGTCTAAGGAGGGTAGGCAACATTCCTTTGGGTCACCAGTTATTTATTGCCACATTAAAAAATGAAAATGGAGAGAAGGGACACAGAGCATTTGCACAATTATTACTTATTCTTTAAGTGCAATAATCTGGTTCCATGACCTCCAGTGCCTCAATATACTTTTATTATATCACAAGTCACTGCAAATTACATCATTGGGATTGGGAATTATTCAGGTTGGGAAAGACCCTTGGGATCATCAGGTCCAACCATGAACCACATTCTACAAAGTTCATCCTTAAATCAGATCCCACACATCCATCTAAATGATCTTTCAATACATCCAGGGATGGTGACTCAACCCCACCTCCCTGGGCAGCCCGTTCCAGTGCCTGACCACTTTTTCTGTGAAAAAAAATACTTCCTAACCCTCCCCTGTTGTAGTTTGAACCCATTCCCTCTCTTTCTATCACTAATAGCTTGTGAGAAGAGACTAGCACCAACCTCTCCACAATGTCAGGTCTCAGCTCAGCCTCCTCTTTCTCAAACCAAAGAGCCCCAGCTCTTTCAATCGCTCCTCACAAGATTTACATGCCATAAGATTTCTGAATGCTTCGGAAAACCTCAACACTGTCAAACTGTATGGCACATAGGATGGCATAAAAGAGCTGTAAATAAGTATTAATAGGAAACACATCTATTTCCATGCTATTTTTCAAGAGATTTTTGTCTTTCACTGTGCAGTGCATTGGATTAGAAAGAGCACTAGATCCCATCTGGCACCTTACAAAGGTCATGGCCGTGAATGAGGAGCTCCACGTTGTTCTTCTCTCCCCTTTTTGCACTGTTTGCTAATGCTACCTTAGAGCTCTTGAACCTCTCATCTTCAGGCAGTCAAAGGGCAAGAGAGAGGGGGAAGGTCAGTGTGAGGTCTATCAAATTTATTTCCTGCTATGCAGAAAGAAAAAGGAGCTATAAAAGGTAGGATATTCAGATCACTTACAGCTACTCTTTTTTCACTCAACCTGAAAATAAGATGCATAGGAAAAACCAGCTCGATGCATGCAATGTTTTGCTTTACAATAACTTACAATTTCATTTTTGCTATCAGGTATCAACAGCCAACATGAAACTACAATCAGCTTCATGCAACAACCTACAAGGATTAGTTAACAGCAGCATGATCAGTCACACACAGATCCTGCCATTCCATCCCAAAAGCATAACACACTAAGAAAATTTGCAACTATTTGTGTAAAAAAAGAGGCAGTAAAACTATTTGTTTATTCCAAAACATTCACTGCACCTTAGGACACTCTTTTAAAGAAAGACAGGTGTAAAACTAAATGTAAAAGCAGCTATCAGGAAGATGCAAGCAGTAAATAGCGCTGAGAAAAATCCTGCCTCACACTGCTCTGGTCATTAGTTCTTTAAACAACAACATAAATCAAAAGAATAGTGACGACCACCAGACAGCAAGACAAACTGATTCTGTCCATCAGGGAAACAAAAGCAGAAATAAAGAAAGAAAATAAATAAATAAGGGCAGGCCAAACACCAAGCAATAAAAAAACGTTGATCCTAGAATTTTGCCCTCATAACTTCTGTCGTTTGTGGGATATCATTACAGATTGTCACCCTGGAAGATAATGAATGTCAGGGGTAGTCTCCACTCCTGTGCTGATGGATAGCATCTCCAGTGTGATGAGGAGAGATTACCCTGCTGAACCCTACAAGACATCTTTAATCTCCTGATTTAGAATCCATTGTCCTCTGTGGGTTGTCACTCTCCTGAAGGAGTGCGAGAGCGCTGCCAAACACTGAAAAACGGACAGCTGCAGGGAAAGGCTATCGGCAGCAATCTGGAGTTGCTGCACCAACAAAACACTTAAATCTTAGTAAAAAAAAGAAAATCCCATCTCCAGGTTCTTCCATTATTAATTAAACATTTTCTGGTTTCCAAGAAAAAAGTGCTTGCTCAAACACGTCCTTGAAACCAGAGACATCAGCATCGCAAACTTTCAAACTAACATCAAGAGGAAGCTGTCTGGGAGGGGGAAAGACTTCTACCCACCTACAGCCACAGAATCAGAACCATATAGTACCTTTCACTGGAATAGACCATCAAGATCAGCAAGCCTAACCTGCATTCCAGCACTACCAGGTCACCACTAAACCACATCCCTAAGCACCAGGTCTACCTTCATTTAAATCCCTTCAGGGATGGAGATCCCACCAGTGCCCTGAGTAGCCTGTTCCAATACCCGTAACCGTAATTCTCAGTGAATAAATTCTTCCTTATACCCAGCCTAACCCTCCCCATCATGAATGTACCAGTTCTGAGCACCTTAATAAAAGGACATTGAGGTGCTGAAGCAGCTACACAGAGAAGGGTAAGGAAGCTGCTGAAGGGCCTGGACAAGAAGTCTTGTGAGGAGCAGCTCAGGGAGCTGTGGCTGTTCAGCCTGAGGAAGAGGAGGCTGAGGGAAGAACTTATCGTTCTCTACAACTACCTGAGGGGACACGGTAGAGAGGTGGGTGCTAGTCTCTTCTCACGGGTCATTAGTGACAGAACAAGAGAGAATGACCTCAAGCAGCACCAAGGGAGGGTTAGGCCGGACATTTGGAAAAAATACTTTACTGAAAAGTCCTTGGAACAGGCTGCCCAGGGAAAGAGTTGATTTGCCATCCCTGAGCTGTTTAATGGTCATGGAGATCTGAAGCTTAGGGACGTGGTCTAGAAGTAAATTTGGTGGAGCAGGGTTATTGGTTGGACTTGATGATATCAAGGGTCTTTTCCAGTCCGAGTAATTCTAGTCTATGATTGCCACAGTCTAGGTCAGCATGGCCTGGTCTGCTCCTGAATCACCCTTTACCTGGCAGCAGAGACAAAAACAGACACCAAGTCTAAATCTCCAAATCCACAGAAAGCGCAGTCCATTACCCTGGACTTTTATTCAAGCCTGTGCAGTCACTCATTGGGATGAAGCCCTTCAGCAGCACAAGGCCTTACAGTCACATTCAAACTGGGCTTTAAGCCCCTGTGCTGCTCTTACAATTAATGCAATTGCAGGCTGTGGCAATGCAGCCCATGCAGTAAGCACAGATATGTCGATCAATAGCAGAGCAGGCCCTAAAGCAATTTCCATCCCTCAAAACGGCAGTGATTTGCAAAACACTGAGTGATGAATTCGGTAAGAATGACTGGCCTAAGCGTTAATAAAATCATAACTATGAAGTCTAACTTCTCTGTTGGGACCACAAACCATATGACATATTTGGAGCAGACTGGAAACTAAATCACAGAAGAATCACAAACTCTCACTTGACTGCGGTCAGGACTTCATCTTCAGAAGGTCTTTCAATCCTTTCAGAGGAAGGAATTCAATGCAAGCCCTTTACATTTCAATCTATTGCCTTCATCACTCAAGCATCCATTCTCCCAAGGACTCAGAGTTGACCCTCACGTAAACCCAGAGCAGAGCTCTTAGTAGAACCTGTTCCGTTGTCTGTTGCCTCACTTCACCCAAACAAACAGTGAGGACAAGATGCTATTTGAGGATTTTCACTTATCACAGAACATTAGGGATTGGAAGGCATCATAAAAGATCATCCAGTCCAATCCCCCCGCCACAGCAGGATCCCCTAGATCAAGTCACAAGTCCCCTGGGCAGCCCCTTCCAGTGGTCTGTCACCCTCAGCATGAAGTTCCTTCTCATATTTATGTGGAACCTCCTCTGTTCCAGCTTACACCCATTGCCCTGTCCTATCACTAGATGACATCAAGAAGAGACTGGCTCCATCCTCCTAACACCCACCTTTCACATATTTATCAACATTAATGAGGTGACCTCTAAGTCTCCTGTTCTCCAAGCTCAAGATACCCAGCTCCCTCAGCCTTTCTTCATCAGGGAGATATTCCACTCCCTTCATCGTCTTTGTCGCTCTGGGCTGGACTCTCTCCAACAGTTCCGTGTCCTTCTTGAACTGAGGTGTCCAGAACTGGACACAATATTCCAGATGCGGTCTTACCAGGGCAGAGCAGAGGAAGAGGACAACCTTTCTCAATCTGCAAACCACCCCACTCCTGCCCAGGATCACCATCCACCCCACTATCCACCCCAAGATGCTGTTTGCCTTCTTAGCCACAAGAGCATATTGCTGGCTCATGGTCACCCTGCTGTCCACCAGGACCCCAAGGTCCCTTTCTGCTACACTGATCTCCAACAGGTCAGTCTGCAACCTATACTGGTACCTGGGGTTGTTCTTGCCCATTATGCAGCCATTTATTTCTCTCCACATTAGCACAAGGCTGTCCTACCTACTGCAATAAGATAATTTATTATAAAACAACTTTAAGTGTGGGAGAATTAGATCAAAAAGACAAAGAGTAAAGAAAGTGTTCTTGGTTGGAAATTTGGTCAATGGAATGTAAAGATAATAATTCATCACAGATGGCAGCTATATAAAAAAAAAATTGTGCTGTCAAAGTAAAATGAATCAAATAGAGAGACAGTATTTTCACAAGCTTTCCCTAAAGGCTGTAAAATAAGGTCACTCTAATACTGCAGGAAGGAGCTTGGTTTCAGCCTTCTGCTCTACAGATTGATATGCCGGACTCAGCCGTTTGTGTGGTAAGTGGGTCTCCATCTTCTTTTGGTTACAGAAATTCACACACACACACACACAATTTTTGAACACAAAGAGTAAGACACTCCAACCCTGCACATTCACTGATTTCTCTGCAAATTTTTACCCCCCTCTGACTTCCTGGAACACACTAATTATTTCATATACAATCACATACAATGCCATTAAAATGCGCACACATGGAAAACCTTATAAAAGCCTAAATTAACATTGAATTTACTCCTTACTAGTAATATAACTAATGCACCTAAATTGAGGCTGTTGTGAAAATCGGTCACAAACTAAAAGCTCCCCTAATTATTTAAGGGAAAATTAGGAAATAAGAAGCACTTTTCAATCTTTTTTTCTTCCCAAAAACAAATACACCAGCAAATTTCATGCAGTGAACTCAGGCTCCTTTTTGTCTTAAAGGGAACCCATTGCTCAACTGAATTGCTTTACCTACCTTATTACTTGAAGAGATTACAGCCAGGGCTGTATATTGTAGCTACCCTATATTTAGAAGCTGGATAATAAAACACATAAATAACACATTGAATAAAACATTAAGACATAAAAGGAGTTAAATAGAACAAAGAGCTAAAGCTTATTGTGCACTAAGCATGTCTGACCCGTTGAAATACAAAAGGGCTCATAATTCTAATTAGTAAAACGCACAGTTATGATTTAAATCAGCTGGATGCTTCACTGGGGCTGTGTGCTGGAGCCTGTTTTGTGGCCACACAGAGCCCTCTGCTGGAATAGGGAACCGTGCTCATGGCAGCCCACAGCGTGGTGAAGTAGAATGACACTCCAACCCAAAAAAATAAGTGAACAAGAAGCCTGGGTTTTCCAAATTTGCTTGAAAGCAGCAACATTTCTAATGCAAAGCTGCATTTTTCAGACACATTTTCTTCTGTAGATTAAAATCCTGGAGCCTGTGTAAGGGAAGAATTTTGTTCTGACTCTGATGAGGATAGGATTCTGTCCACAAAGTCCTTGAAATTGTGAAAACGTGATTGTACACCCTGACCACTTGCAGAGGTTTCCCTGTCACAACTGCTGTTCTCCTCTTGCTGTCTAACAGAGAGCAATGGACAACAAACTTTCCCAGCATGGGAATTCTTCAGGGTACTCATTTCTCTTTGCTTTTTGGGACACAGAAAAGAATAATTAAACATCTTGTTCAATAGATAACCTTTGTGCTGCCTTTGGCAGCTCTGCCATGCTGCCTACCAAAAGTACATAGAATCTTAGTATCCTAGAGCCTTAGAATCTATTGGCTTGGAAGGAGCGTCCAAGGGGCATCTAGTCCAATCCGTCTACACCAAGCACAGACATCTCTAACTAGAACAGATTGCCCAGAGCCACATCCAGCCTGACCTTGAATGGCTCCAGGGACAGGGTCCCTACAGTCTCTCTAGACAACATGTTCAAATGATCCTCCACCCTCAGATTAAAGAACTTTTTCCTAATGTTCAGCCTAAATCTACCCTTTTCCAGCATAAACCACGATCCCATCGCTCTATGAACTTGTGAACAGGTAAACAGTTCTTTCCCATCCTTGTCACATGTCCCTTCCAGGTATTTCAGGCACATCTTTGCTTGATGTGCAGGTACATACAGTCCTTGCCACTACCTAATAGCAGCAGGTCTCTTTCCTGTGACAAGCAAGTGACCTTGACCATCCCACTGCTAGGTTGGACAAGCACTTCTTCAGCAAGTGACCAAAAAGCATTAAAAAAAAAAAAAGACAGACATGCTCAGAAAGACACAGCAGGGCAGGAAGGGAGCAGCAATGAGGAGAGCCTTTGTCTTCTGCATCCAGCAGACCTCTGCATTATTCACTCAGGTTGCTCCAACACCAGCTGAGCCTTTCCATATATCTGCCTCTCCCTGTTAAGGCATCAGCCAGAAGAAAACAAAGGAGAAGAAAAGAACACTCATAGCATCCTAGACAGTCATCTCACATCCCAGTTCAGGCCACTCTCAGCAGGGTCAAAGCAGCTTGTCTGTGCTATCTGATGGAAATCACTGGTCCTCTGAACACCCGCTGGGACAGCTTTCTGGTTGCTGGATCAAATTAAAAATTTTCATCCAGATGTCACTAAACACAGAGTTTACACAGAGGTGTAGAGTTTACAACAGCTCAGTCTGATAATCATTTCCTCCCAAGCCCACTTCCCATCTCAACAATCATTACTATTTGTCACTTATAACAAGGCTTGTACCATGTAACCAACAGCAATCCCATAAATAAAACTGTCTGCCATGCAACAAAGAATAAACTTCATAAAAAGGAGTTGTTACTTATTTGTCCGACGGCTTAAAGATCAGGCTGTCCCAGTGAGGTGAAATCTTCACTGAGTTAAAAACTGGCTGGAAGGCTGAGCCTAGAGAGTTGTGGTAAATAGGGTTAAATCCAGTTGGTAACTGGTCACAAGCATGTCCCTCGGGGCTGTGTTTCAGGACCAGTCTTGTTTAACATCTTTATTAATGAGCTGGATGAGGGAATCACATGCACCCTCAGTAAATTTGCAGGTGACACGAAATTAAGTGGCAGTGTCGACCTGCTTGAGGATAGGTCTCTTCTCCCAAATTATTAACGATAGGATGAGGGGAAATGGTCTCAAGTTGCTTCAGGGGAGGTTTACGTTGCATCTTATGAAGAAGTTATTTCCTAAGAGAATGGTTGGGAACTGGAACAGGCTCCCCAGTTTGGTGGTGGAGTCACCATCCCTGGAGTAGTTTAAAAAATGAGTAGGTAAAGCACTTGAGGCCATGGTCTAGGGGTTAGGGACATGTTGAGATGAAGGCTGGACTTGAGGATCTTGGCAGTCCTTTCCAGCCATGATGATTATATGATTCAACAGTAAACAAAAAAGCCAAAACCATTAGGGCTACCACTGAGGTCTTCACTTGACACCACAAATAAAAGAGAAAGTGTGACAGGGGTAAGACAATTCGGAGACAAATTCAGCCCTGCTTTAAGCTTCAAATGCTTATTAAATACACAATTTCCAAGTATATTAATAATGGATTTTCAAATTTCCAGTCCCTTCAGCAAAGAGAAGAAGGCCAGAAGAATTTCAAGTCAGGATCATCACTTACAAACAAAACACAGCAGCCTCAAAAATGCCAAGCTGCACCGGTGATTCATGACAGAAACGGCTCAGCTGGTGATACCAGTTAATGGTCTGCAAGTCCTGTCCTCATGTGAGGCAACCTGAGGAAGTGTCTTTTCAGTGCCTTTTCCTAACTTACAGCAGTGAAGCGGAAACAAATCTTTTCTGGTACTAAATGTATGTTGCTTCATTCAGCACAGCATGGAATTGATAGTTATATTGGTATCAGTTAGGTACTCTGGGAGCCTGAAATACTGCCCAATTTTAAATAGCTGTGGTAAGGTTGGTGCTTATGCTTCCCTCAGCTATAGTCAAGGCAGAAGACAAGTTCTTGGGAAGGGTAATTCGAGCAAGAAAGTCAGATGAATATTCCAGCGTGCCTTCTCTACGCAGATGCACAGGGAGCCTGCTGAAATAATCTGCATAAGCAGCATCTTCAGTGATCTAATGGTAATGAGAAGGAACTTTTCTTCTCTACCTTTCGCCTAGTTAACTCTGCCAGTCAAAGCAATTACAGAGTTGGAATGAAAAAACAGGCTGTGGCCTCTGAGCTGGGCTGAAGATCCAAACTGCTTCAAAGCAATGACAGGACAGGCTTGTGAGATTGAACAGCTTTTCTCCACTAACAGTTATTTGATGATGGTGAATATTTTGCAGAACAAAAGAACGAACCAGGTCTGTCTTACACTTTATTACAGAGAAGAGGCCCTTTTTATCAAAAGGGATTGCTTAATGGCATTCTCGCCCACTTCTCAGGAACAGGATGGTTGTTAGGGCCTTAGAGATCTCATCTCTGCTCCTGTCTGACTCCTGCAGAGACGGCTGTCGAACATCATTCTTTCAGGCACCATCTAACATGACCCAAGTCAATAATTGTCTTCTTCTGGATTGGGGTCCTTAAAAATGGCAGTATTTTGAAAGGAAAGAAAAGTCAATCCACACTTTTCATCTTGAATTCTATTGTTTGCTCTTGGTTAATAAACTTTCTTAGCTTTAATGAAGAAGCATTCTTTCAAAAGTGGCTTGCAATGTCAAGTGCACAGCTCAAAACACACTGGTCCTCAGGAGCAGATACAACATGCTCTTACCAACCAGGTGAGGCATCTCTCAGGTGAGGCACCTTGTGCCTCATAAAGAGCATCTCCCACTCCAGTACAAACCTGTCAGGTTTCAGCTGCTTGACCTAAGGCACACTAGTCAAAGCCTTTGTGAAACCCAAAACCTGAATTCATCACATTAATGTGCGTTGGGACATTCTACTTTAAAAAAAAGTCAAGTTATCCATTGATTGCACAAATTTTCTCTCAGTTGTCATCCAAGAAGACGTTAATTTATATTAAACAAATGAGGCTAATTATTTGCTTTCCCCCAAATGGGCTACACTAAAAGCTCTAAATTGTTTGCTTTCTTGATGAACAAGGCATTGCCTTGCTTACATATCAGATGCCATCACAGATCTGATCACACATTAGAGGGTCAAGCCAGGTGTTATAGCAAATAGCAAAGATGAGGCTGGGAAACTCAGGCCCCCTGAGGAGAGCCCCCAAGCCTTCTAAATGCTCAGTGGTGCTATATGAGAGACACGAGGAGCTGGAAAATCAAAAGTGTGATGACTGTTTCATCTGCTGCATAGAATTACAACGTAGGATGAGGGGAGCTTTTGTGAGAACATAAGAGAAACTAGTGTCTGAAGAAGAATATGACACTAGCCTAAAAATGTGCATGAAGGCTCCGGCTTCAAGGGTGTGTATTGAAGGGAATCTTGGAATCATTCAGGTTGGAAAAGACCCTTGGGGTCATTGAGTCCAACCATCAACCCTACGCTACAAGTTCACTTCTAAAACAGATCCCCCAACACTACATCTAAGCATCTTTTAAATTGATCCAGGGATGGTGTCTCAACACCTCTACACCAACACCTCTACAATGTCATTTTAAATAGTTGTAGAGAGAGATGAGGTAAAAAGAGTTCCATGATCTGACCAGACCACTCATGAAGAGCAGAACCTTTCTTTAGCCTACTAGAAGAATCACAGTAATCAAATTTGCTTAACAGTCAAGCATCTTGACTATGTTTCATATCATCTCTTTGATACAAAGGAAAGGCATATTGCTGTCAATTCAAAGTACAAAGTCAAGCTTTCTCAGATGTTGTGGCAAAAAAATGGTCAGAATTTACCCAACACATAATGAGCATTCATCATACAAGCCCACAACACTGGATCCCCACTGCCTTACTACAGGTAAGGCAGATGCTAAATGCATCTTTGAAAGACAAAACCAACAACTGTTTTCACAAGACTCTTTCCTAAACGCCAAAAGCTGCGGAAGGCTGCTCTCCAGGTTTTGCTGTGTAGTCAGCTCCGAAACGCACTGCTAAGCAGCAGTTGTTTACAGGAAAGGTCAAAAGGTCCTCATTGAAGTGATTCAACCAGTTTTCACAGCACCTGCCTGCAAAATGGTAGTATGGATCATCCTCTAATACTGTATTCACTGCACTCCCTTTACAGGCTTCTGCTGCTGTGCGTCCCTTACTCTCAATAACACGAGGTCGTGTTTTATGGCAAAAGACATGTGAGTGCTGCACAGCACCAGGGAATACAGAGCTGGCGATGGGGTAAGGTAAGGAGGTGGTTTGTGTAGCAGTTCAATACACACACTACTGATAGACTGTGAGCACACAGACACACATACACAAGTCACACTCAGTCCTGCTCACCAGGACTGATGGATTTTGGCAAGCACATGAGGAGTCTTCAGCTCCTACCTAGACAATCACCAGAAGCAGCCAATAAAGAGATCAATAGGTTGTCTCTTCTGGAGGATGGAGACTAACAAATGCATTCCCACTTCCTAGTGCTGAGCTGAAGAAGTGAAAGCTAACATTAGGCCCAGATCCACACGAGCCTGGCTCAGAGCTAAGAGCATTACACACAGATTTAAGGCTTTACACCTAACTCAATAACGAGTCTCCAACACAAACAGCAACACTTGCAGAAATGCCCAAGCCAGTGTGAAGCTATAACTCTGGTTCCAAGAGCGCAGTCCTCTCATCATGGTGTTGCAGCCAGGCTTTTGACCTCTCCGGAAAAGCTGAGCTCACAGGTGCTATTTTGTTAACTTACCTGTCTTTCTTCTGGGATCAGAGGTGACACAGTGCTAACTCAGCTTTAGTACTTACACTTTGAGGATTTAGGGGGCTTTGCATTAGCATTAGTACGTCTGCATTTCCTTCTACTTTCGAGCTGATGTGTCTGCATGACCCTAGCACAGAGATGTTGCTTCAAAGACCCAGTCTAATATCTCCTCATGAAGCCAATCCAGCTTGTTCCAAGCTCTCTCTGTCATTTATAAGGTAGTAGATTGTGCCTGGTAGATACACCCTGCTGCAACAGTGCATCCTCTTAAACACAACACCATTCTGCTTGCCTCACTAAGTTGAGGAAAGTAGGGGCGCACCACACGCTGAACTAAACCACAGCTCAGTATTTGTGTTACTTAGTGAAAGAACTTGCAAACCTGAGTCTGAGGGTTTCGATCTCTTGCCCACCAAAGCCAATTACACCATCGTAAAATCTCTTGATAACAACTAGATTAAGAATGAGGAGATAAAGATACATTTCGGAATACCTTTGGATAAGGACAAAGCCAAATGACACAAACAAATCCCAAAGTTGTGGCATCCATGAAGCCACTCCAAAACCATGCACTGAGCTTCAGTACAAAAAATTATGAGAGAAAATCCATGAAAATTGACAATAACTCATTCCTTTCCTCCTTCTTGTACTCGTAATGCACCGCACTGGTTATTACATGGTGTCAACAACCTCATCAATTATCCATTGCTAAGAAGTGGGCTCTAACATTCTGCAAGTGGTATTAATTGGTCTCAGTAGCATATAATGAGTTTAAAAGTTCCTACCTGTGTGCCCCCGGGGATGGTGGCCAGAGGCGGACAACAATTTACAGCAGACCATTAACACATAGACCAGAAAGAGCCAGTCAGATAGAAGCATTGATTTGGCACAGAATCTCATCCTGGAGGCAGAAAAGGAAGCAGTTGAGTGAAAGAACTATATGAGCAAGGAATAACACAAAAACGATACGGGGAAGGAAAAGATGCTGAAGAATCATGAATATGGGTTACTACAAGGCAACACCTACACAATCATCCTCATGGTTTAGTCAGGAACTCTTTGTTAAGCACATTTTAGAGTTAGAAGCAACACAATGGCTATCAGACATCTTGTTACCCACAAACACATTAAAAGAGCAACACATCACTATGAATCTGAGCTAAAAGGTGGGGGAGGTTTTGAACCACAGCATCGGTGGGGGTTGGAAGTGACCTCTGGAAATCATCTAGTCCAACCCCTCTGCTAGAGCAGCTTCTTTTGGATTAAGATCCATCCCCGCTCAAATTTAAATACCTGTATTTAGAAGATGTGCTATTATTTTTAAAATACTTAGGACAAGCTTGGTGAAGCCACCAACTGCCATGTAACTGGGCAGATGAATTGGCTGAATCTCCCAAGCATACGACATCTCATCCTCAACACGTTAGCCAAGGATTAAACACTCATGAAACCACCACCTCCATCAAATACGTGAGGACTCGCTGCTCTGCCAGAGTGCTAGAAACAGAAAACATTTGTTCTGCAGAAGGTGGATGTTGTTAGTCTCATTCACGTTAGTGTTCAAACTAAGACCACAAATCCTCAGTAATTTTGCTGCAACATCTACGATTAAATCCCTCAATAGCTCCCGCTATGCCATTCATCACACAGCAAGGTAATCTAATCATTTTCTTAAACTCCGTTATGATGATTTATTACTCATGCTGTACATAAACGGGCATTATGCAGTTGAACCCTCAGATACGATGTTCCACACTCTCAGCAAATGCTGTAAGCAGGAATACATCAAATTAATTAAAGGCAATTTATAGATTTGCATAAATTGAACTAAACACTGCTTTCATAGCGGTGACGTTAGTCTGCAGTTAATCAGCACACTGGGATTTGGACAAGCCTACCACAAGTGTGCCTGTTTGCACCCAGAAAGTCTCTCGGGAACTTCATTCCCCTGCTGATTCCAGTTCTTACAAGCATTTTCTAAATAATTTGTTGATCTGTAGATCTTTAAAACACCCAAGACTATTCAGCTAATCCAATATGCAAGTGTGGAATAGACTCAGGTTTAAAGCACCAAAAAAATAAACTCATGCCTTAAGACAGTTCTGCTGTCAAAGCTAGGTGAAGCACACGGATGTTGTTTTAAATTGATGACCATCCACAAGGGAATCCCAAATGGATGCTGCGTTTTCTCATTTTAAAATGTTTGCTAGTTTTTCCTCAGTCCTACATAACAAAATAACTTTGTTCTTTCATTGGGCGCGGATGGGAAGCTGTTAAAGCACACATAAATCACAACACACTTACTCATACCAACAGTTACAAGGACAGAAGCCTGTTGTATGTAAATCTATTTTAGTCACAAACACTTTTATCCTGGAGAAACAAAAAGCGTTGGCGAAAAGCCCACCCAGCACCCTCAGCTGTCCTTATAGACTTCAACCTACAGACTTGTTTGGAAAGTTACACAAATACCTCTAAAAATAACTCACCATATCCACAGCTTTAGGAAAACAAATGACATGGAAAGAAGGTGCTTTTTAAGGACTGATTTGGCAAAAAGACACCTTCCCCTGCTTTAAGCAGGTGTTCTGTTTCGAGCCAAATATGTTAGCACCCTGAATGCAAATGAACCAGCACGGGAAGAAAAACATCGGGGCTCTTTTGCAGCAGCATATAGGAGACTTCTGCAAGCATGAATCAAGCCCGGAAGATAAAGACGTCACCAGTCCTTGCCTACCCTACAAGTGTCCTCTTATGGAGCACTTGCAGGCTAATTCAGAGCAGCTAATAAGCATGGATCTAATTCACCTCTTGCACCTAGCTGAACCACATAATGCTACTGCAGCTAATGGGGCTGAGTCACTGTGAAACAAGCATAAACGTTATTAATGCTGTTGATCCAATACTGGTCTAAGGAAACTGCTCAGGAAGCTCTGAAATCAACCTACCATTTTGGATGTTAGTCACTCAAATCTTCCCCAGGTAACTGAACCTCATTCTCTTGAGGAGAGAGATGGATTTAAACTTTGGTTTCTTGCTCTTTCCATGAGAAACGCAGGGCAGCACTAAATGGGAAGTCATCACCTCCTCATCTTGCAACACCATCCCACTGTTGCCTTAAAGGCAATCAGAAGAATCTGATCTGAGTATCAGGAGACACCTGAGCTCTGGTGTCACTCTGCAGTGTCGTAATGAAGACAGGGACTTTCTTCAGGTTTCTGCTTCCTGAGGTGGGACTGAAAACAGGGCCTAACCCTTGGGATGAAATACCACAGAGCTGATATTTTCAGCATTTGAGCTCTTCCTGGTGTGAGTTGATGGAAGGGACAGGTATTTAGTCCCAAACCATCCACCGCATGCTCAACAGCTGCTCTGTCAGCATGTAAGTGAGCCCAGGTGTTCCCACCATTCCCAGGGCAGGAGCAAAGCCAGTCTCAGTGGAAATGTCTGTGCACTGACCTAATTTCCAAAGCTTTCCTGGATTGTGAGTTTGATTCATTTGAAGCCATGGCCTGAAGCTAGGCAGAGAACGTGAAACCAGGTTGCATGGGGTTCATTGGGTCACTTTACCCCTCTGCAAGTACATTCAAGACCAGGAATAAGTGTATCACTAACAAAGCATCAATTTAGTTTTATCCAAACTGAAAGGCTGCTAAAAGCATCCAGTACCATTACAACGACACAACATTCACAGAGTTGCTTCTGCCTTGCAGGTAGACAGGACACAAATCTTCAGCCCAGTAATAAAAAAAAGCACAAGAGGACCTTTTATAAGGCAGGGGAAATGAAATTTGGCAGACAGATGCAGCGAGGGGTGCTGAGCCCTTCAGCGTCAGTGGGCTGCTGCTTTCAGAAATGTCAAGCCTTCATTCTCTATTGGATTCAAGTGGATATTGTTGCTAACCAGAACAGCAAATCTTCAGTGTCTTCTGAAAGATAAAGAGTGCTCTTACCTTGGGGACTTTGCAAGAATTTTGTTCCAGTCAAACACAATTATTTCTGTGTGTTTTTCATAGTTATTCCAGATTCCCATTTGCAGCAGCAAATAAGCCTCTCTGCATTTCAGAATGTTTCCTTCGCTTCGGGGACCTAGGAAGAAAGCCATAGTACACTGCAATTAACGGCTGGGATGGTGCTGGGAAAGAGATGTTGGGTACCAGAAGCACTGTTTCATAGTGCCATCTACAGCACAACCCAAGGCAGCAGGCTGGAGTCACTTTGCTCTTTCCACTTTTTTCCAAGAACACAGAGAAACTGCAGGAAGGCAGCTCTGAAATATCATGGCATTAACTAAAGGCAGGGTTTGCTATACTTGAGAGTACAGACATAACGTGCACAGCTCGCTGTGGTCTTATAACCATGTGCCCTCCCAACACCTAACAGCTCTGTAGGCTGTAAAGTCAAGACACTATCACAGAGCAAACAGATTTCCACATCATTACATGAAACCCCCAACAGTTTGAACCACAAATGATAAAAAAGGGGGGAAGTAGTTTGTTGTCTTCATTAGAATTTCACAGAATCACAGCAAGTTAGGGATTGGAAGGGACCTGGAACGGTCATCTAGTCCAAGCCCATGCCAGAGCAGGATCACGTACAGTAGTCCAGGGCAGTTTTGAGCATCTCCAGAGCAGGAGACTCCACAACTTCTCTGGGCAGCCTGTTCCAGAGCTCTGTCACCCTCACCATAACGAAGTTTTTCCTATATGTTTACACAGAAAGGCCCTTGGACTCTGGCTGCCTCAGCAGCAGAGGGTCTGTAAGGCCAGATCCATAGGATCAGCTCTGTGGGATCAATGCATTAAGGCATTCTCTGACACTGCTGTCTCTACGCCCTTCCAGCATCACACCTCACACTCAGCCCACTCATACCCAGAGGCTACACTTATGAAATCGCCATATGGAGTCACTTTTGCATCAGTACTAACTCAGATTCCACAGAATAACCAGCTCAAACACTATATTTCATAGACATTTAACTCTCCCTCCTTTTATTGTTTATATTTGTTCTCTTGATCCCTGGGCTCAGCTTGACCTTCTGCTATTGGAAACACGATGCAATGCAATTTGTGAGAGCAATAGTAATGTAGCCCTCACCTACAGAACGTTCACAATAACCTTCTCTCATCTTCCCCCACCGCTCTTTTCATTTCACTCTTTCTTTGATCAATTAGGAATTTGCTTTTAAGAAACACAAGATTACACTATCACATTGGAGGGTCACAGGAGCATGAAAAGCTCAGAACAGGAAAGCCCTGACTCTACACACTCAGCTACTTCCTGCTTAGAACACCATGAGAAAACAAAGTAATTGCTGGAATTACAGAAGTACCAGGCCAGCGATTGCTAATTAATCACATTTTACTCTGCCTTTGCTTTCTGATGTGAGGAGTTTCAGAGCAATCCAAAAATCACAGTGCAGCAGCTTTAGTCAAAACAAGACGTGGGCAAAGAGATGTCATCAGACAAAGGACTACCATCCCGTGGTAATCCTTTCTTCCACAGAAACACCTACAATTTACAAAACTAAAGTAGAACCAGGGTTCATCGAAAGGCCTATTGAGCAAAACGCAAACAAACAGCCTCCTCAATATGGCACTGAGTGACTGAATTGGTGGTGTGGTACAACTTTACCCCTTTCATCATACGACAGAGAGACAAACATATTCTTACAGTGTAGAAATCAATATTGCAATACACTAACTCGGGGTTTAGTGCTTATCTGTTCCATAATCTTTATTAGAAAGGAAAAAAACCTGACTACAGGTAAATACTAACTTCAGTGTTCTCTACAGACACGGAAAACACTGCCCAAAGGGGAGGAAGTATCGATTATTCTAATTAAATGCATACAGCAGAAGTAGCAGACAATGCAGCCACCAGCGCATCTTGGGGCTTCCTGATACCTTCCATTTCTTAAGAAAATAGGGTTGTTTGAGGCAAATTCCTACAGCATAGTCTGAAGTGTGAGATTCAGCCAGCTGATGTCGGTAAGGGAAGCAGGTCACAGAATCACAGAGTTATTGAGGCTGGAAAAGACCTCCGAGATCATCAAGTCCAGCCTGTGACCAAGGTCACCCAAGAACCTTCCATGATTCCTTTCTCCTCCTTTCTTCTAGGGAGAACAAGTGAGTAGGTGGTGTTCCCAGCTCTCCCGCTGCCAAACTACTTCTTCAGAATCAAAATTATGTACTGGGAAGAAAATTGAGAGAAACGTGTAGTATAAGGCCCGGAAAATTACTAGGGTTCACATCATGGTTCTGTTTAAACCTTTTTCCTATGAAGTTCTACATTCAGAATTACTGAGGCTGGAACAGAAGGAAGAAGCTCACCTGGTTAAAATAGTACAAGGGATTTCAGGTTTCTCATGGTGAAACCACATGTTCCGTGTGTATATTGTGGTTTCACTGCTGGTCCCTGCCTCATCTCAGGGTGTGATGTTAGGAAAGCAAGAGCTGCTTTCCTAAGTAACTGAAGGCTGCACAAATGAGCAAATCACTTGTGACCCTTTGTGCCAGGAGCTCTGCTGAGGCAGCATGGACTGCCAGGGCAGCTGCTCCCACCACCAGACTCAGCCCTCGCCCCTACGAGCCAACTGAGTGATGCTTTAAGCAAAATAAAAACCAGCATCACCTCCCAAGAGGAGGCAGTGGTCTGACAAGCAGAGTGGTGTGAAGTCTGTGACTTCAGCACAGTAGGGATGGCTTCACAAGGGATTCGAACGGAGCATACCCAAGGAAGTACGGACAAAGGGAAACAGTTTTCAGCTGAAGGAGATGAGGTTTAGACTAGATTGTAGGAAGTTCTTTAGTACAAGGGGTGGAGAGACACTGGAATCTATTGCCCAGAGAGGTGATGCCCCCTCCACGTAGCCTCATTTGCATGCCAAGTGTTCAAGGCCAGACTGGATGAGATCTTGAGCAACCAAGTCCAGCTGAGAAGAATCCCCGCCCATGGCAAGGAGGTTGGAACAGATGATCTCTAAGGTCCCTTCCAACCTGAGCCATTCTATGATTCTATGAAAGCAACCTTATCACAGAATCACAGAACATTAGGGATTGGAAGAGACTTTGAAAGATCATCTAGTCCTGCCACTGCAGGATCATCCAGACCAAGTCACAAAGGACCATATCCAGGTGGGTTTTAAATGTCTCCAGATATTTAAATCCCCCTGGGCAGCCTGTTCCAGTGCCCTGTCACCCTCACTGGGAAGAGGTTCCTTCTCACACTTATGCGGAAACTCCCCTGTTCCAGCTCACACCCATTGCCCCTTGTCCTATCACTAGATGACACTGAGAAGATCCTGGCTCCATCCTCCTGACACCCACTCTTCACATATTCATAGCCATTAATGAGGTCACCCCTCAGTCTCCTCCAAACTAAAGAGACCCAGCTCCCTCAGCCTTTCGTCATCAAGGATGTGCTCCGCTTCCTTCATCATCCTCGTTGCTATGACGGAAGGGGTTGGTTTTATACAACAAGCTTCAGCCAGGAGCCATCTGAGCCCCCATCTCCAGCAAAGCTACAGAAAAGAAGAAGGGGAAGGACTCCACTCTCAGCATTTACTCCTTATTAACCCCAGACCCAACCTGAGGCCACACAACTCTCAGATACCAGCATTTTGGGCATCCAGGAGCTCAGACTAGGACTGTGGGTTCTGGAACGTGAAGGGACTTTGCTGGGGCGTGTGAAGGTCTGTTCTCAGCGTCTCAGCATCCCGGTACAGTGTGTTATAAAGAGCATTTCCTCACACCAGAGAAGTGTTTCAAGAAGAGAAACACTAGAAGTCTAAAGGTATTCGAAAACGTCCTGGGCACTGTTCATTCCCGTGGCAGATGGAGCAGGGCCGCGTTTGGAAGGAGACGCCTTCCCCACCAACACTCACAGGGTGTAAAACGCCTCTTACAGCCGCTTTCTGTACAGAGTGAATTAGCGAACCGTCTTTATGCCATCGTTTATAATAAGCTCTTAAATAATGTGGGGGAAACTCCGTGTATTAAATGTTTAAAAGCCCTCCCCTACCCTCAGTGACTCCGCACTGGGAACGAGGGTCGGTCGGCGGCACAAGCCCCCGGTGAGGGCGGGAGGCGGGAAGCGGCGGGATGGGGCGCGAGCGGCGGAGCTCTGCTGCCCCCTGGCGGCCGCCCGGAGCCGCTGCCGCTCCGAGCGCTCCTTTGTGCCAGCAGGAGCCGTCCTCACCGGTGAAGTTTTGTCACTAGCCGGTGAAGTTTTGTCCTCGAAAGATCATCCAGGTTGCTGGCACAGGATCGCTCCCCGTAAGGGCGTCGGGGTCTGTGGGGCTCCAGCATCCGCGCACAGGCTCTGCACGCCCCGCTCAAGATCCCCCTGAGCCCAAAGAATGAGGGAAAGAACGGGGTGCAGAGTCAGGGCTCGTAGAGTCTAAACTCATCTAGTTTGGAAAAGACCTTTGAGATCATCGAGTGCAATTGTTGGCTTAACTGTACCAAGCCCACAGGATCACAGGATATCTTTGGTTGGAAGGAAACATTATGATCAAGTCCAATCTTCACCCCAGCACTGCCAGTTCACAACTAAACCTTGTCCCTAAGCACCAGGTCCACAAGTCATTTAAATCCCCCCAGGGATGGGGACCCCAGCACTGCCCTGGGCAGCCTATCCTTAAGCTCCATATCTACACGACTTAGTCGCTCAGCCTCACCCAGAAATCTCTGCATCAGCTCAGGTAACTTCAGACTTCAAGCAGCAGTGAATTCAGCAGCTTAAGTTATTCCAACAGTTAATTAACCTCACTTTACACACTGCACCCAGGTTCTCATCTGAATTTCTTCTGCTTCTGGGTATCTGATCTCATTAAGGCTCGTGCTGGCTGATGAAAGCTCAAAGCTCTCTGGTGTTGCTGCCCACAGCCTGGCATCATGTCTTCGACTTCTACAGGAGTGGGATGGAGGAAGCCTCTCCTTGGGAGGCTTTGCACTATTAAATCTGTCACGCAGCTCTTCTCTGCATCACTGCCAATTTCTCAGCATCAGGTATTTTGAAGTGAACCTACAAACACATGCTAACCAGAGATTATCCACAGCATAAAACTGATATCATAAAGCTTCTGCCTTTATGCTTCTTGTTCCTTCCTGATACAACCTGCTTGTCTACTCGGCTGGCACATCCCATGGGAACAAGGTGCTTAAAGGTCTCAGTTCTGCCCATCATTGCTCGTGAGTATATTTACACCAGGGAGGAAGGCACTAGGGAAACAGGACAAGGACATGGAGCTATGCACGTGGCAACTATTTGCAAGTGAGCAAAACTTGCACTGAGCAGAATTCCTCTACCCTTTTCCTCCCAGAGTCAACATCAACTTTGCTGCTGCATTTACTCTCAAATCTGTCATCACTACTCAACCCCTTTCCAAGGGAATATTTCTAAATCTCACTTAACAGCAGCTGGGGGAGGTGAGGAGGAAAAGAAAACAATGCCAGTGAGAACTAAAGGAAATAAAACCCACAGTCTCCTAAGAAGGGAGCACTGAACTGCTTTATATCCACATGGCATGAGGTATCGACCGCAGCGCAGCCAGACCATCCACCCGCAGACAGACATCCGACACGCCACACGCACCTAGGAGGAAGTGCGTCCGTCTTCACCAGCGTTGGGAGCTCTCTAGGGTAGATCAGCCTTTGCTGTCTCCTTTAGAGATGAGAGCAAACCATGCACCTACTGTGGGCATGGGAAGAGGCTGCACTGCGAGAGCTGCACAAATATGCCTAAGCCACCCTAATTCTCTGCCCCAGTCACTGTAGCCTTCCTTAGTTGTGCCAGAATGAGAACAGAGAGTTGGGGGGATGCTCTGTTGGAAAAAGCCTTTTTCAGTTGGACTCATTTTAAGTGAGAGTTTGTAGCCTCCAGGTTTAATCCAGTGGAGATCAGGTCACAGTAACAGCAGTGCACAGAACCAGAACACAAATGCAAGCAAGGGAGTGCAGGTGAGAACCAGAGAACAGCCAGAAGATGCCAAGTTAACACTGTAAGGAAGAGTCTTAAATCAAAGATGTTGTCTCCTCTGCTGAGGCAGAACAAGTCTACTTGTCTACTCCAAAACTGATGCCATGTGAATTCCAGAGGCTTGTTCAGGTCTCCTCAAGGAAGGGAGCAGTACCTTCTTCATACACATCAACTTCAGTGAATATTCTGGGGGCCTGTGGACTCCAGAACTCACACCTTTCAAGTCTATCTGCATGGCAAGAAGAAACCCTCTTGCACATGAAGCATGCGGGTTATGCTGGCAAAACTAGCCAATCACTTGCAGCCTAAATACATCATCTCTGTGTATGACAATCATCTGAATGACACCACATCCCCTTCGGAAATTGAACGTTTAGGAACCAGCTTCAGGATTTGCCTCCTCCACTCATTAAGTCCTCATCTTCCCCCCAAGGGAAAAGTCCACCAAGAGCCACAGGACTGCTCAGAGAGTCAAGAACAGCTCTTCTAGCTGCAAAGTAGAGGCAGAACAGAACCCTTTTCCCCAAGCAAAGTTATTAATTATTCATGACCATCCCACAAAGAATCCTTCTGCCAACATAAACTCCTAAAACAGTTAAGCTCTGCCACCGAGGTTTCACTTCTAAGGTTGCACAGGCTTCCCAACTTGGACAGCCAGCTCAGGATATCTTCTCATTACAGCCCAGCGTTTCACCTCTTTCAACTGCACTTATCAGAGAGAATTTTTCATCATGATTATCCAGGTTCTTTCAGCCCCTCCACTGCAGCTCAAAGTCCTCCCCACCCCCTGGTGTATGCCCTGCTTAGGAGACGGGCAGGCTTGAAGGAACTGCGTTCAAGAAAGCACAGGAATGGCTTCAGCTCTGTTCAAAGAGGAGGTAGAGCAGAAACGGTGCCCTGCTGCACTCCCAGCTGACCTCCCAGCGCAGACCAGTACTCATGGAAAGTGGACACAAAAACCATGGAGAGCACACCAAAACACATGGAGAGAAGCATCTTGGAAGGAAATCTCTTCAGCAGGATGTTCCAGACATCAGCTCCAGGCTGAGATGCATTTCCCCCTCCTGTACATTTTCCTGGCAGGTGGCAAAGCAGCAAAGCTGTTGCACAGATCATGTCGAGCAGTCAGACATCATTTTCTGTACCCTGAACGGGCAGAGGAAGTTCATTTCTCCCACAGAAGGAAAACACAACTGACCTGTGTAGAGTAGGTCGGTCACCTGTCTTCCCACTTGCCAGGGATCCAGGTGAGCTCGTAGGTTATTTTGCAGAGATTGTTCAGGGGATGAAGGGAGGAAAAGGATGGATGAGGGGGACCATGTGAGTCTGTACATCCAGATAAAGCACTGACTGCTGATGACCCAGAACTGCTCTGGGTGCCTGGTTGGGCCAGCCCAGCATTCACATGCAAGCAGTAGATGACCACTGACTATGGATGACCATTCAAATTAAGAACAAAAGACAACCCTAAGAAATAACATGAAAACAATGAGATTCAGCAAGAGTTAGTAGTAAAGAAAGGTTGAAGTGGCTGCACTCGTTTAATCTTCGTAGTTTATTGGAGATATGCTCTCTCCTTGAAGATGTTTGCTTTAAGGAAGGGTGTGATTTAAAGAAGTGGGTCTCTGTGGCTACTGTAAACAGCAAAAGAATTAAGAGTCACAGAATCAAAGAACAGTAGGGATTGGAAGGGACCTCGAAAGATCATCCAGTCATAGCCCCCTGCCAAAGCTGGATCCCCTAGACCAAGTCACACAGGAACAAGTCCAGGAGGGTTTTAAATGTCTCCAGAGAAGGAGACTCCACATCCTGCCCCGGGCAGTCCCTTCCAGTGCTCTGTCACCATCACTGTGAAGACATATTCCTTCTCATATTGTGTGGAACCTCTTCTGTTCCAACTCACACCCATTGCCCCTTGTCCTATCATTGGATGAGTCCTGCAAAGACAATATGGTGTGTGCACAAGGAGAAACTTCCTGTACCTAAATGTGGGAAACTAGTGGTGCAAGTTGCTCAAAACACTGATGGAGCTTTGATGGAGATTGGGCTCTAACTGGCTGAGTACCTGTGGGCTGCTCAAGGCTCCCCTCTCCACCAGTAGCACCGGACTACATGTTTGCTCAGGGGCTGTAGCAGGGCTACATCTCCTTTATGTCTTGGAGCATAAAAGAGCAGTGGAATACAAACACGAGGTAAATAGTCACTGTTCAGTGGCATTCGCAGTACCCTGACCACAGACAGGTCAGCTAGTCAGGGGGTAGTGGAGGAAAACTGTGGTGGAAAGACACTGAAAACACCTCCTACAAATATTGATTGTTTTTCTCTTGCAGACAGGATCCGTTTGTGTTCTATTTCAGTTTTATTCTGGTGGTTCTCAGGGTCTTTATGCAACCAGATCTGGTTCTTTCTGATTCTCCCGTGTTACAATACTATATCCTCTTACTATTCCCCAAAGCTCCTCATTCACAATGAACAGTTACAGCACGTCCGCTCGCGCTCCCCCAAGCTCTGCTAGACCCCAAATACAACTGCCTGCCCGTTTCTGTATCACCAACCATAATCTGGTCCCTGGTTTTGTTTCAATTCATGAAATGCTCCAAGAGGAAAGCACGCCAACGCAAACATGTTTTATGAGCAGTGGATGCTCGTTGGCTGATGAAGAATCCCAACTGTCTCAGTATATGGGATAATTGTTCCACTTGGGACTCATTACCTAATTGTTAAAAGATTCTAAGGAAAAGCATTTCCTAAATACAGCAGTAAATTTCCAGAAGTGTAATTATGGGCTGGATGCACATTTTCAGCACCTGCATTATCAACTACCTAAGCCAAAAGCAAAACATCCCGCCGTGTGTTATCTCTGCTCTCTCAGTGTCAGGGTAGGATGCGGGATAACTACCAGCAAATCAAAAGGTAACACATTTTTATTCCCATTTTTGTAAAGAGATGACACGGTCAGCTTGGGATTGGTTGGAAATTCTGCCCCCCAGAACGTAGAATCTCTTGTGGCAATAGTGAAGGGCAAAACATGCGCAGGAGCGGGGACAAGCACAGAACAAATAGCTATAACCCAGCTTCTTGATCTGGTTTTATCACTTGACTTTCATGCTATGGGACAAGTTTTTTACTCAGCATTAGAAAATATTGTTTGCTTATTGGAGCTTATTGCTCAAGTTAACAAAATGAATTGTTCCTCTGAATAGGAAAATTCCAGAACTAAATTCCTCACCCACCAGTTCAGCAACTGTCACTGGAAAGAAATATAAAGTCATTCCTCATTTTCTGCAATTGAAGGACAGAAGCAGAACACTGCTGATCAGCGAGCAAGGCACATCTGTGCTCTTTCAGGGAGGTGGACTAGATCACAGAATCATTCAGGCTGGGATCATTCACAGAATCATTCAGACCCTTGGGATCATCAAGTCCAGCCATCAACCCTACTCTACAGGTTCACACTTAAACCATATCGCCCAACACGACATGTAACTGTCTTTAAACTCATCAAGAGATGGTGACTCAACCACCAACCTGGGCAGCCCATTCCAGTGCCTGACCACTCTCTCTGTGAAGATGATCTCCAGAGGTCCCTTCCAACCCCACCATTCTATGATTCTATGGCAGGAAGCCTTGGAGTAGGGTCAATACACAGCTGCACTTCAAAGAAGAACCCAATCTTATTCAGTCCTGACCCTAGTTAAATGAATAGAAAGCACATTCAGAACCTGTCTCAAAGGTGTATTTGCTTTTCCATGGTTCGGCAACATCATGGCGGGTGGAAGCACTAAACACCACACAGAGTGAACCTGCACCACACACAGCACGATCTGAGCTGGGATAACTTATTCCTATCCCAGCACTGGCCACACAGTATCACAGTAGGGAAGGCTGGAAGACAACCCAAGGGTCATCAAGTCCAAGCCATTAAATTAAAGAAATATGGTTTAAAGGACATGACCCTGCACCCTGTCAAGCTGAGCCTTAGAACTGTCTATAGTTACGGAATCCACCACTTCTCTGGGAAGACTATTCTCTTCGCAGTCTCCAAGTCCTGAACCTTGATGTCTGCTCATCACTCTTCCACGGAGAAGTGTCTGCTTGTGTGGAGCTTACTGGAATACCACAGTCCCAGTAGGGGAAGGCACAGTTGGGTTTAGCTCTCACGGAGTTTGAGAGAGCTGGGTGAGGCTGTAGCTCTACTTTCTCTACTGTCCTCTTCAACTATCAGGTTTTCCAATTCCTGACAGCAGCCTACTTCTGAGTCAAGAGAAAAATTGAGCAGATAGATGTATCTGTTAATTATCTGCTGAGCCATTGGTGGCCCTGGAATCAATATTTCACTGCTACAAGAAAAAGTGAGTTTTAAAAACGGGCAGATCTCAAAAAGATCTGTCATTTGTGATGAGTAAGCAGCGTGTCCTCCAGGGTTAGCTGCCCTGGCAGACCGCTGACATGTACGTGGAGTGACTCTACTTCTTTTCTGCAGGCTTTCTCCTCCTAACCAGAGAGGTTCCAATTGGAATTGGAACAGACATGAGAACACAATCTGTCAGGAGTTTACTTTCCCAGCAGTACCAGTTACTGCATGCCCCCATACAAGAGACTTTCAGAAGTCACCAATTTTACCTCCTCATCTCCAGAGGGGATTTCCTGCATGCTCTCCTCTTCCAGCCGAATCCTTCAAGCCTCCTTCCTATCCCTTCCCAGCCCCTTGTTTCTTGTTTAGAGCAGGTTAAGCATCTTCTGGCTGCTGTTTTCACCCCATCACAGTTGTGAGGAAGCCAGATAGAGCTCTGGCGTCTGTTGCAAAGCAAAAGGAACAAACCTCTAAAAGTGCTGAGGGATCATAGAATCATTCAGGTTGCAAAAGAACCTTGGGATCAACAAGTCCAACCATCTACCCTACTCTACAAGTTCACCCATAAACCAAATCCCCTAATACCACATCTTAGCATCTTTTAAACTCATCCAGGGATGAGTAAGGAGAATAGTCCCAGCCACCTTCCTGTCACTGCATGACCAAGACAAGACAGCAGCCACTACTTCAAGCTGGTGACTGCTCTTCAGCAGCACTAAGAGAAGGTGTTGGCATAGTATTTCCCCCTGAAGCATCTGAATCATCAAAGCAAAAGGTATCACAGCAAGTTCATGGTTGGAAAGAACATCCTAGATCACTGAGTCCAACCAGACCCACAACAACAACAAGTCTAACTACCTAAATACCTGCTTGATCAACAATCACAAAAGAACCCTTTACACGCCTGCCACTACAGCAGGTCATGAAGCACCATGTCTACACATTTCTTGAGTACCTTCAGGGATGGCAACACAACCACCTCCCTGGGAAGGCCCTCCCAGTGCCCAACCACTCTTTATGTAAAGAATTGCTTCCTAATACCCAATGCAAATCTCCCCGGCCTCAACTTCAGACCATCCCCCCTGGTTTTGCCATTAGTTACTAAGGAGAAGAGGCCAACACCCACCTCTCTACAACCTCCTTTCAGGCAGTTGTAGAGGGCAATGTGGTCTCCCCTCAGCCTCCTCTTCTCCAAACTAAACCTGCCCAGCTCCCCCGCCTGTCTCACATGCCTTGTTCTCTAAACATCTCACAAGCTTAGTAAGCTCTCCTCTGGACACCTTCCAGGGAAATGTCTCAGCTGATACTACCTTCTGTCATTTCAGACAGGCAATAAAATGGAGACCCTGCATCTCACACGTGACTTCCCACAGGTCTTCTCCACCAACAGTCCCATTACTTCCACCCTATTCCCACGTACACCTTTACCAGCACACTGCTCGTAACTCAAGTGCTGTCATCCTTACAGGAGGACATGATCAACCATGAGCACCTTGCTAGACCCTGAGACAACTGTTGTTGTGCTGTTGTTGACCCGATGTTAGACAGATATTTGCCTTTTGGGGTGGTGACCAGGTGATGTCCCATGTGTGATCCTAAGTGCAGCTAAGTACCAAACAGCCTTTGGTAAGAAGATAGGGGGACAGGCATGATTTGTTGTTATCATATTGCAGGAAACCTTCTTCAAAGCCAAGAAGAGAAGTTCTTCTTGGTGGTAGGTACTGCTCAAGTACAAGTACTCAGCTCCAGTCAGAGGTAACTGCACAAAAATGTGATGGACTGTAAAAAACTCAGATCAGACTGGATTATGGATGCTAAGGGATGACTGGAGGGGCTGAGCTAATTAAGTGTTCCTCACCAGGACCCCAGTGGCTGTGTTTTATTTTATTTTATTTTTTTCAATTGCCCATTGGAGATGGTGATTCACTTCAAAAAGAGATTCCTCTTGTAAATCGATCAGTGCGAGACCCATCTGACCTACCAGTGTCTCTTTAAAGATTGATGAACTGGAACAGAGAAGTGAAACTCTCTCACTTTAACTGTTCCCATCTGAGTTTGCTGCACTGTGAGATACATTTTTAAAGAGATCTGTGGCGTGGTTGCACCACCGATGCAAGTCCTAGGGTTATTTCATAGGTCAGTTCCACAGCCTGTTTTCACAGAGATATCTACTGCCAACCAGGGATGAAGTCTTGCTCACCTCCGTCCTCCCCTAAAACGCACAGACAATGGTCAAACCTCCTGTCTCTGAAGGTTGTTGAGCACCCAAAGGACATTTCTGAGAGAGTTCAACCACCCACTCAGTCCTTTGTCGTCTTCTAAGCTGATCGCTTTGAGCGAACAGGATAAATTTGGTGTAGTGACACTACCGAGCCAACAGAACAAACTGTCAGTTTGGGGTGTGGCTTCTCATTTTAAACTGGTTTTGTGCTGCAGTTGGTTTCTTAAACCATGATTCCGTCCTTTTTAATTTGACTAGTCAATTGCACAAGAACTCCCAATTATTTCTTGGCTTGCAACAGCACCATCCAACTTATTAACTGAGAACAGCAGTACTGCATAAACAATCTATTGCCTTTTTAACCCGAAGGTCTCAACATCTGTTCTTCCAGAATATGAAAAATTTCAAATTTAATAATGGAATATTCCTATGATAGTCACCCTAACTGAAAAATATTACTGTCTGAAGGTTCCTGTTCTCCACTCGGGAGGACTTGGAGTCAAATAGATCAGTCTATGACAGTGTGTCCTCTTCCAGCAGAGACCCAGAAATGCAAGGACAGATAAAGAGCAGGCTGGTTCTCTACTTCACAGTGAGGGTGACAGAGCACTGGATGGGCTGCCCAGGGGAGTTGTGGCATCTCCTTCACTGGAGATGTTTAAAACCCACTTGGCCATGTTCCTGTGCAACTTGACCTAGGTGATCCTGCTGTGGCAGTGGGATTTGACTAGATGATCTTTTGAGGTCCCTTCCAATCCCTAATGATTCTATGAGTCTGTGATCAAGAGCAGGCTGGTTCTCACATGAAAAGCTAAGACCCTCATGCTGTTTGTCAGCATTCAGGGTACATGCCCAAGAGATTCACTGAGGAGACAGGAGGGTGGGGTTCAGCATCATCATCGTTCCATGCATGGATGTGTGCTAATTTAGCAGAGCTTTCTGAAGATGGTGCTCGAGCCTGGCTTAAGCTCCACTGCAACAGTCTAGGCATGGGGGTAGGTTTATAGAATCACAGAATCATTAGGGATTGGAAAGGACCTCGAAAGATAATCTAGTCAAATCCCCCTGACACAGCAGGATCACCTAGACCAAGTCACACAGGAACACATCCAGGCAGTTTTAAACGTCTCCAAAGAAGAAGAGTTTACAACCTCCCTGGGCAGCCCATTCCAATGCTCTGCCACCCTCACTGTGAAGAAGTTCCTTCTCATATTTTTGTGGAACCCCCTATGTTCTAGTTTACACCCATTGCCCCTTGTCCTATCACTAGATGACATTGAGCAGAGCCTGGCTCCATCCTCCTGACACCCACCCTTCAAGTATTTATAGACATTAATGAGGTCACCCCTCAGTCTCCTCTAAGCTCAGGAGACCCAGCTCCCTCAGCCTTTCCTCATAAAGGAGGTGTTCCACTTTCTTCTTCATCCCCTTGGGAGTTTTCATCCACCATGGGCCCACTTGTCTCCTGAGATGCATGTCCCAAAGTACAGAACCACAGCCACATCCAGTCTGTGGGCTGTACAGAGCCGAGCAAAAACGCTTCAGCTGTAGCACAGGAGGCCACTATCAGCATCTGCGCTGTGACTGGGTAATTTTCAGCTGAATTTGCACAAGGAGTGGGATGTTTAGTTTTTTTACAGCATCTCCAAGAAAGATCTGCTGAGCACCACGCAATAAAAATAAAGACAAGCCAGCGCTGACAGGTCTGCAATTAATTTTCTTTGGCTCTTATTTACATCTTTGATCCTGGCAGTCTTCCTCTTCTGAACAAGAGACACTGGCTCCATTTGTTACTCCTCACATAGCAAAATCCATAGCATGGCAGGTGTTTGCTACTCGTCCCATTGACACAAGCATTGTGTTTACTCAAAAGCTGAAGCAAGACAAAACGACTAAAACAAGATCAAACAAACAAAGCCTGAAGCACTGTGTATCCTCAGGACATTGCGTAGACCATGGCAAACTGCAGAGTAAAATTAGTCTGCCCAGTGGTGTTGTCAGACCATCCCACGGAAGACATTCTGACTGACTTCTCAGCTCACATCCCATCTAGCAACTGGAGACTGCATAAAGTCTCTCTCCAGTCTCTTTCTGTTGTAGGTGTGATCCACCTGCAACACACCCATCTCTCTCTCCACCCAACGGAATCATCTCACACAGAACAGCCACGAGTCCAGCGTTAGAAAATCTGAACATCTCTGTGAGCCAGCTGTTGTCTTACCCTAAAAAGCTAACAGAGATGCCCAGACAAGACAAGAATAACTAACCTTCAAAACGACGGCCGGACAACGCGTTTGCAGCAGAGAGGCAGTGACCCAAGGACCCGAAGCAGAAGCTCAGCCATGCTTGTCAAATGCTGTATTTGTAGCTGCACTGAGATTTGAGCAAATATATTCTGAAAAACAGGATCTTCAAGCCTGAAAACCAGCATGACTTGGGAGTCACTTGGAATTTAAGCGTGAGGATTGTGGAAGTCTTATTCAAGGCACAGCTCCACACACATAATTATTCCCACCAGGGAATCCACCAACGGAACTCGTGTGGGTGCTGGCTCTATTACACGACACCAGCAACAAAATATTTGGAAGAGTTTGTGACACAGAGCAGCCCTTCCAGCAGAAGGCTGTTTATCTCCTCTTTTAATAAGATCAACTACCGTGTCTTAATAGAGCAGCTCCTCCTCACAGCTCCTCCTCTACACTGTGTACCCTGATGAGATCTACACGATATCAAAAGCAATTTTGGGTGGAAGACAGAGGCCCCGAGATGTCCCTTTTTTCATCATGTATAATTTATAAAGCTGGTGAAATAATAGCAAGCAATTTAGGCTGGAATTTTTCCAGCTCTGATATTCATAGCACATGTGATCAAAGAGCAGAATTTGCCAGTCACTGGAAAAACAATCAGGCTCCTAACCTGACTTCCCACCACCGAAGACAAAGCCCATAAACATTACTATTGATCAGAGTGAAACTATTTTCATCAGGCTGCATCGCGCCGGACATTAAACATCTGCAGAGTCAAGGCCCATATATGCTGAAGTCAGGGCAGATAGCTCCAAGAACTTCACATTCCCAGGACGTGGGCAGTTTTCAAAGGAAGAAACAAGCGAAGGCACTTACGGAATCACACCGGAGAGGATCTCGCCGGTGGGTTTGATGTTATAGTCCGGGTTGTGTTACGGCACATTGACATATGCGACACGTTAAACCAGCTAATTCATCTTACTACCTTCCACTGATAATTTTTTAATTAAGTCACTTATCTTTATCTACATATTTAAGAATGCAGATCTTCCATTATTCATCTCTTAAAGAAAATCAATGTTGTCCTGATTTGCTACAGCTCAAACAAGCGAACGGCATTAGCAAAGATAAGACAGCCTAATAGAAAAATAATTCATTAACTGCATGAACAAGCCCCAAGAAAACGTTATTGAGCACATTTTCATACTCCTACCAGTCTGAGTTATGAACCAAAAGCTTAATGGTGCTCAATAGGACTGAAATGTACATAATGGAGTTTTAAAAGAAAGCTTATAAATAGGAAAGGGAAAAGGGAGGAAAACTGTTAAAAACTACTGGAAGAGTTCAGTGAAATGTTTTGGAGAGTTCATCCCCGATACCAAATTGCATTACTAAAGCCTCTACCAAAAGGCTTCAGAGCCAATAAAGAGTGAAGAGACTGGAAGCCAGTCTGTAGCACTGGTTAGATGTGAGTGCCCAAACGCCCACCCCCTGTACGGCTTCGAAATATTTGCACATCAAAACAGACTCTGGTTTTACACTTGGGATTCGGAAGCTTTATAAGAGACACCGTGAGAAGAGTAAACTTTGCATCTCAATTTCTGGAGGAAGCCGACTTGTTCTCGTCATCTTACGTGTCCTTTTCTTTTTTTCCTCCTCCTCAGGGTGACCTTAACTTTCAGACTTGTAAAATGGTTTCCTCTTGTGTTCAATCCTACGGTGTAATAAATTTCAAAAATGACTATTTATCTTCTTTAATATATTAGTCATATGTAGCAGGAGAAGCCTCGGTGGGAATTTGTGCTATCGGGTTTGCTCAAGCTTAAGTCAATGCCGATTTAGAAAACATAACTTACACTGAGGAACAAACAATCATGAATATATTTATTGGAATAACATCTTCCCATTCTCCTGCAGCGGTGTGTTTGGTCTATCAGCTGCAATTCCATATATCGATAGGCGTTTGCAGCGGCCAAGGCAATTGGAAAGTGATGCTGTTGTGTTGCCCCTCTTATTACACTTATACAAGGCTGAATCATTTGGAGAACAAACGGATCTGGTGGTTCTGAACAAAAATGTAAATGGCATGCAAATCAAGCAGCCTGGTCGTATTAATTAACCAAGGATAAGATAGAACACAGGTTCTACATGAATGTTAGAAGGAACTTCTTCATGGTGAGGGTGACAGAGCTTCTGGAAGGGGCTGCCCAGGGTGGTTGTGGAGTCTCCTTCTCTGGAGACATTTAAAACCCACCCAGATATGTTCCTGTGTGACTTGATCTAGATGATCCTGCTGTGGCAGGGGGATTGGACTAGATGGCCTTTTGAGGTCCCTTCCAATCCCTGATGTTCTGTGACTCAGTGACTATTTATCTCTGGACAGCGAGTCCCACCACGCAGCTCAAAACCCGCCTGCTGCAAAAGTTCTCCTTCAGCAAGTTTAAACCCTTCCAGACGCTGCCTCGCTAATCGTGACCTCAGCTGTTTGCACAACGTAACGGCGATAATGAATAAACATGCTGTGCTTATGAAGAACTAGAACCTAACAAGCTGATCAATTGTTAATTCTATAAAGTGACTAAAACGTGTCTCTACTATCAATAAGTAAATCAGCTTCTATTTGCAGGACTAATGCACCTTGTACATATCCCCCAGCTATCCCGCCCTTCTCTGTAATAATGTAATTATCAGTTTGGTCATATTTAAGTACAGCCAGAATGAGATTTGATATTATTTTTGTCTTGAGGGTGGAAAAACAGAAGGAAGAAACTGTTTGGCTGTTTAAAGAGACAACACTGCATTTGTTTGGAGGACGCAGATTTTCCGTTTGCCCTCCAATTAGTCACATGAAATTATTCATTTGAAAACCAATTATTTTACAGTATTATTCTTACATCTTGCTGGCTATTATCAGACAGACACTGCAGAGAGGAGCTTTTTATTACTAGAACCCTCTTGCTCTGAGCCTCTGTAACAAAGAATTTAAACAAAAGACAACAATGCTCATTAACTGCAACAGAAGACGCTACTTCTGGAGAATAAAGCATTAAAAACAAGACCTGCTTGGCTTTACCTGGTTTTTCTCTTAGCAAGGGAAAACGCAGAGGGCATCTCAGGCTTTCAACCATAATACAATTACTTCTACTCCAAACATGCTAATTACAAATAGCTGCCAGCTGCCTCTACCTTGCCAAGCAAGATTTAACACAAATAGTTTGTGATTTGCTGAGAAATTCTGTCGGAGAAGGAAAAACACATCACACTTGAAAAATAAACCGGGAGTTGGGCTGGAAGTGTTTGTTTTCCTTCTCATTCTTACAGCTGCCTGCAAAGACGCTGGGTGAGCGCAGCTGCCGGTTCACCCATGCAACGGCACAGCTTGTCCCAGTCTGGGGTGCAAGTGGGCAACTAGCATAACCTGGAGGGGCTCAGAGGTAAATGATGCTCTTTGGAAGAGCAAGAAGCTGCATTTAAAGGCACTGGCTATAAGCTGTAAATATTCTCAAAGGTTTAGGGCTCCTATGGTTGTCCTACTGTTAAATCGAAATATATATCACAAAAACACATGAGAAGCATCTACAGGAAGGAAACGTCTGGAGGGAAGTGCCATGAAGTATGTGGATGAACTCAATAACAATTAATTTCTAACACTTAATGAACCAAATGGATCTAGTCATTTCTCAGGCGGAAGGGTGCAGTAATTCTGGTAGAACCTGCCCCAGCTTCACCTCAGACCCATCCCTCCATGTCCATGTGGTGTAGAAAAGGAAGGAAAGCCTTTTTTACTCAGTTCCCTTTTAAATTAAGGGAACCAGTGAGGGCTTTTAAAAGCAACTTTCTCCAACAAAATTTTGCTCTCTCAATGCTCCCTGAACAGAGACAGATCTGCCATTAAACGAAAGCAGGATGAAACCTTTCTAGCAGCACAGAAAAAGCACGGGGGTAGTTTAGTAAAACAGATAAATATTTTCAAAGAAATATTTTATTATTCAAAATTAGTTACTAAATATTATTTTAGCAAAATAAATATTTTTATCCCCCCCAGTTAATCCTATACACCCTAGAACTGTTATTTCCACAGCTGAACCGTCACCCCCGTCGCACCTTCCAGCTAAACAAGCCAATGTCAAACACTCTTCTGTTCTTTCAAATAATCGATGTGAACTCAGAGGCTCTGCTGAACAGAGCGGTGCAGCAGGAACACACCCACCTGGCAATCTGACAGACCTTCCACGTTCCACAGAATCACTAGCCTTTTTTCAGATTCAAGGGCCTGTTTGATGTGCAGGTCCACTCACTGCTCTAGACGCGTGTTTGGGGAAAATTTTATAGCACTTGACTTCTAACCGTGGTGCTTCACAGTCATTACACCAGCGGTGCTGAGCACAGAGAGTAACACAGCCCACACCAACCCGACGGGCAGTCGGCATCAGGCTTCTACACGAAGCAGTGCTGTGGCCCCACAGCTGGTTTCAGCACTGACCAGCCACAGCAGCCTTCTTTCTCCTCAGCCTTCTGAGTGCTGCTGACAACTCCCTTCCCCATCTCCTCAACAAGGGTCAATCCAAGCAGTGTGTGGGAAAGCTGGTTCCCGTCAGAAGCCACCGTAAGTAGCAAGCAGGTGGCAGTGGGATTGAGCTGTTGGGGCACCACAAAGACTTCCTTCCCACTCCACCACATTTTCTAGGGACAGGGCAAATGTCCTGGGGTTACCAAATCCCTAGGAATGGCCAGAAGGTGAGATAAGAGCAAAGCAGAAGAAATGACCCCTTCTCCCTTCCTAGAAACCTTCCCTGCTGAGTGTTTGTCAGGAAACTGGGAGGAAACCAGCAAGGAGCGTGGGCTGCCTGACTACCAGGTGAAAGGACCATCACCAGCAGCTGTAGCTTCTCAATTTCCTTTTCAGAACCACAGGGAACAAAGCAGCCCAAAGACTAATTTAAGCAAGGCATATTAACCCAATGGTGTGGAAGCAGACTTCCATTAAAGACCTCAACCGCATCTGCTTGATAGTTTAAACAAAACAAGAAGTTTCATTTAGGAATCGAAGTTAAATGAATTTTGCTAGGAAATTGTGATGCGGATGTGCTACATTCATTTCTGGAACAAGGCATCTCTCTTCCTGTCTCCAGCATTATTAGCACGTTACAGAGGCTTAAATTAAGAGAGAAACATTTGTTTTATCACCCTGATATCAGCTTCCCTGCAATAGAACATTTCTGAAGCAGGGAAGTATCGGAGCTTAGCATCATAAATTCAGTGCTGCAACCAGATAAATCCTTCCTATTAATGTAAACGGCTGCACTTCACCATATATCTGCATCCGCAACGCTCCTCTGTCTGCTGGTCGGGCTATCATCAACACACATAATTCTCCCTGAGTAATGGAAACAGCAGAGAAATCCGAGGGAACTGTGTTCTCCAGACTCAAACAGCCACAGGCTGGTCTTTCAAACAGACTCTCGCGTGCAGGGATGTTCTCGCTGGTATGTGACAACATAAAATAGCGTCAGCGCCGCAACTGGAATCGAGATAACACAGCAAACGACACCAACGTGTAGTCACTCCTTAATCACACAGGCACAGAACGTACGCCGGGAGCTTTATTAACTTGCAGAGTCACAGAACATTAGGAAGGGACCTGGAAAGATCATCTAGTCCAACCCCCCTGCCAGAGCAGGGACCCAGACACACACGTATGAAGCACTGGGTGCCCTACCCATTAATGCCTTACCAGCTTCTCACTGAACACCTGAGGTGACACTGAAATTACCTGGAGGGGTGGGCAAGAAGTTTGTTTAGTTCTGTCAAAAAGAACAACCACTAGCCATTCGATGCCGCCTGCGACAAGTGGACTTCCTCCTGTTCCCCTTGACGCCGAGATTAACGCTCTGAAACCGGCGCCAAGTGGGAACTTGGCAGAGAGTCCGGGAAATGCAAACACGTTAATTAATAACCTGAATTATGCAAATGTGCACCTCGGGTTTGGAATTCATTCTGCAGAGCTAAAAGAGCTCATGTCAGGGAGTTTATCCTTGCCCAGGCATTACTCAGAAGCTTCTAGTTTAGTTAACAGTTGCTTGCAGGCTAGTTAAAAAAAAAGCACCAGAGTCCTGCTCTCTCTTTTTAAGGAGTTAGTTTCTTCCAGAAGCAGCAGGTCCAGGCTGCCTCTGGTTTTACCAAGTCCTTCAGTCCAGAGGTATTTAATACCTGACTACATTGTGCTCTGCATGTGGCTGGTTGAAAACAGAAAGGAGTAAAAGCTCTGCATTGAGGGCTGGGGACTAGGTGCTTCAACCAGACTTTTCCCATGGTGTAGCGCTGAGGCTGGGAGTGCTTCCCTTTCCTGTACCTCTCCTTGTTTGTTCTCTCACAGCACTTGTGACACAGCATTGAGGGTTGGGGTCTAGGTGCTTCAACCAGACTTTTCCCATCACGTAGCACTGAGTGCTTCCCTTGTTTGCTCTCTCACAGCACTTGTAGCACAACTCTTCTTTCAAAAGAAAGAGGAAGAAATCTTGTACCGATGCAGTACAGAGGGAAATCTCCTCTGAGGAGAAAGGCCTGACCCCACCAGAGGTTTTTATTCTGCAGGTGTTCCCTGTAACTGGAATTTAAACACAGCAAAAGAGGCGATAAAAACCACAGGTCACCTTAGAGTCACTGAGATACGTGGTACAACGTGGCTTCATTTGAGCTTTACTCTGCCACAGTTGTACCAAGGCTGAGAAAAATCAGCCTTCCAGCTCACAGCCTTGCCAAAATAATTGCTGGAAAATATAAAATAGAGCAAAATTGGTGTAATCCACAGTCCTTTGTTCCTCCTCACAAGCCCCTGGAATAGCAAAGAGGCTTCAGTGACACAGCCCGACCGAAATCCCCCACCGCTCGCAAGTATTCAGGATGCTTCGCCGCTGCAAAGCAGCTCACATCGCACAGCCTAACCCGAGGTGAAAGTGTGCTGTGATCTTCTGATCTGCAGGGCTGGCACCGGCTTCAAAACAACTGCCTGCATGACGGTTATCACACTTTTCAAAGGGAAAAAGAGGATGCTGAGGGAGTTCTCCTCCGAGACCTTGAGAGGGGGCAAGGAGTCCCAGAGCCGTGAAATGTGAGAGGGAGGCAAGCAAAATCCAATAGCTTGGATTAGAAGTCTATATATGAGAGCTCTTTACACCAAATATGCCTCCAAAATTCAGGGCAAACCTAACCTCCAGACTTTCCTCAGGGGTCTTGAATAAGGCTTAGCACTCCAGGGTATCTCATTGCTTTATACTCACACTAGCAGGGAGCTAAGGATGAAGATGTTGTCTTAAGAGTGTTATTTGAGGCTGATATTCCAAACAAAAGCAGCCTTTGTACCCACAAAGTCAAGTTTACTTCTAGATTAAGAGCTTGAATTTTCACTGGCCACAGAGTTAGAGGCATTGCAAGAGCACAGCAATGAGAAAATTCCATGAGAAACTTCATTTTGCCCCATGAATTCACAGAATCACAGAGCATTAGGGATTGGAAGGGACCTTGAAAGACCATCTAGTCTAATCCTCCTGCTGAAGCAGGATCACCTTGATCAAGTCACACAGGAACATGTCCAGGTGGGATTTAAATGTCTCCAGAGAAGGAGACTCCACAACCCACCTTGAGCAGCCCAGTCCACTGCTATATCACCCACACTGTGAAGAAGTTCCTTCTCATATTTATGTGGAACCTCCTCTGTTCCAGCTGACACCCACTGCCCCTTGTCCTATCACTAGATGACACTGAGCAGAGCCTGGCTCCATCCTCCAGACACCCACCCCTTCACATATTTTTTACTGCTTCCCATCAAATGCTTTAGTGTTTGCCTCTTAAATTGTGCATCTTCATCCCACAGTTAAGGAGCACTGGCCAAATTCCACACTTTTCACTCCGAGCCCAGTCCTCAGCTGGGCAGTTTGCCCAAGAGCAGGTGTTGGATGCAGACTAACACAAGATTGGCACAGGGAGGTCAGGAGCTGCTCCACACCAGTACCACCAACTGGTTGCCAATTCAGATCTAATCCAGAGCAATCACATCTGGAAAGCAATTCCAGGTGACAGTGAGAGGTGTGACCAGGAGAACTGGTAGATTTAATCTAGCCCTTGGGAATTAGTATCAATCTTAGTGAAGTCAATGGGATTCTTTTCAGGCCATTTAAATCACACCCCAGAATGACTAGAGCTAGAGGACCCTTCTTAGCAGCTGAGGAAAGGGCCCGTGGACACAGACCCAGACTCTCTCTCACCCTGACAGAGCAGAAAGCTCTTCAGTATTGGACTGAAATCTATCACCAAGCCTCTCGTATCATTTTGCCTGTGTTTCTTCTTCAATAATTAGGAGCTTTTAGCTATTAGAGTACATCAAACCTCTACCTTCCACAGGCACCGAAGTCACTCAGAAAAATTGTACTAAGCATCAGTGTGAAGCCAGAAAGCAAAAAAGCCAAAGAGAAATCAGCTGCAGCACCACCTAAACATAAGATAGTAGCTAATAGCATTAAAAAAATCTATTTCACACAGATGAAAATCATTACAGTTCTCTAGAGACCCTCTCTCTCTCTCTCTGCAGCAGCCCGTGTCATTTCCTAGCTGGTAAAAATGTGCCACAGGATATCAAAGAGACGGCAACGTTCTTCCAATTTTAATATTTCCTCTAACCCAATAATGGCCTGTTTACTGCTTTCTAATTTAAAGGTAATTCATTAGATGTATCCTGTCATGTCTTATTGGTTTTGAAGGTGTAAGGATCGCAGACACCTCAGAGGCACGTCAGTTACACGGGCAGGATTCTCCGGGGGCCCTCGGTGTAAAGGGCTACCAAAGCGACGCTGCTGATAAGGGGGTGCGGGTGTGTATGTACCCATAAATTACAAACAGAAAACTTTACAAGACATCAGGGATCAGCTCTAGACCCTCAAAAACATTAATGATCAGCACTTAGAACTCTAGCAGCTGGAGAATATTTAAGCTAGTATCAGTGTTTGCTGTGCAAATCTCTGCGGTAGTGACAGAAAGGGGATTGTACAGCCTGCGGGGAAGCCCCCAGCTGACCTGTGGAGGACTTGAATGAATCAGCTGCAAAATGATGAGGGTTAAGGAGACTGAAGGAGCAGCCTGGACTCAGAAATGCACGTCTGAGGAGCCAGCCTGCGCTTGGCAACATCTGCAAAAGCTACCCAAGAAAGGAGAGTTTTCGAGTAACTCTGATAGCCACCGAGGCCAACAGCTTCAAACCTACTGGACCTTGGCAGCGTGGAGGTATCGAGGGCCTGAGGTGAAGGGAAGAGGCAACAGGAGCCATTAGCAAAGCGGCAGAACGTGACCTTTCCAGCCTCACCATCTCCAGCAGCATCCATCCACCTGGCCACAGTTTTCCTCCTCACTCCCCAGACATGGGGTCTGCACCCACTCCACGTGAGCACCACTGCTCCCAGCAGTAATGCAAAGAGACAAAACACATTGCTCAGGCAGCTTTCCTGCCACAAGGGCTGAGAACTTTTTGGCTGTTTATACTCTGCCAGCATCCAGCTCAGTCACATCCCGTCTCTGTGCCAGGGAGCTAAGTGCCCATTTCCAACAATCTCTTCCCAAGAAGCGAAACCTTTGATCAACCAGACAAACCCCACACACGTGGCTGTTCAATGAGCCAGCTCTAGCTCAGAGGAGGGCACAAGACTGAGAGACGCACCGAAACCATGCTCGGCAACCACCCAAACTTGCGGTAGCTCTTCCCTACGAGCTCTGCAGGATCACCACATCGGTCTGGAGGAGAGTTTGGGTCAGTTCATGTCCAAACCCCTCCTCAGCTCATTGGCTGTCGGTGATGTCATGCCCGTGCATTAATCCCCAGCGACTGCAGGTTTAACATCACTCGGATCCCCACATCACCGACAGAACAGCAATGAACACGGGGCTTAGGGGAAATTACTGGAGCAGAGAATAAAGCAACTTGTTGAAACAGGGAAAGTCACAGCTCTGAAGTGCTTATTCCCGGAATCTTTTTGAGCCTTTTTTGGGGTCCAAGTGAAGTTGGTGGGGTCAGAACACAACACACACCTCACTGAAAGGAGTCAACACTGCTACAGCTTGATTTTAAAGAAAGCAAATCCTCGACATCTGCCACTCAGAAAGGTAAAAGTGCCAGTGGTGAGAAACAAACTGGTCTGGGAAATGGAACTATTTCAGGAGCGAATAAATCGGCTGCTGAATTCACAAACATATTTTGAAGGACAGGTATCGAGAAGTAAGAGCTCTGTGCACAAAACACACCGGTCTGTTTGCTACCGACATCCTTATCACCAGGATAACCCCGGCGGCAGTGAATTTCACACGCACACGCGTACCCTGAGGTCTTTAACTACAGCACAAACCCCTGAAGTGTTGGGGACGGACCCACGGACACGCTCCCGCTGCCGGCGCTCGCTCAGCCCGCGGGGCTGGCTGAGGACGGAGGAGAGCCCAGCAACCCCCCGCACGGATTAGGGGTGCGGGGGGCAGGTCTGTCTGGATCCCCCTAGGACCCCGGTGGCCGCTTTGGGAATGATTAAATCTCCGTTACCCACCACGCAGCTCAACACAACTTACACCGCCCGTAAACCCACGTTTCCCCCAGAGCAGCTTGCTCCCCTCCCTCCCCAAAACCCTCATCCCCCCTACAGCCCTCAGCTGTGCTCCCCGGTGCCGGTACCTGGTCGCCGTGTCTCCCGAGCAGAGGCAGCGCTGGAACCTGGCGGGAGCGGGCGGGGGCTGCGCTGGCAGCTGCTGGGAGGATGCTCCGCACAGACAGCCGCCCGCCGCGGCTCATCGCCCAAAGTGGCTCTGGAGCTCTCCTCCCACTCTTCCTCTTCAGAACCACAGTGTTACGGCTTTGCTTTCTCTCCCGCCTCCGCGGAGCTCCCTGCTCCCTCCCTCCCTCCTCCCCCTCATCATCATCATCATCACCCCCCCTCCCTCCCTCCTGTGATCCGCGACACTCCACGCAGGTTAAGCCGAAGAGCCAAGAGCCCCCTCCTCTCTCCCTTCCGCATGCAGAACCCCGCTCAGCTCAAGCTTTTAACTGCCTGGCAGAGCCCTGACCTTACGTCGGCATCCGAGCGGGCGCTGCCCAGGCGAGGGAAGAGAAACGAGCGGTTGCTCCAGCTCGCAGGCAGCCCGGAGTTCGCAGCAGCTTTGAATCCAGCCGCAAGTTGAGAAGGGTGCGGGGCTTCAGGTCCACAATCTGCCCCCGCCTCTCCTCGCCTGCCTGATCCCTGCTTCCCTTGACCACGGTCCTTCGGGCTATCAGTAAATCAGCACCTTCAAAAATGTAGCTTCGGAGGGAAAAGTGAAGGGTAGTGTTTGACTGGCTGCAAAGCTGGCGTCGAGGGTGCCTTCTGCACACCCTCACTTCACACCTCAGTGTGTCCGGTAGTTCTGCTGGCTGTTTAAACAGGGAAGTCCAAATATGCTTCAGTGGGAGTCAGACACTTCAATGCCTGTAGAAATCAGCCCCAGTCCTATGGGAGAGGGCAGTGTCTCACCGTAAGTGACGGCAGAGCTCAGCGCACCCGTAGGCTGATCTTGGCTGCGTTCCCTAAAAGCTGTTGTGATGCAAATCATCCTCCTCCCGGACCAACATTCCTGAAATTGGAAGAACCGCAGAAAATGTGCCTCTGGAATAGGGGCAGGCTACTCTTATCGCAGCAAATCGCCGATGTGGAATGAGACGCTGCCCTTCCGTTCGTCTGGGTGCAACTTTTCCAGCGCACGTCTGGAAATGGGTACAAATCTCAGCAGCTTTCACACCGCAGCTCGTTGTAAATTAATAATACGGTGGCAGTCTCTCACATCGCGGGTAAACTCATTTAGCCTGAAAGAAAGTGTCCAACCCCCCAGCCTGAGCTCTCCCTCTTCCCTTGTTAGCACAACTCAGTTTTGCTCTTTTAATCAAGAGGAGCCACGATAACAGCCAAATTAGGAGGGAACGAGCATCAGAGCTCATCTCTCCATCTCATTCCCTACACGTGGAGCTACCAGCTTCTTGCTTGCTGCTCCTGACGCTTAACATCCCTCTAGACCTCTAGCGAGCCTAGAAAGGGCAGCAGAGAAAAGAAGGAGCCACAGGTTTGCACAAAGGATTGTGAGAAGTAGACCTGAGGAAAAGAGAGAGAACTGGATGGGAAAGGGGCTTATAGAGGACAGGAGGCACAAATCAGCAGGGCGAAGCTCTGCTCTTGCTGCCTGGGGCACAATTTGCTGAGAGCAGGCTACCCAGGATATCAGACAAGGATCCTGTAGGACCCACACACTAGGATACATGTGGATGGAGCAGTTCCCCTTCATTGGGTACTCTCACCACCGGGCTGCTGAGCCACAGGGGACAGTTCACTGCTCTTCCTGACCGGGTGCTGCCCTGCGCTCCCTTTTCTCTCCTAACCCACCTCTGTCTCAGGTCCATCTCTAAGACCCCGTTTTCCCAGCCCTACAATGGAGAGAACCACATTTCTTGTGCAGGGCTGCTGTCAAAATGAATTAAGTGATGTCCAAAGAGCTCTTTGAAATGCAGATATGATGCTTGCTAGTTTTAATGCCTCCAAAGCGGTCTCCAGATATCTCTAAATCCTCACAATACCCCTGATCGATTCCTGTTTTACAGATGAGGAAGTCGAGCGCAGGGACTGATGCTTTAGTCCATCTCTTTCATGCTACTTTCTGTGGGTGCCCCTGACCTTGCTGTGACTCAGGCACCCAGTCACTGGCCCACAGTGACCGAGTCATGTCCAAAGCCACATTTTGCTGAGGACGTAGAAGGAGCATCACACATCTGACTACTAAGCCCCTACAAAGCTCATGCCTTTGACCAGTTAATGCCTAAGTTTGAGCTCCCATCCCCTCCCACAGTGTATTCATGGCACCCACTGTACCCTACAGGATCCCAACACCTCCCCTCACCCCAAAAACATTGCTGAACCAAATCTCCCCCTGCGCTTTCCTTGCCGTTCTAGGTGTATGGAGAAGGAGCAGGACACAGGAGCTCGTAGTCCCCAGGCCTGTGATCAAATTATCTCTCCCTCTGTCACACATCCTAATCATTGCAGCTGGCGGCCATGCCAACAATATTAACGCTGCTGAGGAGCTTTCAGTTTTGCAATTAGCCAGGTTTTTCTGCTTCCCTCAAATATAAAAAGATGGGCTTGTGCTACTTCAGGCTGCATAAAAGACACAGACACAGCCCAGGACCACGTTGCCACCTCGTTGAGATGAACCCCTGGTACAAGAGCAGCAGATTTTTGAAACCCTTTGAAGACTGTGATGGTGACAAAGCTCTTCATTTCTAAACATGTTTACCCTCCCTCTCTTTCTGTTTGCAAAATTAGGCGCCGCGCCGTTTAAATAAACAACTATTGTACCATTAAAGATTGATTAAAGAAAAGGGTTCAAGTTAAATTATTAAGTGGCGAGATAAAGCGCATCCCTTCGCTTTTGTGCGCTGCTTCACTCAGAAGTCAAACTTCTGCAGAGTCACTGAATGCTAATGAGGAGCATAATAATGCACAAGGGCAAGAGGGGGCTGAGTAATTAAAAACAGAGGCCAGAAATCAAAGGGCTTGAAATATACTTACCAAAATAATTCAATTATACATGAGAAACCTGGGATAATCAAGGCACATCCCGCAGTTTCATTCATCATCGTGCCCCAGTTTAATATCCGCGCCAGTTCGCGCTGCTCACCGAGCGGCAATTGGGACTTCCATGTGCGGTGCCTCAGCTGAAGAGACACAGGCAACGTGCACTCAGGTCCTGCTCCCCTCACGCTGCACCTTCAGAGTGGCTTCCCTGGACTGAGTGTGTTCTCAGCTGGCTGCTTCAGGAGACTATTGTTAGCCACAAGCTGTTTCTGTGTTGGTTCACAGAACATCAGGGATTGGAAGAGACCATGAAAGATCATCCAGTCCAATGCCTCTGCCACAGCAGGAGCACCTAGAGCAAGTTGCACAGGAACATGGCCAGGTGGGTTTTAAGCATCTCCAGAGAAGGAGACTCCACGACCCACCCTGGGCAGCCCCTTCCTGTCACCCTCACTGGGAAGAAGCTCCTTCTCTGTACTGGTTGCACATTCCTTTTCTCCATAGCTTTGCAATGAATTAATACAAATCATTATCTTCCCTATAAATCCATCTGCCACCTGTCTCCTTGGCTTCACCTCTTCTCATGGCTTCATGCTTTCCTGGTAAAAACCTCTGCCAAGCAAACACCAGGTAGGTTCATTCAGCAAACCGTGTGTTTAGCTGGGATGGCATCACGAGCCTCTGAGGTTTTCATGCAACACAAGCTGGGTCAAAAAGCCCTGATGCAGCTTTGCAATGTCACTGCTCTTGTGGGTCAGGAAGTCCCAGGGTAGCTTCCAGTTTCCAGGACAGCAAAAGGGGTGACTGGGCATTTCAAGGAAACTCCAGTGCCACGTGATAAAACAAGTGAAAGAGAGTCGGTCTGACCTTGTTCAGCAGTTTTGCTGATCAGCAGAGGGTTTATGTGACTTTGCTTTGCGCAGCCACGACGCAACGATCAGTGATCAAACCAGTCCCACTGACACCGGTAACAGCATCAGTGAGGCAGTGACTAGCAACTCACTGGCAGGACTTGTGGCCCAAAACAGAAAAGGTGAGGAGAAGTTTTCTGCTGACAAAGGGCAGCTCTGCTGTTCAAAAAGTTTGCAGACCCCCAACTTGTTCCCACCCTTCCACCACAAAATGGAGGCAACAACAGGAGAGACCCACTTTGAACCACCCATCTAAGAATAAGCCCCAGTCCTTTCAGCAAAACCAACACCCAGCTACCCATCAGCTTCCTGAGGAACCAGAGTTTGATTGACTAATTAGAATTTCTAAAGGTTTAATCACAGAGACCACTAGTTGCTTCTAATGAGTGAGGAAGCCAAACACCTCACTGCTGTGTTTCACAAGCTGAGAGGACATAGGTCACAACAGCAAATAGTAAAAAAGAGGAGCAAGAATCTCAGGTCAGGCTCTCCAAAACGAAGGGTGTTAATTAAAATGAAGGTTATGACTTTAGCAGAAAGGTGCTATTCAGTATAGTCCCAGCTGTTGCTGAGATTTGCTGCATCTACAGTTTAGAACAAAACAAAATGCTGCGTGAGAAAGAGGGAGCGACCTTCAGCTCGTTTGTGGCAGCAGCCAATGTCTCCAACAACTTTGCCAGCCCTACATCAGCTAAGAAATCAAGACCCTTGCAGCCAGTGTCTCAACATTCCCAGCCCTACGTCAGCTAAGAAATCAAGCCCCTTGCAGCCAGTGTCCCAAACTCACCCCAGCCCTACACCAGCTAAGCAATCCAGCCCCTTCTGAGGGGATGCACCTTCCACAAAAGGTGCTGTACGTGTAGTTTCAAAAAGGAGATCCTTAAGACAAACAACTCTGCCCATAATGTGAGCAGGAGCAGCGTTTGGCCAACGGGGCAGAGTGAAAGGCTCAAGTTAAGAGGTACAATTCCAACGTGCAGTGAAGCAGAGAGCAAAATACCCCTGGCTTTCCCCCTTGTTTTTCCAACAAGGAAGTTATTATGAGAAGAGAAAGCACTGACGTCCACATTGCTTGATTTTTCAGAGGGATTGACTGAGAAGGGAGAGACTGAGATGTCTGGGGGCAGAGCCTGAGCTCCACGGGAGCCCCGCTGCTCAATATTGGTCTCCCAAGTTTGGTGATGAAGCACTCTAATAGATATCTTAGCGACATCCTTTTCTGAGACACAGTCTGGGGCAGTAATTCTAACAGGACAAGTCAGCTGTAATGAATCTCTTTCCTCGGCGCAGATGGGGCCTCACTTTACTCACACGTGTGGCTTCTCCCGTGTCCTAAGACTACGAGGAGACAGGAGCAAGTAGCTCTGGCCTCTCATGCTTTCCTGCCTTAAACAATATCGTGGCAATCAATAAATGAACTTCACTTCTTGCTTTCTCCCTTTAAATATGCAATTACACGGAATGGATTACACGAGTGACAAAACCCAGAACAAGCTCACAACCACAGAGCCGGGCTCTGATTTCTATCAGCGTGAGATCAAAGTGCTGTAGCTGCTCATTTACAGCTTAAAGCTGCGTTATTTTCCCTAACTCGGGCTGTGTGGCTCCTCAGCTGAACCCTGCAAAGCAGAAGCGTGGAGCTGCCTGGATATTCCTCCCCCAGTAAATAACGATTTACAAAGGAGGGGGCCTTCCCCTCCCTCTTTCCATTCATTAGGTTCAACTGTGATGACCAGCGAGGCGTACAGGAAAGGGTTAGGTGTCTCCGCCTCTGAATATTTAATGCACAGCATCCCTGTCCCCTCGGGAGGCCAGCAGCCAATGTGCCGAGGAGCGCATCCCGACAATAGCCGCATTCTCTGCGCTTGCGAGGCATGAGTGACATTTGCTCACCACATATGTTGCATCGGATGCTGAGGTCTACACTTGTGAGAAATTAATCAGAATCCATCTGTTTCCTTCTCATCCTGGACAATTTCATTACAACTTAACCAAAGATTATAGGATTCCCACGTCTGCGTCCCCCCCGCCCGCTACCCCAGCCCAGTCTTGGTGGTTCTGTGCTGAACGATTAAAGCAGCTTAGTCTAAGCAAGGTCAGAAACAATCTTCCTTCCTGCAGGGAAAGGCATAATGCTCATGAGCAGGGTCCAAAATCTGCTCTAAATTACACACGGGCAAATCCAGACTATCCCTGCTGGACCACAGGGGATTGAGACGTATCGCGGAGCACGGTCTGGACCTCGATCTCTCGGTGCATGTTTTTGGTGGCTGATTTTGCTTGGACATCAGGGTCTAGGGGCCACCAAGTCAGTGACTCAGTAGGTTCTCTGATAGATTTTTCACAGAATCACAGAACATTAGAGATTGAAAGGCACCTCGAAAGACCATCCAGTTCCATTTACTTGTCCGAGTTATGAGCAAAGGGATGGCTCAACCTTCCTGCAGGACCAAGAGGTACTGTGCTACTAGTGGGAGAAGGAAGCCCTCCCTCTTAAAACCCTCCCTGTATCTACACAGCAGTTTCGCTAATTGCTGCCTATTTCTCATTTACTAGAACCTCTTTGATTCAATATAAAAGCAAGTGAGTCCTGGACAACAGGCTGCTTGGACTCAGCTGGTTTATCATGCAGAGTGTTGCGTGACAAGGGGTGTATCTGCTGGAAAGCAGGAGTTTGTGAGACACAAATGGCACAAACAAGACAAATCATAAATATCCAGCAGGAATCTGGTAGCCAGTTGCTGTGTAACCGCTGCAGCCGGTTAACACGAGGGCTTCTGAATGCCAGAGAAGCCAAAGCTATGAACCAACGAGGTTGAGGTTTCCATCACAGAGATTATTGATGGAGAGACACCAAATGAGAAGTCTGAGGAAGCTCAGCAACGAGGGAAAGAAGTTCCTGCAGTAAGGAACTGAGAGGCAGCTGCAGCACCCGAGATCTACAGGTCAGAGAGGCAAAACCTGGGGTATGAAGGGATCAGGACAGCAGCCTGGTTGCCACTGCACACCCAGAGGGGCTGCCCTGTCAAACCAGAGGGGCCCCTCTGCCTGGTAGGTTCTTTTTTAGGGGATCAGCATCTCTTGTACCTGCCACCAACCCAAAGCTTTCTGGCTGCTTACCTGTGAGTGCTTTTGCTGCTCAGTCTGAGTGAAGAAGGTGCTGGGAGACATGAGGTGTTCCACCAGCTTCAGCAGGATTACTCAGTTCTTCCAGTTCAAGCTGGTCTCACTGGGGGATTTGAGGTCTAGATCCCAGCCTGTGAGATGGTGGGAAGCACTTGCTGGTGCTGCTGAGCACCAAGCTCCTAGATGGAGAAGCAGGACCCCAACAGGGGTTTGTGTGGGTGCCCTAAACTAGCCAAATTGCTGCGTCACAGCCACCAGTCACCTAACCTGAGCGTGCTGGCAGTGGAAGAGGAAGGAGGCAGCCAGGCGGGGCCAGGCAGGACCAGCTAGGATGAACTGCTATAAGCAATAGGTTGTAGCAACAGGATTTGTCTGCGAGAAATGCATCCAGCAGTGGGGAGGTGGAAGCCGAAGGCAGATGAGATCTGCAAAGCAAAATGTCACTCAGGCAGCCGGAGATGAGAAACCGCACGAAGCTCCCTGACCCCGTTTGGAGCTCTGCTGCCTTCCCCACTTCTCACAGCTATTATTCCAGCTGACTTGCAGATACCCGATAGTTATTTTTGAGATGAAGGTGCATTCAGATCAGGCTGTCACAGCCTGTCTTTTCAATCATGAGTTACTTGATCAGATGCTTTTTCGCTGTAACATAATCACATGATACCAGGGCTTTAAGCAGGACCTATATTCGAGCTCCCTCCCCGGATACTTCCTTGCCAGAAAGATATTGAGACATTGGGAGATGGCTCTGAAAGAAAAGAAAGATCTTGCATAAATTAACTTGTGCTATTTATAGACATGGAGAGTAGTCAATCCATGGGACCATCTGCTAATCTACGTCCCGTGGCAATTAAAGTCAACATTTCACTCTCCATCAAGGGCTGGGATTATGCACTGTGCTCGGTTTTGCGTGTAACACCAACCTCACATCTGGGCTGTTCAGGGTCTCTCTCCAACTTTCCATAACATTTCCCCACTTCCCATATCCAGTCTCCGAGTGTCTGCTACAAGAAAGGAAAAACTCAAACTATTAATTTTACTGTAACCGTGACAGAGCCCTGGCAGGGGCTGCCCGGGGGGGTGTGGGGTCTCCTTCTCTGGAGATGTTTTAAACCCACCTGGATGTGTTCCCGTGTGACTTGATCTAGGTGATCCTGCTGTGGCAGGGGGATTGGACTGGATGATCTTTCATGGTCCCTTCCAATCCCTAATGTTCTGTGATTACTACGAGGTCAAGGAGCCAGTAGGCAACAAAGGCTCTATTTACTTCATTGATTCTCAAGAGCATTTCTGCTTTAACAATAACAGGCATTAGGCACTAAATCAATGAAAATATATATTAAATATAGAATTTTACTAAGTATATTATTATATATGATTTTATATGATATATATTATACAATTCCATCCTGTCACTGCCTGGATGTGTTCCTGTGTGACTTGGTCGAGGTGATCCTGCTGTGGCAGGGGGACTGGACTAGATGCTCTTTCGAGGTCCCTTCCAACCCCCAGCGTTCTGTGATTCCGTGATATTATACCATTATACAGACTTCACACAGTTAAATCCTTCCAGTGCTCCTTGTTATCAACATCCCACACACATTTCAGAAGTGACATGACGGTGGACATCGTGTTTTCAAGCGTCCAACACCAGACGCTTTTCAAAAGCATCAAAAAAACCTGTGAAGAGACCCCTTGCCATCTCAGTTTCTTCACGCTGGAAGCCTGAGACATCCAAACCTCGTGCTTCAGAAAACACGCGGAAGACAAAACCCAATGTATAGAGCTTGACCATATTATAGATAGAGCAGGTTTTACTTTCCCTTTATTATTCTCTATGTAATAGATAGAGGATTTTCTTGAGTAACTTAGAAGCTCGAGTCCTCGCGCCTCGTCCTGTGCCGTTTTACACACAGCACGTTTTTATTACTCAGTGTTATTTGAATAATTTACACTGGCACCATCGTTTCAGCAGCCGCCCTCACTGCATTTAGCAACGGGAGTTACTATAAAAGAGAGAAGGAAAACACAGATGAGTTGGTGAGCAGGAAGATCTGCCAGCAGTGCAGCCTTACAGCGGGACTGAGCGGCTCTTCCTCGGGGGAAAGGTGTTATTTTACAGGAATAAGAAGTCAGGGCTACTTGTTTCCCAGGCACTAATACAATTGGTTACTGTAAAGGAAAAATTAGAGGCTTTCTCAGCGATTTTGTCGATCAATCACACAAGGAACATCTCTCAGCCTCCGCCACAGCTCGTGCTACAAAAAGCTTCTTATTTTCCAGATGTGTGGGGAGGACAGAAAGACGTGGAAACGTTCAGTGTTGACTCAGGCAGATATTATCCGCTTGGGTCTGACACTTAGTGCAGTCACAAGACAATTAGAAGTCACATCAGTGCAGAGCTCTCTGCAGTTTGAGTGGGAGCGGTCCTCTCCTGGCTCTCCCTTCCTCTTCCAGCCTCCCCAAACCTTTCCTCTCTCTGGTTTCCATTTTCCAACATGGGAAGCAAAACCAGTCTGAGACAAAGGTGCTGAGGATGAGCTTTACAACCACAATCGTCTTCCCAAAGGTCTAAAACGATCTTGTCCTAGATCTCCCTTCCTTCTCAACCTCCACAAATCTTCCCTCTTTCTGGTTTCTATTTTCCACCACGGGATGCAAAACCAGTCTGAGAATAAAGCTGCTGAGGATGAGCTTTACAACCACAATCATCTTCCCAAAAGTCCAAAACGATCCTGTCCTAGATCCCTCTTCTCCTCCCAGCCTCCCCAAACCTTCCCTCTCTCTGGTTTCCATTTTCCACCACGGGAAGCAAAACCAATCTGAGAACAAAGCTGCTGAGGATGAGCTTTTCAACCATGACCGTCTTCCCAAAGGTCTCAAACTCTCTGCTTGAAACCTAAAGGTTATTAAGCGAAGCTCCTAAAGGAGAAGAACCGGTGTAATACCTTCCCCTCAGCGTCTAGAAAGAACTAACAGACCATTACTGGCTACGGATATCAGATGCACAAAGTATTCCAGCGCGTAGCTGTAAGTATTTGTGGAAGGGCTTTAAAGCCATTGTTGTCCATTTTTGCACATTAAAACCCACAAAGAGATGTATTTGGAGCACTAAATCACTCCCTTTCTCTCTGGCTGGATTTTTAACTAGTAAAATATTCATCGCGCTCTCCAAGAATCGCCCTGCCAAGCATTTATTTTATTTTTTATAACCTCTTCAGTAGCTTCTTCAAAATGCCTTCAGGTGTACGTGTCGCTCTTAAAAAAGCCCCCACTGAAAACAAACAGCAAAGAGGGAAGCGAGACATCGCTGAGGCCAGGGATGCGCCCAGCAGCAGCCGCCTGCAGCAAAGGGGGGGTCTCGGCACAACTCGGCGCCCGGGGCAAACAGAAAGGGCATTTTTTTCAAAGTTGGGTATTTTCAAAGGGAACGTTCTTGGGGCTTCACATGAGGAGAGGTAACTTCAGCCGCCAAGAAGACCGCGGGGAAAACTAAAGCTTCTGTGAAGGGAGTATTTGTGTCAAATCCTCCCTTTTAGATTTCCCTTCAGACGGACGATGCGTTTTTAAGACGGATGGCTGGCACTGAGAAAAACCACTGTTTTCTGTTCAAAACTCTCCCCTGCACCTTCTGACCCTCTCTGGCTGACAGGACACCCTTGACACCGCAGTGATGCTCAGCAGCAGCCTCCCCTTTGGACTGTGCTGCTGCTCTGCCCCCTTGCAGCGCACACCCTGAACCCAACGTGTGTCCCATGACTTTCTCCAGCAGAGAGCTGCACGTAGCTCCTACTCCAGGCAGCCTGAGGTGGTGGGTACCAGTCTGCTCAAGCTGCCTTTGTCAGAGACATCCAAGGTGCTCTCCTTGTAGCCAACTGGCCTCATGTACTTGTCACAGAGGGCAGAAGGGACCTCCTAGCAATGGGATCTCTTACTCTGCAGTGAGATGAAAGCACAGACACTACAATCATCACATAACCAGTAATATCTGGTCGGCAGCTCATGAGATCATCCCAGCACTGGTTTCCTGGACAAAAGATCAGAAGCACCATGATGGCTCAGACTTAGAATCATAGAATCATTAGGGATTGGAAGGGACCTCAAAAGATCATCTAGTCCAATCCCCCTGCCACAGCTGGATCACCTAGAACAAGTCACACAGGATCATATCCAGGCGGGTCTTAAACATTTCCAGTGAAGGAGACTCCACAGCCTCCCTGAGCAGCCTGTTTCTAGCACTCTGTCACCCTCACTGTGAAGAAATTCCTTCTCATATTTATGTGGAACCTCCTATCTCACCCTGTGGCTTTCAGTACGGTGGCACATCAAGCGTCTTCTGCCTGGAAGGACACTCAGGATGGAGACTCCAAGGGAGACAGAGGCCAGGGCTCAGATACCTTCACACCACCATGATGCGGCTGCTCCTTACCCTGCAGCCTCCTCAGCTGGAGGTACTGACTGTGATCAAATGCAGTTTGGCAGCTGTAAAGCTCCATCACAGACTGCCTGGGAAGAGATTACCTTCGGTTTCCAGAACATTTCTTTTAATCCAAAGAGAAGCCGGCACCTCCTCGCTCCTCCCTGCTTTAGGCACAGAGCCAACCTCCTTCTCAAACACCACAACCATGACGTTCCTCACTGAACTCCCACATGTGACGCAATGTCTTCTACATGGAAATACAATTGTTCTAGCCATCGTTTCTTCTCAGAGGAAGGGGTCACAGAGAGGGAGGCACAAACCTGATAAATGACACCAAACTCCCACCAACTGCTTGGGCACCTCCTTCAAGAGCTCTCTGGCCACTGCGGCTCCTTGGAGGACACTGGTTCACCGCTCTTTTTGTGCCATTGCTTCTCTGTCCAAAGGGGTCTCCTTCTGCACCTATATAAATGCAGAAGAGGCTGTTTACCATTTGTAGTCTCCACAGAGTAAAGGATGTGCTTGTACACAGCTATTCCACCTGTTCTGCTTTGTCTCTCGGACACGGAGACTAACGATGACATCAAGGAGGGCTGCACCGGCAGACGCTGACTACATTATCGGCGAGCACCGAGCTCAACGTGAGCGTCTGGGTCATGTAAAAGGTGACGTGTCTCTGCGAGAAAACACTCCTGGTTTATTTATGGACCGGAGCGAGACACGCAGGATTCACTGGGTCACAGATGTCTCCAGCAAAACACGGTGCAGCTGGGGTGGAAGCTTGTCCTTTTGCAGCACATTGTTGGCTTTGTGGCACGTTAGGTATCATTAATGGGTTGAACAGCTCTTGCTGAAGCACTACCTGCTATTTCCACAAACTTTATCACATTCATTTCCTACAAATGATTTTCATTTAACATCTACCTGAAAGGCTAAAGACCCAGGCACTCCACTCACTTGCATCACCATTATCTTTTAATTAGCAGAGGTCACTCACTGCTTTTAGCACAATCAACAGTTGCTTTCTGCCCAAGGAACTCACAGTTAATGCAGACTGATTAAAACTCCAAAAACCTTGAGCACAGAAGTAGCTCAGGACAAATACAATCAAGCTATCGCGTGTGGAACGTCTTCCTTGACAGCTTTGATTGCTTCTCCATTAGCGGGTGACTGATTATCATCATAGAACGGGTTGGGTTGGAAGGGACCTTAAAGATCTCCTAGTTCCATTGCCCTGGGTAAGGACAGCAGGAAAATATTCTTCATGGAGAGAGTGGCCAGGTTCTGGAATGGGCTGCCCAGGGTGGTGGTTGAGTTGCCATCCCTGAGTGTGTTTAAAAGCTGTCTAGATACAGTGTTGGGGGATATGGTTTGAGTGAACTTATAGAGAAGGGTTGATGGTTGGACTCAGTGATTCCAAGGGTCTTTTCCAACCTTAATGATTCTGTGAGTCTATGAGTGAGTTTGTGAGTCTGTGAGTCTACAAGTCTATGAGTCTATGATCAGAGAGCAGCATTGTTTCATGGCAAACAATTTGTGCAGCAATGCCAGGTCATAGGAAGAGCAATTTTAGATCCACGGCAGGTGCCCTCTCCTTTTGTATCATGGGGCTCTCACCAGAGGCCTGACAAAGCCATGGGTGAAATCAAATCCCAGGGCTATCTGCAGCTGCTTGTGTTTGAGCGCTTCCAAAACCTTTGGAAAACTAAAATGAGGGTTTGCAAGCCAATTGGTAGGTGATAAATTAAGCTGAGAGTGGGGAGAGACTCACAGCTCCCAGCTTGGCACCACAGCTGAGCACACAGTGTCATCTAGTGATAGGACAAGGGGCAATGGGTGTGAGCTGGAACATAGGAGGTTCCACATCAATATCAGAAGGAACTTCTTCACAGTGAGGGTGATGGAGCACTGGAACAGGCTGCCCAGGGGGGTTGTGGAGTCTCCTTCTCTGGAGACATTTAAAACCCGCCTGGATGTGTTCCTGTGTGACTTGGTCTAGGTGCTGCTGCTGTGGCAGGGGGATTGGACTGGATGATCTTTCAAGGTCCCTTCCAACCCCTGATGTTCTGTGAGTCTGTGATTGTGTGAAAAGTGAGCAACCACACAACACCTTGCAAGCACGTTTCCTCACACAGAGCTGGAAGCTTCTCAGTGGAGAAAGACCTGTTGGGATGTTCAGCGATTCACCGAAGTGAGTGAGATTTTTGTGAGCAGGGTCCACGTTCTGCTCAAGACAGGGCCTACAAGACAGGGTGTCTGGCTCCAGAGCCACCTGCCCATTTAAGAGGGAGATTTCAAAAGCCAAATGCAAGCAGACTGGGCTACTGTCTCCCATAGCTAACAGTTCTGTTAATCCTTATCCTTTGGAATAAAGACAAGGACAGTCATTCCAGGAAGCCAACGGTAAGAAGCCCTTTGTAATCCCTGTATTATAGTCTCTCTCTTATTGAATTTGGAGATTCAGTGGAATGAGGAGAGCTCTTACCCTGCCTGTTAGAAATTAACAGAGGTTTCTGGTCTTGGTAGCTTTTCACTGCTAGACGAGGAGCATATGTCAGAAAGCATATGGCAAACAATGAGAGCAGACCACAAGGAAAAAATAGAGCAGCATTTCTATTTAAAAAACAATTACATAAAGCTCCCTTGGAATGGCCATGGACATCCACGAACCAGCCCTTCTCATCTCCTCTGCTGCATCCAGGTTATGAAAGGATTTAGCTTCCCAACAATGAGAATTGGAGACACAAGGGATGCAGGGCAATTTTGAGTTAAGCAGCACGACTGCAGCAGATTGGGTGCCCTAAACACAGGGCAGGAGATAACAGCCGTCTTAGCCACAGTGTGGTAAATGATTTCTCCTACCTCAAGGGTCATTACGCCTTCAGCTCTTTCTGTCATTTGTGATTCCACCGAGGGGATGAAGAATAAAGGTGCTCGTGGTGCGAGCGAGCAGCTATAAATAACGTCGCCGCGTCCGGCTGCGCAGGACAAGAAACCTCATTCGCATCCTGACGGTCCTTCATCAGACACCAACTCTCAGCCCTACAGATCTCAGCTTCTCCCGGCATTGGACTTGGCAGGTGGTCACTAACCGGCAACAGGAGCCAGTAGGGAGACTGCTCTGTGCTCTCCTAGCCCCCCAAAAAGCCACGATCCCATGCCGAGAGAAACGGGCAGTTGGGGTGGAGGGAAGTGTTTGCAAACTGCTGAATCAGCAGACAACCTTCATCTCCAGCCCTAAAGCACGAACTCATTATGTGGGATGTAACACCAGCCGAGAGCAGGTCCCCAGCATGAGGACAGCACCTGGACACCCTTCCCCACTCTGCTGCTGGGTCCTTGCTCTGGCAAAGCAGAGCATGAGTGTCCCTCTGAGCTGCCCAGCCGTGAGCTGCCCTGGGAGCAGCACTCGACAGCTCTGCTGCAGACTGATGAGTGTTAGAATAAACCTGCAGGTTGGTGGCTGGAGACTGGTTCTATCACTGGGAAAAGGTTTAAGACTGGGGCCAGTGCAACAGCTAATTCTCCTTGCTGGTCCCTGGATGGACACAGGCTCGGTGCTGCCTGTGGAAGGTGCCAGCACAAAGAGGACTTCCAGAATGAAGCTCCACAAGGGAATTCTGTTGTACAGATGCTGGGTTCTGGGGAGTGCCAAAAGGAACAGGGTCACCCCAATTAAAGGGAATGCAGTGAGATTTAGTGTACAGAGGCATTACAGAATCACAGGCTTGCTGAGGATGGAAAAGCCCTCTGAGCTCACCCAGCCCAGACCAGGACCTAAACTCACCCCGTTGGCCACGCCAGGGCACTCAGGGCCACAGCCAGTCGGTCCTCAAACACCTCTAGGGATGGAGACTCCACCACTGCCCTAGGCAGTCCATTCCAATGCCTGATCACCCCTTCTATGAAGAAGGGCTTCCTAACATCCAACCTAACCCTCCCCTCTCATCCTGGCACTAGTTGCCTGGGAGAAGAGCCCGATCCCCACGTGGCTACAACGTCCCTTCAGGGAGCTGGAGAAGGTCCCCCCTGAGTCTCCTCTTCTCAGGACTAAACACCCCCAGCTCCCTCAGCCTCTCCTCATCAGACTTCCCCTCCAGTCCCTTCCCCAGCCTCACTGCCCCTCTGCAGTGGGTCCACGCTCCAGCCCCTCAATCTCTTTCCTGAAGCGAGGGGCCCAGAACTGCAGACGCTGTTATTAGGACTAAAACAAGCTGAGGAGAGGGCGAGAGGGCACTTAGCTGAGGCAGGCAGAGCTCGACACCTAAGTGATGCTCAGAGATCTCACGGGACAAGCGTAGGACAGAAGTGACAGCTGTGCCAGAGAAACAGCATTTTAAGATCCAAAACCCAGTCAGGAAAGCCCAACTGTGTGGCCAGCAGAGAAGCCCACGTGCAGGCAGGAGAGGGACGGGGTGAGCGTGAAGACGTGCTCCTCCAATAAGGCGAGAAATGGAGCAGCGACGCTGAGCAAACAAGGCTGCCCGGTGGTGGGAGGCCGCCCGATCTATCTGCCTTGCTGGAGCGTGGAAAACACAGCGGGGAGACCCTGTTGTCTCAGCTGGAATCATTCAGAAAAAAAGAGGGTTAGGTCATGGCTGGAGCACCCAAAAGACCCTCTGGAAGCCAACTTTCCACAGGAAGAAAAATCACGCCAACGATGCATAATTGATGCAGATGAAGCAGGAGTGGGGGGTGAACGCTCTGGGGACGGAAGGGAAAGTGTGTTTTGTTGTTTTTAAATCAACAAACGGTTAATAATGAAGCAGCAGTGACTTCTAATTACCTGCACACGACTGATTACCGCCCCTGCCACAGAGACAGGCTGTTTCTTAGCAACTCAGAGGCAGCTTTTGGAAGGGCTTTTGCCAGGGAAAGGAGCTCCCATCTCCCGGGGACCAAAGTTTGAGCAGTAAACTCTGCCCGGGCCATTAGGTTTTAGGGGCTGCAGTACATGGGTAACGATGTAATTCACCTCCCAGAGGAAGAGATCACACTGAAAAAAAAAACAGAAAAGAAAGAATAAACCAGAAACCAAGCAGTCCCTGCAAAGGAGGGCATCCAAACTGCAGATCTGGCACCGGGGGATGCCCAGGTGTTTCTGGCAGAGGAGGGGTGCAGCATGGCCTGAGCCAGCAGCACACAGGGAAGTGCAGATTACCAGCACCAGATGGCTTCGCCCACAAGCCCTGCAAGGAGAGAACGATGGAGCTGCTAGTGCAGAGATCCCTCCTCATTAACCTCAGGTGTCCCTCTGGTGTCGAGGGATGCTCGGGACAAACCCATTTCGCAGCCACGGCTTTGTTTTCCCTCGCAAGGAGCAGTCAATCATCTTGGGAAGTCCAAAAAGTTTCACCCACCTCTGGGACCAGTGGATTTCTGCAGCTTTCCACCAACTGATCTGCAAAACAATAAGGGAAACCCCACAGGAATCACCAGCTGTGCAAACACCTTGGGCAAAGGCATGGGCAGGAGGCTGCTGATGAGCTGAAGTACTTGGGAGAGAGGGGGCATTGCCACAGCTCAGGAGCTGGTTAAGGGACAGAAATAGCTGGTTAATTTTTTAGAGGATCAAAGAATTAATTAACGAAGTAGAAAAACACACAAAGAATAACTGTGAAGCGCTAGAGAGAAGCTAGAAAATCTCCAGTCATGCAGGAACTGACCTAGAATCATAGAATCATAGAACATTGGGGATTGGAAGGGACCCCGAAAGATCATCTAGTCCAATCCCCTGACACAGCAGGATCACTTCACTGGAGAAGCTAGAGAATCAGAATCACTCAGGGTTGGAAGGGACCACAGGATCATCCAGTTCCAACCCCCCCACCATGGGCAGGGACACCCCACCCTAGACCAGGCTGGCCAGAGCCCCATCCAGCCTGGCCTTAAACACCTCCAGGGATGGGGCTCCAACCACCTCTCACCTGTTGGACAGCAGCCTAGGAGAAAGGGACCTGGGGGTGGTGGTGGACAGCAGGATCCTTGTGGCCAAGAAGGTCACTGGTATGCTGGGGTGGATCAGAAAAGGGGATGGTTAGCAAATCAACAGTGGTTCTCCTTCACCTCTACTCTGCCCTACTGAGACCACAGCTGGAATAGTGTGTCCACTTGTGGGCTTCTCACTTCCAGAAGGACACAGAGATGCTGGAGGGAGTCCAGTGCAGAGACACAAAGATGATGAAGGGAGTGGAACATCTTCCTGATGGGGAAAGGCTGAGGGAGCTGGGTCTCTTCAGCTTGGAAAAAAGGAGACTGAGGGGTGACCTCGTTAATGTTTACAAATATCTGAAGGCTGGGTGTCAGGAGGATGGAGCCAGGCTCTGCTCAGTGGCATCTAATGGTAGGACAAGGGGTAGTGGGTGTGAGCTGGAACAGAGGAGGTTCCACATCAATATGAGAAGGAACTTCTTCCCAGTGAGGGTGACAGAGCACTGGAAGTGGCTGCCCAGGGGGGTTGTGGAGACTCCTTCTCCGGAAGGAGATCTAGGTAGTCCTGCCACGGCAGGGAGATTGGACTAGATGATCTTTTGAGGTCCCTTCCAATCCCTAACGTTCTGTGATTTCCAAAGCATTAGGCCAAACCCTGTTAGTGGAGTCCTGAGCCAGTGGGATCTGTGATCCCCAGCCAAGCCGCCTCTGCTGGGATCAGCCTGCGCCGCACACCCAGGGCAGGGCTGGTGCTGTCTCCAGTTGTCTCATAAGTGACAGCAGCATCCTCAGCTGATGTCATCACACAAAGCTAATATTAAATGCTTTCAAATCAGATCAATAAAATACAATTTACATTGAACGACCAGAAAACTGTCGATTTTGATTTGGAATCCTAGACTTTCTCGTGAGCTCCAGACTCGAGAGGAAAGCATTTGTGGTTATTAAGTAAATCAAGACTGATTTATTACGTACCACTTGGAAATGTTTTCTTTGAGGAATACGGTAAAAGGTCAGATATTCCCCACTTTTTCTGCGGGTGGAATATTAAAAACTCTAAACAGATTATATCCAGGGCTGCTGTGCAACAGAGGGAGGCTTGGAAGTGTCTGTGTTCCTCTCAATTGACTTAAAACTCTTTTTTTAAAACAAAAAATAGAAGTTTCACAGAATCACAGAACACCAGAGATTGGAAGGGACCTCGAAAGATGATCTATGAGGTCTCTTCCAACCTTGATAATACTGTGAAAGATCATCTAGTCCAATCCCCCTGCCACTGCAGGACCACCCAGACCGAGTCCAGGCGGGTTTTAAGCGTCTCCAGAGAAGGAGATTGAACTAACTAATTTTAATCGGGTTTTTTGCTGGGGAAAAGCAGATTTATGAACAACCCGCCGCCTTCCAGACTCTCCAGTCCCAGGTGCAGACCTGTCCTGCAGCTGTTACACACAGAGACTGGAGGGGGAACAGCACGTTTGGCGGTGGCTCAAACACCCTGCCCGGGGGGCAAACAGATTCCTGCAAGAGATCAAATCAAAGCGCCGCTCAGGCTGCAAGCGCAGCCCCATCCTTCAGCTGCAGTCGTTCCCGTTGACAGTCGTCCAGCTTTCTAATTAGCGACAAGGCAGGGGATGTTCTCTAGTCCAAGTGCATCTCATCAAAGGGATCCCCTTTGATTTCCCCGGCGCTAACGCAGACGCTGCTGCAGGATGTGAGGCACCGGGACTCGCTGGGACTCCAGGTCCCAGCAGGAACTGGTTTTCTTAGAAGCATAGGGTTGGAAGGGACCTTCAAAGTTCATCTAGTCCAACCCCCCTACTCCAAGCAAGGACATCGCAGAATCACAGAACATCAGGGATTGGAAGGGACTCAAAAGATCACCCAGTCCAATCCCCCTGCCACAGCAGGATCACCTGAACCAAGTCACACAGGAACACGTGCAGGTGGGTTTTAAATGTCTCCAGAGCCCCATCCAGCCTGACTCTGTCTCCAGGGATGGGGCCTCCACCACCTCTCTAGGCTGTCCGGGTACCAAAGCCACAGCGCCCTGTTCCCCCCACCCTAAAGTGCCACCAAGCCACTCGGAATGCTCCCCAGGTTTGGAAGCAGCATGAGCTCAGGCATCTCTAGTGCTTTGCTGGAGCTCTGGCCACCCAACCACTACCACCTGAGAAATTGTTTCTCCTCACCAATGGCAGAGCCGCTGTGGGTGCAGGAGGCGAGCGCAGAGGGGCCAGAGCACCCCACGCTGCCCCTGGCCCGCTGCAGGGCTGGCACAGGTACCTGACCAACTGATGACAAGTTGTGATGGTGGGGGAGGAGGGCGTTTTGTGAAGCAGAGTGCAGGCTCCTTAAATAATGAATGGAGGCATCACAAAATGTGTGTGGAGAAGGTCAGGGAGTGAAGGGCTGATACTCTAGACTATGCTAGACCACGATGAATAAATTATAAGACAGGCTGAGCACTTTTTACCAAGCATAAAGACATGCACCCAAAGCTAAGTTCCAGCATGTCTCACCCCTCCCCTGGGTCCCAAACACAGACAGAGCTGAGGGCTCAACTAGTCCGTGAGGGTTTTCCCAGCATCTTCATCCAGACTGAGGTGTTTTTATCCAGCAGCACCCGCCCTGTCTTTGAGCCTTTTACACCAGAGATCAGGCTGCTTATTTTTCTGACGCTGCTGAAGTTCTTGCAGTCATAACAGAGTAAGAACACCCAGCCACTTTGACAGAGATGAAGTGATGGGTAGGAGGCACATCTCATTACGCTATCAAGGCTTTGGCATGGTAATTGGTGAAGAAACAATTCAGAGCTGTCGGCTCACTGCACACGCCTTCCCGCTGACTGATGTGCCGAGGCCTTGATGGGGCAATGAATTATGTTCCACAGTGGCCACCACCATCCTCACACTGGCCCCACGCACATCCCCACCAGCACAACCATCCGTCCCCACCACGGATCTCCTGCGCGTCCCGAGAGGTAGCACAGGGTCCTGCACTTGACACAGGACCATGAGAATTTCACAGAATCACAGAACATTAGGGATTGGAAGGGACTTCAAAAGATCCAATCCCCCACCACAGCAGGATCCCCTAGATCCAGTCTCACAGGAACACATCCAGGTGGGTTTTAAACATTTCCAGAGAAGGATTTTATCATCTCCAACGTGCAAAAGAGCAGCCTTGCTCATTCACAGGGTCTGCCCCATCCTGCACCTCTGAAAGGAAAAAGGTTTGGGTTGGAAGGGACCTCAGAAATCATTTAGTTCCAACCCCCTGCCATGGGCATGGACACCTCTCACTAGACCAGGTTGCCCAGAGCCTCATGCAGCCTGGCTTTAATAAAGGGACTTCAAAGAGCCCCACTTCAAACACCCAAGGCCATGTGGGATCTATTGCTCTTGTGCCAGAGAAAAGGAGAGCAACTGCCTTCTTTCAGTGCTTCCATCACATCACAAAAGTCATCCACTCTCCACCCGTCTGGCACAGTAATCCACGTGATTGCTGCTCCTATGATTTACCTCTCCTGTGAGGCCAGACTGAGAGTTGGGGCTGTTCAGTCTGGAGAAGAGGAGGCTCTGAGGTGACCTTGTTGTGGCCTTCCAGTATCTGAAGGGGGCTACAAAAAGGCTGAGGAGGGGCTTTTTAGGATGTCAGGTAGTGACAGGACTAGGGGGAATGGAGCAAAGCTGGAGATGGGTAGATTTAGTGTGGATGTGAGGAAGAAGTTCTTCACCATGAGAGTGGTGAGAGCCTGGAATGGGTTGCCCAGGGAGGTGGTTGAGGCCGAGCTGGATGGGGCTCTGGGCAGCTTGATCTTGGGTGGGGTGTCCATGCCCATGGGAGGGGAGTTGGAACTGGATGATCCTGTGGTCCCTTCTAACCCTGACTGACTGTATGACTTGGTCTAGGTGATCCTGCTGTGGCAGGGGGATTGGACTGGATGATCTTTCGAGGTCCCTTCCAATCCCTGATCACAGTATCACAGTATTATCAAGGTTGGAAGAGACCTCATAGATCATCAAGTCCAACCTGTCACCACAGAGCTATAATTCTACGATTCTATAGGAACTTCAAAAGTTTATTTTCAGTTTGCTGCTGAAAGCTCAGCTCAGACAGCAGAAACCAGCACCGTGGGCTTCAACCAACGAGCAAAGACACCACAGGACACCGCGACCCTCCACGGGCCGCCAACGCCAGAGTTAGTATTTTCTTACTATTTTCTGAGTGTCAGTGGTCAGTAAGAGACGCACAAACACCCCAGTGAACCGAGTGGGAGAAGCGATGAGACCGTGGAAGGTGCACGATGCATCCCAAGGCTGGGCAACTTGTCCCAAAAGTGACAATCCAAACTTCCCAAGGCTGGGTGACTCGTCCCGTAAATGAAAATCCAGACTTCGCAGCGGAACAGAAACCGCATTAAGTGCTAAAAAGTGACAGTTCGGCACAAAACGCTTTTGTTTTTTTACGAGGAAGTGAGAAACGACCTTTCGCTGCGAAAGATTAATTGAAAACTACTTTTCCAACACCAGTTCTGCTGCCTGAAAGTTCCGAGCGGCTCAGACGAGGTTGGGAAGGGCTCTAGTGCCACCTGCTGCTGTCTGCTGACATAGGTGGGAGCTGCCGCTCTGCCTTACCTGGGGTCCACTCCTGGGCAAGAGGGGGACCACGGGGGCAAGCAGCAGCCTCCTTGGCTAATGCCACCATCTCACAGCATCACCCAGGACGTGAGTGTTGATCTTCTGGGAGCCTGGAAAGACCAATGAGACCTACTTCAACATGATGTAGAGTTGCGTTGCTGAGCACCAGCGCGTGACCAGGAAAAGCCAACAGCAAGTTCTGCTGATATTCACCAACTAATCAAACGAACCCAAATTCCAAGAGATTGGGTGGATGAGCCCCAGGCCACTGATTCCTCATCCTCTACTCAAAGGCTTCACACATGTTGCTATTACGTGGTTTTAGGACTGGTCCATGGGCCGAACCCAGACCTGATCTAAAAAACACCCAAGTCAAAGCTCAAAGCTCAGTGCCATGGCTGGGGTTTTAATTAAAACAGATTCAAGTATTTCTATTCACAGTATTAATGGGTTTTGTTCTTTCCATGAACCAGCAACGGGCCCTTGTGGCCAAGAGGCCAAAGACATCCTGGGGTGGATCAGAACGGAGGGTGGTTAGCAGATTAAGAGAGGTTCTCCTCCACCTCTACTCTGTCCTAGTGAGACCACAGCTGGACAGTTGTGGGTCCCTCAGTTCCAGAAGGACACAGAGCTGCTGAAGAGTGTCCAGTGCAGAGCCACAAAGATGATGAAGGGAGTGGAGCACCTCCCTGATGAGGAAAGGCTGAGGGAGCTGGGTCTCTTCAGCTTGGAAAAAAGGAGCCTGAGGGGTGACCTCATTAATGTTTACAAATATCTGAAGGGTGGGTGTCAGGAGGATGGAGCCAGGCTCTGCTCAGTGGCATCTAACGGTAGGACAAGGGGCAGTGGATGTAAGCTGGAACAGAGGAGGTTCCACATCAATATGAGAAGGAACTTCTTCCCAGTGAGACTGACAGAGCACTGGAACTGGGCTGCCCAGGGAGGTTGTGGAGTCTCCTTCTCTGGAGACATTTACAACCCAGCTGGATGTTCCTGTGCAACTTAGTCTGGGTGGTCCTGCTCTAGCAGGGGGATTGGACTGGATGATCTTCACAGAATCACAGTAACTTTAGGGATTGGAAGGGACCTCGAAAGATCATCTAGCCCATGGCAAGACAGGAAGGGGAAGGAACACCAAGAAAACAGAGATACCGTCAGTTCTTTCTAAAACTCTACTCTGGAATCTTACTCCTTTATCCAAAAAACAACGGTAACAGCCCAAACAGTTACTCCATCTATTATAGTCACTATAGAAAATTGTATTTTCTATTTGTTTTGCTTTTTTTTGCAGCCATTACTTCAGTAATACATTTTATTTTCCTATATTCTATAATTTAAAATGCTTCTTCAATGGAGGGCAGGACCCTATAGAACAATACATCTGAGGATGGGCCACCAGCTCTACCAGGCTGTAGCAAAACACCCCCCAGCCAACCTCCTCTGCCCTCCAGCATCATTTCAAGGCACCACCCAAGTTTCCCAGCCTTGGTGCTTCTCCCCAGAGCTGGGGCTGCTGCTCCTCTCTTCGCCTGGCTCAGACCCAGTGAATTCAAGCCCTCACGTTTCTCCCTCTTGCACCTCCTGGCAGCTGATGACAGCAACGTTTTCACTGTCCTCACTCTTGGCTCCGTCCCAGTGAGGTTTCCACACGCTTCACTTGATTTATAGTTGCACTCATGGAGGTCTCATGAGCCCCAGCCTTGGGAATGACTCTCTGCCTGCTTTACCCATCTGCAGCCTTCACACTTCCTCACTCCTCCTCCTCCTCACCCCTCTCATCCTGCCTGCACACCTCCCCATCATGGAACTTCTATAGCTGCACCATTTGTGCCACCCCTGCTGTGAACTGCTCAATGCCACGAAAACAGATGCTGAGGAAACTCCAGTCCTCACCAAGAAGACTTTTTGTCCTCCCAGCTCCAGTTTTTTCTGTCACCTGACCACAACCAAGACGTGGCCGCCTGCTTTGAGGTGCTGCCACACCAGATGGGCAGCTCACACCGCCACCTCTCACACAGGACCCACAGGATAAACGAGCCTGTGGCAATCTGAACTGCTGCAATGGGGCAGAGAGAATCACAGAATCATTGGGGACTGGAAGGGACCCCGAAAGATCATCTAGTCCAATCCCCCGACACAGCAGGATCACTTCACTGGAGAAGTTATGGAATCAGAATCACTCAGGGTTGGAAGGGACCACCTGATCATCCAGTTCCAACTCCCCTACCATGGGCAGGGACATCCCACCCTAGATCAGGCTGACCAGAGCCTCATCCAGCCTGGCCTTAAACACCTCCAGGGATGGGGCCCCAACCACCTCCCTGGGCAACCCATTCCAGGCTCTCACCACTCTCATGCTGAAGAACTTCCTCCTCACATCCAGTCTACATCTACCCATCTCCAAGCCCTCACACAAGCTGCCTGTGGAGAGGAGGAGCAGCAGCCATTCAGAGCAGGCCAGTGGCTTCAGCAGCTGCAGGCTGGGCACCTTCACACCACGCCAGAGATGAGGAACTGAAACACAAGGGTGATGAGAGCTCACGAATGAGAGACAAGCTACTCTGGCCACCTCGGAGAAGGTGTAACAGCAGCAGCTACTTTCCTTCAGACACAAACCTGGTCCATGAGCAACGCGCGTTCAGAGGAGCGGAAGACAGAGCTCAACTTCAAGGCAAACACTGCAAATTGAAACAATTATTCAAGGCTGAAATCAAAGAAAATTATCCCCTCGCACTCTACCCTTTGAGCAGATGAAAAGCTCTCAAGGAGAACGTTTCCTTCCTTTCCCCTCCTGCTTAAGAAAAAAAGGGTAAAAAGATGAAGGGATGTTCCAAACCATGAATATTAACGGTACAACCCGTAAGATTAACAGCAAAAATTAAGCTGTTTCATTACTATTTAATTGCTTTTCACAATGTATGGCCCTAATATTTATAATTGTACTCTTAAGATTAATAGCCCTGATTTGCCACCTCCCCATCCCCAACCATTTCTCACACTTACCCAACTCCCGCAGAACTTCACCGAGGAAAAGATGGAAGATACATCTTGGAGCCTGCTGGAGTAGAGGACAGAGACCATGTGCACCCAGGAATCAAGGCTTTTATTTCAAATCCAGCTCTTGCTTTACACAAGACACAGACCACCCTGTGGTGGATGAGGCTCTGGCCAGCCTGACCTAGGGTGGGGTGTCCATGCCCATGGGAGGGGAGTTGGAACTGGATGATCCTGTGGTCCCTTCCAACCCTGACTGACTGTATGACTTGGTCTGGGTGATCCTCCTGTGGCAGGGGGATTGGACTAGATGATCTTTCGAGGTCCCTTACAATCCCTAATGACTCTATGATTCACCCTGCAAGTGCTCAGCGTTGGCTACGTTGATCCCCAACATCGAATTCATCGCGCTGATGTCAACGTGCTGGTTAAACAGACTCTAGACTAAACTGGAGAGATCAGGAAATAAAAAATATTCTTAAAAATCAGCAGTAGGAAGGAACAAGATGAGCCAGCAACATGCCCTTTGTGGCCAAGAAGGCAAATGGCATCCTGGGGTAGATAGATGGGGGGTGGTTAGTAGATTGAGAGAGGTTGTCCTCCCCCTCTACTCTGCCCTGCTGGGACCACAGCTGGAATATTGTGTCCATTTGCGAGCCCCTCAGTTCAGAAGGACTCAGAATTCCTGGAGAGAGTCCAGCACAGAGCCACGAAGATGATGAGGAAAGGCTGAGGGAGCTGGGTCTCTTGAGCTTAGAATAAAGGAGACTGAGGGTGACCTCATTAACATCTACAAATATGTGAAGGGTGGGTGTCAGGAGGATGGAGCCAGGCTCTGCTCAGTGGCATCTAATGATAGGACAAGGGGCACTGGGTGTGAGCTGGAACAGAGGAGGTTCCATGTAAATAAGAGAAGGAACTTCTTCACTCACTGTGAGTGAAGCAGAGCACTGGAAGGGGCTGCCCAGTGGGTTGTGGAGTCTCCTTCTCTGGAGATGTTTAAAACCCGCCTGGATATGTTCCTTGGTCTAGGTGATCCTGCTGTGGTGGGGGGATTGGACTAGATGATATTTCGAGGTCCCTTCCAATCCCTAACATTCTCCAATTCTGTGATTCCTGTACTCTGTCAGAAAACTAATCCCGAGCTTCACCCTGCCTACAGAACTAGCGTCCTTAAAGTCTGATGGACTCCCTCTAATTCCAATTTCCAGGCAGACTGAGATGGCCCAGACCCCCTTCAAGAAAGTCACGGGCCAGATCCTTGCTGTTGGGCCAACCCTCTCTCAGGATTTACTGCCAAAATCCCAGTAACCCATCCAAACCTCTTTCAGCTGCCAAGATAATTCTGTGACTATCTGTAGAGCTCATCAACCAAAACAGCATTTTCTTCCAGCCATAAAGGATGAAGATTATGTTGGCCATCAACTGCTGACACTGCTCACAAACATGCGGAACGGGATGAACAGCGGCAGAGTGCTCTGCCCTGGGATGAAGGTGTCTGACCCCAGCTTTTAGAGAGCCCTAACGGAGCTCCAAAAGGAAGCTCCTCATCAGCCATTGCAAGCAGTCATACACTGGCCTCTACAGCACCAGCTGCAGCACAGAAAGTCAAACACATGCAGATGTTCACCACAGACCAACCACACACCGGTGCCAGGCGACGGCGGTGTCTGCACGATTCCCACAGAAACAAACCTCAGCATCAGTCTGGACCTCAGCACATCACCTCACCGGGGCAGGAAAAAGCAGAGACACGTAACTCCGTGCAATTAAAACCTCTAAAACCTGGCCAACAACAACCACAAGAACTGACACTATTCGCTTCTCCGTTTTAGGTAAAAAGCTTTTTATTAGAAACTCTCAAATATGTGCACAGCTCATAGTTAAACGTCTTATTCTGAGTCAGCTTCATTCAAGCTCAGACGTTTCACTGACTTCAGATTTACACGTTTTGGCTTTCTTTAAAAACCCCACCAAGTCAAAACCCCACAACGCACACAAACACAAGAAATTGTATTTGCCAAGGGCTGCTCTTTCCTTTCTTAACGTTAAGAAGTGCAATTTTGCTTCTATGGTTCCTTAAAGTGAATCAGCTTCACCCATCGGCAACGCAACAGCCCGTGCTAAGAACCGCACCAGGTTCCTCCACGGCTCTGGAGCGCCGGCTCGAGCTGGCGTTTCCGACGCCCTGCCTAAGGTCGGGAGAGATCTAGATGAGAATTATGTTTACAGTAACTCACCTTTACCAGTATAGGCAGGTCAGTAAAAGCTCCTACGCTCTGTGAAATTGCCTCTGACTGCTGGAGAATGGAAGTCAATAACATCTCCAATTATTCCAGCGAAATGTTTACGTTTCCTGTGACCGGGTTGCTTTTGCATTCAAACGGAGGCTGCGCTCCGAGCCGCCGCCGCGGGATTGTGCTGCGGGTCTGTCACGGGAGCACAGTCACCAGAAAAATCCATAATGTAACACAGATCTCTGCTTTTCATCTCTGTGAGCTTGATTCTGCCACATCTCCTTCTGGCTCTGCTTAAGACAACAGAACAACTCCCTTTTCTTCCCACCACAAGCATCAACACATCAGCTCCAGAGGGAATTTTATAGAGAGCTTGGCTTTGGCTTAGTATTTCCTTTACTGGAGCAGTGAACCATGCTACTGGCTTTGGAAGGATCTGCACAAGTTTTCTAGACTCACTCTTCAGCATCTTGAGAGAACGATACTATTAACAGATGAGGCTTTTAATGACTCCAAGAACGAGGCTCCTCACGACTTCATTAACCTCCACACCTTGTCACAGACCCCACACATCTCATCATTTGTCATAAAAGCCCTAGAAGTCCGGTCTCTTTAGCATCTCCAGCAGGACTGAGGTTTTCTTCCTGTTTGGTCATGTGTCCCATTGCAGAGTGCTGGTTTATGTGAACAAGTAGGAAACACCCAGATTACCCGAGGCTCTGAGTGTTCCCTTAGGAAAAGGTTTACCTGCTTGGAGACAGGGGACTGACTAAAGCCACTGAGCAGCCCTGTCACGTTTTACTCTTTAAAACTAAAGGGAGAAGAGTCAACATTTGTATTTAAATGTAAAAACATAAGAAACACTTCTCCCTCATCTGAAAGCACTCAGCCTGAAACAGAAACCTGCACTATCTGCTGTGCCAAAGAACAGAGGCTAAAGCTTGCCCAAACCACTTCATTCCTACAACCACTATTACAAAAGAAGACCTTCAAGCCTCACAGCAGTGACACGGATGCTGATGGGAAGGAATGAATCAGCCATCCTGCAACCACCGTATCAAGTAACTCAAGTGCAAAGGGCATACTGGGCAATGTCTTACAGTAGGAAGGCAACTCCTACTCAGAAATTTATTTACAGGTAAAGGAGTGTTGTATAAAAGCATCCAGCTTCTTAAAAAAGAGGAACTTCGGTGCTGGGACAGTGCTGGGTCGTTCCCAGAGAGGCTGTTCCAAGACCCAGGCTGTAACACTCCCTCCTCAAGGTAACAGCAGGCACGAACTGATCAGCATTTACCCCAGAAAATTCTACATGAAATGAATGGACACACCTTTACACAAAGAATCCAGGATGCAAAAATACAGTGTAAAACCCAAAAAGGAATTCTGAAAAATAGGCTTTTTTATAGAATGAAAACTCCCTGAATTCAAGATTGGGATTAGAGACACCAGGTATGGTGCCGAGAAGTAGCGGGATGGGTTAACGACGGGCGATCTCCCTCGTGGAGGTTCACGTGTCTCTTTATGCTGTCACAACACTTTGTAGGGAGCATTATGTTAAAGGAACATTTCAGTCAGGGGTCTGGTTTAGAATTCATCATGTTTTACCCTAAATGGCCACTTAGAATGTTGGGAAACATGATTTGCAGCCAGAAGCACCAAGTACATAAATTCTTCCACGTCAAAAGAGTAGTTTGTAAATTTTGGATGCTCTCCCAGCGTTGGGTGGTGTCCCTAGAAAAATGAAATAAGGCCTTTTAGACAGACAATTTGGAAAAGAATAACATCTTCCACTCAAAAAGCAAGAAAAAAAGGGAGCATCTATGATCCTATGATCTGCCAGTTTAATTATTTCTGATCCACTAATCTGCTCTGAGGTAGAAGAGGCAGCGCAGGAACTGCGTCGCAGTGATGCTACGGAAGGTTTGGATTAACGGCCAATTCATTTCATTTCTCTTCTTCCCTCAGACATTAGTACCAAATGACTTCTCACCACTCACAACAGGGAAGTTAATTCGGTCTGAAGAATGAAAACTGTATTTCAAGCATTGGAAGGCAGATGGGGAAATTGAGGTTGAAGTTCAAATGCTCCAAGTTACTGGACAACTCCCTCCCAGCAACGATCGGTGTTACCTGATCCTGTGGGAACACCTTACTCCTCTTCCGCCAGGTCATGTAGCGGATGCCTCTCAGCCTCGCCAGGTCCAGGTAACAACGTTCATCTTCACAGTTGTACCTGGAGGCAGGCAGAAAAATCATGGAATCAGAACGATGCGGATGAGAAGGGACCTTTGGAGATCATCTAGTCTAAACCCGCTGTGAGAGCAGGTTGTCCTAAAGTAGATCACACATCCAGGAGGTGATGAACTTCTTCATGGTGAGGGTGACAGAGCACTGGAATGGGCTGCCCAGGGGGACTGTGAAGTCTCCTTCTCTGAAGATATTTAAAACCCATCGGGACATGTTCCATGTGACTTGGTCTGGGTGATCCTGCTGTGGCAGTGGGATTGGACTAGATGATCTTTCGAGGTCCCTTCCAATCCCTAATGATTCTATGAATGCCTTCAGAGTTGGATTCATACAAGAGTAGGGAGACCCTGGCCCAGAATGCTGGTAGAAGCCCCATCACTGGAAACTTTCCAAGGCTGGTTGAGCAGAGCTCTAAGCAACCTGCTCTAGTTGCACATGTCCCTGCTCACTGTATGGAGTTTGGACTAGATGAACCAGGAAGTTCTTCACCATGAGAGTGGTGAGAGCCTGGAATGGGTTGCCCAGGAAGGTGGTGGAGGCCCCATCCTTGGAGGTGTTTAAGGCCAGGCTGGGTAAGGCTCTGGCCAGCTTGATCTAGTGTGGGGTGTCCCTGCCCATGGTAGAGGAGTTGGAACTGGATGATCCTGTGGTCCCTTCTAACCCTGACTGACTCTATGACTTGGTCTAGTTGATTCTGCTGGGGCAGGGGGATTGGACTGGATGATCTTTCGAGGTCCCTAGACAGAGTCCTGCACAGAGCCACAAAGACAATGAAGTAGAACATCTCCCTGCTGAGGAAAGGCTGAGGGAGCTGGGTCTCTTGAGCTTGGAGAACAGGAGACTGAGGGGTGACCTCATTAATGTTAATAAACATGTGAAGGGTGAGTGTCAGTAGGATGGAGCCAGGCTCTGCTCTGTGTCATCTAATGATAGGACAAGGGGCAGTGGGTGTGAGTCGGAACATAGAAGGTTCCACATCAATACGAGAAGGAACTTCTTCCCAGTGAGGGTGACTGAGCACTGGAACAGGCTGCCCAGGGGGGTTGTGGAGTCTCCTTCTCCGGAGATGTTTAAAACCCACCTGGATGTGTTCCTGTGTGACTTGGTCTAAGCGGTCCTGTTCTAGCAGGGGGAATGGACTAGATGATATTTGAGATCCCTTCCCATCCCTAATGTTCTGTGACTCTGTGACACACAGGAACAGCCATTAGCAGTTGTGCTACAAGAGAAGAAGAGAGAAAAAACGACTTACAGTTCAAAAACAACAGCCCAGTCGGGTAGGAAAAGCAGATGGGTAAGTCCAGCTCCGTGCATCCCGATGAATATATCAGAGTTGTGGGTAATTCTCAGCTGCTCTGAGAATTCAAGCTCCCTGCAGACAAGACAAGAGGCCTGGTGAGCTGGCACGCCTCTCCACCTCGGCAAGAGTTAGTGACATGTAGAAAGCACAAAATTAACTGCAGGGAATCCTGAGAGAGAGAGAATGGATTTTTCAGGGAACAATACTAAGAACCACAAACGCTGCAGCCAGCAATAACTGAGCATGGAATTAGAAGAAAAGCAGATGGGCTTCAAAACTTCACAACAGCCTGTTCCAAACATTTGAGTTTTTTCTTTACGTTTATAGCTTTGTAGATGAGGGGGGTTATTACTTGCCTTTTATAAAAATACAGTGCATCACCTCCTTTGAAAAAGAAAAACCAAACCAGGGGAGGTTTAGATTAGATATTAGGAAACATTTCTTCATTCAAAAAGTAGTAAAGTGTTGGAACAGGCTGCTCAGTGACGTGGTGGAGCTGCTGACCCTGGAGGTGTTAAAAACACAAGTAGATGTTTCCAGGGGACAGGGTTTAGTGGGCTCTGGCTGGGTTGGGTTGATGGTTGGACCAAATGATCTTGTAGGTCTCTTTCAACCTTAATGATTTCTATGATTCTATGAAAAGCACAAATCACAAGATAAAAGACCTAAACTGGTTTTCCTGTCATGTACAAGTAGGCAATTCCCACCTATGGGTGTGGATATCGAATCTGAACTTTAGGGACATGGTTTAGAGGTGACCTGGCAGTGCTGGGTCAAAAGGTTGGGCTTGATGATTTTAAAGGTCTCTTCCAACCAAAGATGTTCTGTGATGCTGCACAGGGAGAGCATCAAGCAAACATAAGGAGCACAGGGCATTTTCAGCTCCTGGAACTGTCAGCTCTTCCATCCTCTGACTCCAAGCTCCAGGTACAGCACTCTCTTTGTAAGAACCAGGAGCACACAAAGAAAGAATGGGATGAAGATACTTAAAGTTTAAAGAAACAACCAGAAAGGAAAATTACAACAGATTTTGTAATCTTTTAATCATATATTTGTTACTTTAAATGTTTTTCAATAATAAATTTGTGGGTAATAAGCAGAGCTAGTACTCATTACTAAGCTAAGGATCATATAAAGTAAGACAATAGCATCATACAGGGGAAACCCCTGCTGACCCACAGTTACTGCAAAGCATTAGCAAATCCAGAAGATGATAGCAACACAGCTGGTTTGGGGAGAAGAGATGCAACAGAAAGAAAAGCTAATTCAAAACTTGCTCCTTGGACAGAAAATTTACCCTGAGCCTGCTAAGTCTCGAGATTCATTCCTAGATGAAGGGATCTGGAGTGCTTATCCCACCTCACCCAGAACTCCCTCAGCAACATCCTTCCTTCCTGACCAGCTCCTGGGCTTGGCAAAGGTTAGACACCAGGGCAGACGTAGCTCTGCCTGCAAACAGCTTTGGCCAGCCACAGGCAGCATTAGATCACAGCAGCTTCTTCTCCCAACATACGTACCTGTATTTGTAGTCTACCACCTTCACCTCCAGCGTCGATACAGTTTTCAGAGCATTCACAAGCTAAGAAGGAAAATAAAAAGACAGTGATTTGGTGTTCTCCTTCAATTAACTACTCCCTGCACTCCTGCAGGACTCATTTCCACACTCCTCCTCCCCACTAGGGAATTACCATGAGTGAGGCAGAACAAACTGTCACTGCCACATCAAGAAGCTGGTCCCCTCCTTTTGTTCCTCCCCACCTAAGACATGTAGGTCCAAGCTCCTCCTGGAGAGGTGACTCGGTTCTCCTGCACTCCCACAGAGGCTGCTGTTGAGATTTACATGCTCCAGGACCCAATCCTAAACCTCTCAAATGAGTATGAGTTTTGCTGGGAACGCTGGGAGCAGTGGGAAGATGTGTTTGGATTTCTGAAAGATGCTCCAACATCTAAAGAAGGATATTGGTAGCTAGAAGGACTTCAGAAACACCTTACTCGCTCAGATTCCTACTCCATAAGCAGCAAAATCAGTTAGAGCCTGGGCTTTTGACCCAAAAAGGGCTTTTCCCAAGTCTCTCATCCATAGTCAGCAGGAGAGGGAGAAAGAGCCAAGTATTTCCTTCTACAGAAGTGAAGTAAAGATTAACCTCTCCTTTTCTATCCTGTGGTCATTACACCAGAAAACATGCAGCAGTGCAGGCACCCTCCGTGGACAAGGCACAGCCTAGTACACAAGGCACAAACGTGGCCATCTATGCTCCACCACGGAGCTGCTGCACCAAATGAGCCTCAGTTTCTCCCTGCGTAAGGTGGGGCTGATGATGCCAACTCGTTTCTGCCAGGCACCAACCGCTACGAATGAAGACAGTTATGAAAACATTCAACACCCTCATTCTACAAGAGAAACTAGGCTGTAAGCCCACTAAGCCGTGTGATTTGAAAACATGAATCGGTCTGAAAATTCATTAAGTTTTGAATGCTCAGACACAACAGCTTCTGCATTTTAATCTGCAAGCACTACCAACAGCTTTGTTAGAGTCTTCAACACTGGGGACGCTAGAAATAAAAGAGATAATCTGAAAGAGCAATAATTTAATTGAATCAGAAGCTCTGCAGTGTCTGTTTGTTGAGAGGAAATACTTTTGGTGTTGTATCTGTGGTCTCCCCTTGGATATTTAAAAAGGGCAGCAAGGATCACTGTCTGGTGCACAGAAATGAAGACTGGCTAGAAGGCATATCAGAAGAAATTAATATTAACACTGAATGTATTTGTCTAAGATTTGTCTAAGATGCCTTGGCATCATTTAATTTAATGAGTAAAATTCAATTTGTGATATGTTTGATTTTCAAAAATAAAACAGAAAAGAAGAGGAGACCGCACCTCATTCTGGTTTAATATCTTCCGGTAATCCGTGCTGCGTGCAAGTATTGTGACTCGAATTTTCCCATCCTAACAAGAAAGCAGCAGCAGTGTGTTAGCAAGGAGGCAGAGCTCATCAAAAATAACCTCAGAACCAAACCCAACAAACACTTCTCCCACCTCTGTATTTGCTTCTGGCAATTGTCTGAGCCATATGTTCCTTCCCCATGGAATAGATGATGCAATCACACAATCATTAGGGATTGGAAGGGACCTCAAAAGATCATCCAGTCCAATCCCCCTGCCACAGCACAATCAACTAGACCAAGTCGCAGAGGAACACATCCAGGCAGGTTTTAAACTTCTCCAGAGAAGGAGACTCCACAACTGCTCTGGGCAGCCCCTTCCAGGGTTCTGTCACCCTCAGCATGAAGAAGTTCCTTCTCATATCAGTGTGGAACCTCCTCTGTTCCAGCTCACAAACCATTTTCCCTTGTCCGATCATCAGGTGTCACTGAGCAGAGCCTGGCTCCATCCTCCTGGCACCCACCCTTCACATATTCACCTTGAAATTCACATTGTGCTCTCCAACACACTACAAGTGTCAAAAACTTCACACAAATCTGACTGTGAAGAAAGAATCAAATGGAGGGGTTGTGGAGTCTCCTTCTCTGAAGATGTTTAAAACCCACCTGGATGTGTTCCTGTGTGACTCGGTCTAAGTGATCCTGCCACGGCAGGGGGATTGGACTGGATGATCTTTTGAGGTCCCTTCCAAACCCTAATGTTCTGTGATTCTGTGACTTTCTGAAAGATGTATTTTACTCCACACAGAAGAGCCTCTGTACCACACATTACACGCCAGGTTTTGAGAGCAGGAAGGCACCTTGCAGGATGGCTTGTGCACGAGTTCCTTGGAAAAAAAACCTCATCTGACTTCTGTATCAGGGCCTCCTCTCACCTCTTTAAATTGATTGGACTCGCAGGGGTAAGTGTTCCCAATGAAATAAAAAGATTTAACTGCATGATTCCCATCAGTGCCAGCAGGAGAAGCACGACTGTGCAGTGCTCTGACTGTGTGCCCCTCAGCGGTAACACGTAGGCTGCTCTCCAGCAAACACTTCAAGTAGCCCAGAAGTGCCACATCCATCAATGCAGCCACTGCAACATTTGCAGAAACAACCTTTGCAGTGCGTACAGGAGAGCAGCCCAGGGCCAGTCAGATGGGACCAGGCAGGGAATGGAATGACTAGATACAGCAGTCTCCTCCTCTGGTCTGAGTTTTGGACAACGGGCAGTGGGTGTAAGCTGGTAGACAGGAGGTTCCACATCAGTATGAGAAGGAACTTCTTCACGCTGAGGGTGACAGAGCACTGCCCAAGGGGGTTGTGGAGTCTCCTTCTCTGGAGACGTTTAAAACCTGCCTGGATGTGTTCCTGGGCGACTTGGTCTAGGTGATCCTGCTGTGGTGGGGGAACTGGTCTGGATGATCTTTTGAGGTCCCTTCCAACCCCTCATGTTCTGTGATTCTGTGAGCTTAGGAGCACCTCACTGCATTGTTCTCTGGGATTCCCCTCTGCCAACCCCAAGGACAGCATCTTGTCTGCATGTCCAGAAGAGACCATGGACCACCTGTCTTGCTTAACTACAGAGCACATGAAGGCCTCAAGCACAGAGAATGGAGACGGGGAGGACATTATAGGGTTGAGAGGAGGATGTTCTAAAAGCTCTTCCTATTGAAATAAGGCACAAGATGTACAAAGATATGCAAAGGACTGCAGAAGGCCTCCATGGAATAGGCTGACTTACTGGAATAAAATCCCAAGTATCACAGGAAAGGACAAAGAGCACACTACATGCTCTTATTCCCCACTGGGCCCAGCTTAGCATTTCTCTGGTAAAAGCCATCAGCTCCATATAACGATTTTGCTATTCAGTTACCATACCTTGGGTCCTTCTTGTGTGATATTTAATCTGTGTAACACATGCTGAGCAAATGCCCTGAACAGCCCAGTACCATGACAGCCAGAGATCTGAAATTAAGACAAATAAAAGCAATTGTTAATACAGTAAGTTATGTTGCTCAAGAAGCCTCTCTTTGTGACCCAGCTTTCACCGTTCTCGTGGAACAGAAGCCTGGTACCGTGCACTGTGCTACACATTCACTGCAGCACGAGTGGCATTTTCATTTAGAAAGAAATACAAGTCTCTCCACAGTGTTACAGTATGAATGCATGAGCTAATACCCTCAGGAAAGTCTGTCAGTGCACAAGCTCTTGGACAAAAATACCACTAGGCTCACAGAGCCCACCCATTAAAGAAAAAGAATTCACATCCCATGAGCCGTGACACAGGAGACTGCACACAACCAGTCACTATCAACCAGCTAAAGTAACTTCAAAATCCTCAGCTTCAGGGAAGACCATTTCCTTTGGAGTTGCAAAGGCTTTCAGTGCAGCACACTTTGGAGTAACTCAGCCAGGTATCCAAGAGGTTCGTTAGCTCGGATTTTGTAGTCACAGGCACTCCCAGTGAACACAAAAGGACTCACCAGTGGAGTGTTATAAAACAAGCCGTATCGCATGCGAGGCAGTAACGAGAAGACTGCTTCTTTAAAGCACACCTGTAAGGAAGATCACAAGAAGTTACACTGCACTGCTACCTTCCGCTGGCACATTCAGTGAGATCACTGCTTATAATGAGCTAGCAGTTACATGCTCCTGTCAAGAACATCCTCACTTCCTTGACTCTGCAAATGAATAGAACAAAAGACAATCCCCATTCCAGAGAGCTCTCATGTAGGATGCTGGAGATGCAAGCGTGGGAAGCACCCCCAGAACAGAACGGTAAAACCTGATAGAGCACTTAAAGACAGACTTCAAGAGACTAAACTGAGCCCTGAATGAAAGGGTGTGTGTTTTGGTGGAAGTAAAAACTTGTTAATGACAAGCAGCAGGTACACTAACAGCTGCAGGGAAGATAAACCCCTTGGTAGGAATCAGAAGACTCAGAAAGTCAGCACCAACTGAAAACCCTGAACTTCAGTTGTGGGTCGTGCAGAAGTGAAGCCAATATGTAAGCACCACCTCTCAGTGGTGCTTCAGTCTCAGAAGACTTCACTGAAGTCAAGTCCCTCTATATAAAGCACAGACATGCCACAGAATCAGGTTGCAGCTCTGCTTCCTGCTTGTAAGGTAGGATACACTACACAAATTAAATATGCATGGAAAGTACTAACGCTTCAAGCCACAGGCAGCTTGACAAGCTGCTGTATTTGCTAGCCAGTGCCCGTGGATTAAAGCACAATACAACATTCCATACCCTTTTAGAGTCAAAGGTTTTCAAGTGTATTATTTCGTAGTCCGTAAATGCCTTCCACGTCTCACTGAATAGGTCACCATAGCCATACGAGCTCTAGGGGGAAAGGAAAACAGACGGGGGCAGAATGATTACCTAAATGCACACTAAAACTCTCTCCATGGCTTACAAGTTCTGTACACATGGCTTAATACACAGTTAATATGCACAACAGCACCACGGCGGTGACCTAAGGCAGCCTCGCGCACAGCACAACCATTAAAGAACACTGAACTCTGTGTTTACAGCAGCAGTTAACTCCAATTGCCTGTCAGGTAGTTAATTTTTAATAAAACAGTTCTATAAATTAACAGCCTAGACAAGTTCAGCAGCAGCAGAACAGACTTTGAGTTAGGAGCAAGGAGTACCTGCTACTTTCCCCAGAGGCAAAAGAACACAAGTTAAATGTGAAGTCACAGAAACAGAGACGACAGAAGGTATGAAGACTGAAAAAACCACCTGGGAATCCAAGTGCAGCAGTAATGTTTGAAGTAAAATGTCAAACGAAGCCTGTTTCACATTTGTCTCTGTTAGGGGATGGTCACCTGTATCATAAATTGAAGGCAATGACCTCATCTGATGGAAGAAACAGCCAGCAAGCACTGTTTTGCATTACTTGGACAAGCTACCAAGACTTTTCTCTACCTGGCATTATAAAGAGTCTCAGTTTGCAGCAATGCTCTGTGGAACCTCTTAACAATCATCTACTCCTAATGGCACCAGCACAGCAGTGGTGCTCGTCTTCAACCCTGTAACAGTTCCAACATATCTGAGGGCTGTGAGTCACCATCTCTCGCTCTCTGAATGCAGCTCTGGTGCAACTTCTTGTTTAAAGTTCCCTCTCAACTCTGGAGCTGGTTCAGGCTGCTTGGAAAGTGATGTGGAAACACTGCCAGCAAGAAATTTGAAAACAAGCTACAAATGGCCACAGAAGAGAGCAGATATCTAGTGAAATGTAGGAGAAACTGAAGAGCAACAGATCTCCTGTAGCTGAAGAGGTGCTTTGTTCTTCTGCAGCTAAGTTTTAACGGATTCAATCCGTAGTGCTTTCGGGCCAGCTCTAGGACAAGACCTGCTCTTCTAATCTAGAAGTACAGAACTGATCTTCAAAGCTGAAAGTATTCCTTTCTAACCCTACCCACTCCTCAGAAGAGCTTTATAAACATCACTCTCCTGCATTTGCAGCCTGCAAATCAACACCCAGTGGATTACCTACTCGTTTTCTGCTTTGTGTAACCTACATCTAAGGGCATTAGTGTTTAATAAGAACAGTGTCCTGATCCTCCAGCAGCTAGAAAGTATGGCCAAATCTAATTACATCAAAGGGGAAAAAAAGAGAATGAATAATAAGCTCAAAAGCACCTTTTGAAGAGCACAGACAGTAGATCAGCAGTTAGCTGGTGCCATCGTCTGGTAGTACACGGCCATGGGCTCAGGGCAGCGCCGGCAGTTAAGACTCGTTTAACTGCTGCGATAGCGCTTACACTGAATGGTACCTTTGAAAGAGTCATTTGCTTCAGCAAGGCTACCAAGACAAAGAGCTGCTCTTCACAGTAATTTGCAATGCTGTGACACATCGGGTCTTCGCAGAAAGCCACAGAGCTGGATTAACAGGTCCCTGCATTGCATCTAGAGCTCCCTTACCTAGCAGGCACTTTTATTTTAGATGTCAAAACCTCAAAGAACTAGGAAAAAAAAAAAAGAGTCTCTTCTAGCCAAAGAGGATTTTCATTAAACAGCAAGCAGGGGAATACCTGCAGTTCACTATTGCATATTAGATGTCCCAGCACTGAATACTCAGAAGAAAATCCAGTATTTCACAAGAAGACAGGCCTAGAACAACATCATATGCAAGAATTGTGTGATTTGGGGCCTGATTACACATGTTATCTGGCATATTACACGCTGCCTACGTTTTCTTTATATGGTTTAACAGTCTCCTCCTACATAACTTTAACACCAGCCAGTAAAAACAACATTAAACACAGTCATGGCTTCAACTAAGCAACAGGGCAGAAAGAGCCCCACTTAATAACTTGTGTTACACATCACTGTGGCACTTTAAGGGGTGACTGAGAGTAGTAGCTACAAGAAGACTATTTAAAGGCGTTAAGTATTAGCCCCTGTTTTGATTGAGATAGAAGGACTTAATTTAGTTGCTTTCTTTCTTATAGTTTTGTGTAAATCTCCTTCAACATCCACAGAGAACAAAGTCTACAGAGGTAGAGTCCAAACAGCACATGATATTTTACAGAAAATGTGTCCCCTATTGTGTCTCCTTCACTGGAGACGTTTAAGACCCGCTTGGATGTGCTCCTGTGTGACTTGGTCTAGGTGATCCTGATGTGGCAGGGAGACTGGACTGGATGATCTTTTGAGGTCCCTTCCAAACCCTAATAATTCTGTGATTCTGTGATATTGTCCCCTATTGCATCTGCATTAACAGGATCCAAAAGCTAAGCCCCTAAGAAAGCTAAGGACTGGCTACTGGAAGCTTCATCAGGCAGAAATAGAGCCCATTATCAACACGTTACACACTAAACAGACTTACAGTGTCCCACATGACTATGTTGACATCAGTGCTGAAGGAATTATTGATATGCTGTGTGATGTAAAGATTGACGAAGTCACAGAAGTGATGGTACATATTCACACCTGAGAAAGAAAGAGCTGTTAGCACTTTATTGGCTTGTACATTTTTTTCCTTAGTAGTACCCTGCATTTTCTGTTAGTTTGCCCTGAGTGCTGCTCATACACCCTAAAAATTCAAAACCTTGAAAGGGAAGGAATGAGGGTGAGGAATCTGAAGTTCAGAGCAGCTAAAAGTCAGCATAAGACAAAGTTCTGCTCCACGTGCCCCTTCGCACTACCCTGTGCAGCTGCTTTCCTAAGTACTCACAAGTAACTACTGCTTCAACAGCAGCTAGTTAGACATAGAGGAAACATCACAAAGAGGCCTTTGGCACTGATCTCAGCTCTGCTTTACTGGGGTGAAGGGAAGCTCTCTGCAGAACTGCAAGACAGAACTTGTGTCTGCATACGAGCCAAAGCCCAAGTAACTCCTCAGGTTTTTTCCTCAGAGCATTCTTGTTCACTCTTGGTTTCTGAAACTACTATCTTGAGACCATGGTGCACTGGCTTGGTGGTCTTGAGATCACGAAACAAAGGAGGCAACGCAGCGCAGTTCCCTTCCTAATCAGGGCCAGATCCCATATGCACACAGCCCCTGTTGCTGAGTTTCTGAGCTGCTGTGATACGAGCTGGCTGCTGGGCTTCCCATACTGCTCCAATTTTCCCCAGACTTCCTAAAACAAAGTTGCTGGACAAAAATCTCCTCCTGAGTCATTGCCAGAATATCCTGCTCAGAGGTACAAAGCAACAGCACAGCAGCTCTTCTGTGGTAACAGTTCAGGGGCCTGTAACAACTTTGCTCAAAAAATAAGCTGCTGGCTTGCAGGTGAAGCAGGTAATTCAGTTCACAGTTGCAGTGTGTCCCAGGGTCAGAATGCAGCAGACAGTGACCCAGTGCAAACCAGAGTTTACCCCACAGCAGCTTGTTTGTGTGTCTATATCCTGGACACCCTCTTTCATTAATAATTGTCTGCAAAATATGAACAAAAAGGCTGGTGCACTTCAAAAATTGGCTGGTTCCTAAAGACGTTTTGGTTCTGCCCATGCAGAAACAGAGCCAAAATCAAAGACTCTGTACAGAAGAGTCTGTGGCACAAAGGCATGGGAAATATCCCATCGCTTTTTAAAAATCAAGAACATGCTACAAGGGAACTTTTCCAACAGAAAGGCACAAAGCAGATGGGCACGTTGGATAGGGGACTTAGAAAAAATAAGCCAACGATACCAATTACCTGCATCTAATTTCATGAAGTATGTTGGCTTTTCAACAACAACGTCGCATTTCTTATCTTCTAAGGGCCTGAAGTTCAGTGCAGTAAATGTCTGGAGTTCTGCAAACCTACAGAGGTTCAATCAGACAGAACACACTTTGTCATTAACACACTTGGACAAATGTACTTCGTGCATCTACAATAACTGTTCACCCAGCCCATTTGCTTTAACAGGGCTGCTGAGAACTGATAGATTCTGACAACTAAAATGATTTGAAATTGTAATGGAAGGTTCTTCAGGTTATGAGCTTCAAGAGGTTAAACACTGCCTTTGATCTCAGGAGTGAACAGCACCTTTGATCTATAAAATCAAGGCAGTAGGAAGGTAACAAAGAGCCTCAGAGCCTAGATCTGTGGGTCTATCCAACTTGATCTGCATTGCCAAAGACACTTCAGCAAGAGCTTCATGCTGTGGTGAGAAAAACGAGTGTCGATGCAATATTTATTATTCCTGGATCTGAACAAGGATGAGCAGCTGAGATGACAACAGCAGGTTATCTAATCTACAGCTATTCTTAACTGAAATCAACCATCAACAGCAAATCAGGAAAATAAAAAGAAAGCATGAGAAAAGCATTGAAATTGTTTACTATGAGGACCTTTATGGCTTCAGTTGCTTTATGTTTCATCAACAAACTGGCAACACATCGTTGAACTGCTAACACACAACATACTTAACCAGCTACCACAAAGACCCCTCTGCACATCCCACTCGGCCTGCAGCCTTGCCCATTTCCCACTTCAAACACAGGCTTCCTGGGAGCACTGTAGGAATAAACACTCAGATCAGGTGCTGGCCCCCCGATATCACCAAGGACCGAGGCACAAGGGCAAACCTCAAGCCATTTCACAACAAAATAACTGTCTCCTTTTATGGGTTTGGTGTAGAATCAGTATCTTAAACACCTGAATGATCAAACTTCAAATTACAAAGTGTTTTCAGATGTTTTACTGTTGTAAATTAGGCAGGACAATCACACCTAGGGCAGTTCAGAACATTCTGTGTAGGTATTAATCATACAATCATCATGGCCGGAAAGGACCTCCAGGATCAGCAAGCCCAGCCCTCACCCCAACATCTCCCTAACCCCTGAACTATGGCCTCAAGTGCTCTAGCTACTCGTTTTTTAAACACCTCCAGGGACAGTGACTACACTACCTCCCTGGGCAGCCTGTTCCAATGCCCAACCACACTCTCAGGAAAGAACTTCTTCCTAAGATCCAACCTAAACCTCCCCTGATGCAACTTGAGGCCACTTCCCCTCATCCTATTATTAATTTGGGAGAAGAGACCAGCACCAGCCTCGCTACAACCTCCTTTCAGGTAGCTGTAGAGAGCAGTAAGGTTTCCTCTCAGCTTCCTCTTCTCTAGACTAAATAACCCCAATTCCCCCAGCTGCTCTTCACAGGGTCTGTTTTCCAGACCTCTCACCAGCTTCACTGCCCTCCTCTGGATCGGCTCCTGCACCTCCATGGCCTTCTTACACTGTGGCACCCAAAACTAGACCCAGTACTTACAAGTGCAGAGTACAAGGGCACCATCACCTCCATACTCTTACTGGTTACACCATTCCTGATCCAGGCCAGGATGCCGTTGGCTTTTGTGGCCAGCTGGGCACCCTCCTGGATCCTGTTCAGGTGGCTGTCAACCAACACCCCCAAGGCTCTCCAGCCACTCTGCCCCAAGCCTGTAGCACTGCTGGGGGTTGTTGTGAAGTGCAGGACCCAGCACCTGTTTTGTTAAACCTCATCTCACTGGCCTCAGCCTGTTGCTATGTGTTACTACCAGAGGTTGATAGGAACTCATATATTGACCTTAGAAAGGAGTAACTATTTCCCAACACTGCTCCTAATGCCAATGAAAAAACAATCATTAGTAAATGAACTTGGAAGCAGCCTTGACGAGGCTGACGAGGGATTCTCACCAAGACTGCAGAGGGCTCTTGCGCTGACCTTCAGCCAAAAATGCTGGAACATCGAGGGTGCAGTGACCTCCAATTTCTCCCTTCTGCAAAAAGTCTTCCTTGAATCTATTACAAATGAGGAGAAGTCTATCAGCTTCTGTGCAACAGTGCTGCAAGCACTCTGTCTGCAACCTCAGTAATGTACTTAAGCCAGGGCTAGTTAGTCTGAGTTCAGCAAAGCACTTCACAGATACTTAAAAGCTGAGGATTTCCTTCAGCACTAATCAAGTGTTTCCCACAACTCCCAAACAATGTAGTGGTGTCCTACACACACTCATCAGCCCAACGAGCTATTAGGAATCGTTTTCACTACCCAAATGAGTAATTTAATTATATCCTGCTACGTGATTTCTTACAGGAACATCACTAGCTGGGTTTTTTTAGTTGGTTTTAGCATCAATTTCTCACTCAAATTCACCTCAAATTTCACAACCCAGTGAGTAACCCAAGAATTTTATAGGACACATGAAGAGTGAGGGGCAAGAACAGGGTTCAGGAAAACAAGCTGCCAACTAAAAGCACTAAGTTAGCTTCAGGATAGGCTGAGAAGATGACAACAGCCATTCTGAAGGGTGTCAGCATCCCAGTGACAAATCAGCTCTTTTCAAGGCGTGTGCCCAAGACACTGACCTGAAACCTAAGGCAAAAGGAAAAATGGGCAATGCCAGCATCACTGCTGTGACTTTTTCACTCAGTTTTCCAATATTTAATTATTTAAATTTTAATTTGGGATGTGGGAGAGCCACGTTCAAGATCTCTTCAGTCCCACTGTAGCTAAAATTGCAGTTCTGGTTCTGGAATGAAAGCACCAAGCACAGGAAAGATCTTCTCAGCTCCTCGTGCAAAACCAGTTCTATTTTGCACATCAAGTGATCAGGAAAGGTTTTGTCTGAAGACACAGAAAGCTCTTCCTCTCTTCCATCAGAAGAGAGGATATCAATCACCTGTCAACAGCCCATAAAACTGAGAGCCTGGGTTTTTAAATAACGTGTAACTGCTGACAGCTGCAGAGAGCAATCAAGAGGTGTCGATCTCAACAGTACTTCAGCAACAAGTCTCTGATCAGCAGTGTAACTCCCAGCAACAAGCCCGACAGTTCTGTCAAACACGTTCTGAATCCCCTTCCCTGCCTCCCCTTGGCTTTACTACCACATAAGCAAATCACAGACCTGTCATGGTTTCTCTTTACAGTTCGTAAGTCAATGTACAAGTTTGTTGCTCTGCAATGCTGAAGGTACCGAGAGCAGGTCAGAGATGAATCTCCCTGTTAAGAAAAGAAGAAGTAGGATTTCATCAAGAACAAAAATGGTTTTTAAAACCAAGTGAAAAGTGTCACCTCTGTCAGAAATACCTACTGTTGCTGAGGGCTTACAATGGGTTTTCATTTCATTGAGCCTCTCCTGAACGTAACCAAAGTCAGCTTGTTTCCAGAATATCTGCTGGGCTGTCTCAATGTCACTTGCCCTGAGATACAGCAGGAAAAGGAAAAAACAAAAATCAAGGTCTGTTGCTCAATTCTAGCAATAACTTTAACAAGTCACAGAGATTTTTAACACTGAAAGTGGAACATTAGAGCTGGACTTCATTGACATTTGAGATGCAAACAGGAAACAACTTATCAGCTGCATTACCATGACAATTTAAGGCTACTCTCTCCTAAAAGGGTATAAATTTTTGCAAAGCATTTTTCCCTCCGTTTTTAAAGCTAAGAAAGGAAGTGCACAGTTATTTTAGGAATCTGAATTCAAGGCTAAATCGGAATAATGACAACACTGTGGCGGGAAGCATTTCAAACAGTGCTTTCTTCCTTAACAAGCCACAGTTTTATAATCACGTTGGGAGATGTGCGTTATGTACAAATACACACAGCTCTGCAAAGAAGCATCCTCCAAGCACCACAAGAACTCCACAGCTAGTAGGAAAGCCAGTCCTACACTCCTTAATATAAACACCTTTGCATATTTAAAAAGACACTCACCATCCAGTTTCAACATAATCACACACTGGGTAACTGAACCTGTGACCTGATTCGCAAGACTGCTCATAACCCCAGCAGGATTTTGGCTTCTTCAAGTACTTCTGTAACAGAACAACTGAGTCAGGTTACGCAACAGCAAAATGGGAAACTACTTCAGTTAGTCATTAGCTCATGAACTATCTCTTGGTAATAAACCCTGTGTAAAAGGCTTTTGGTTTGGTCTGGATTTGGAGTTTCAAGAAGGACACCTGGATTTTTCTGATTCTATTCTGATTCTATGATTCTTCACGTACAACAGAGGCTCCAACGAGGACCCTCATGCGCAGCAACACTATCCCCATCTGTTCCAGCACAACCCCTGGTCCTGACTCTGTAATGAGGATTCCCAAACTTTCACATCACTGACAGATGCCGGTAGCAAAGCTGAGCTCACATGAAGCACCACGCGCCAAGCTCCAGGCTGAGTAGACCACTGCTCACCAGGCACATCTGGAAACATCTGCTTCTGCAGTGCTCTAAAGAGCTGGAGAAGGGGAAGTACCGCTGCTACTCCCAGCTCTGCAAAGGAGCTCCAGCCTGACAGACACCGTAGACACACGCAGCCCGGACCCTCAGGTTCACTATCCCTGCTTCAGGTGAATGAACCCTATGCAGCCATGGGTTTTCAGCATTTCACAGGTTTGCCGACACTCTTGGCAGTTCCACAGGAGCACTGCATCATGCTCTGAGTCACAGGCCTGGATACTACCAACCGTACTTAGCACAAGCACCTTCCACACATTCAAGAGTCACTTGGATCATCGTTTCACCTCTGCGACAATTAAAAGAGGAGGGACAAAACGCTGTACATTAAAACCCCAGCTTTGTGACAGCACCAGATTCAGGAAGATCCCCACAAAACCACTTCAAAAGCAGCAAGTTCAATGCCCAGCGGAACCAACTAATTGGCAAGAACAGCAGCTCATCACCAACTTTAACCGTAAGGACTCAAGAACAAACCATCCAACGCACCAGACAAACAAAAGCAAACCTACTTTATATGGGCATCGAGGGTCCAGCTCACAGATGCCAGCAAGATGCGGGTTGTTGTGAAGAAAGTACGGAATATGCTCATCTGGCAAGTTGATAGCTTCGTAGCTGTATAACGGCTCTGCTGGAATGTTACTGAATTCAGGAAGATTTTCAGCTTGGGAATTGGCCAGAACTTGATGCAGTAGCAGCGCGCACCCAAGCAACATGAACATGGCAGCTGGTGAGTTCCAGACTTATGAAGAGACACATCAAAAGAAATAAAAGGCACTTAAAATACAAGCAGCCCAGCACATCACAAGGGTACAAGTCAGTATTTCATCAGCTGCTCAAAGAATTTGTACTTGTACTTCTAGGGTGGTTTCTTTTCCATCGCTAGCATAAATTCGCACCAAGAGACGAGACTGTACAATGTCAGGACTACCTCTGGATCATTAATCACTGGGGGTTATTACGCACTATCAGCTCACACGGTCAAACTGAAGAGGGTGTGTTTACTTGAGCTAAATCCCAAAGGGGTCCTCAGTGTTCAAATGTGGAAACTAAGAACAGAGCATATAACATCCAGGCAGCAGGGAGCAAATGCATCAGTATGGGCCAGGAGGAGTGAGAAGAAAAGGGATTTCAGTTTAAAAATAAGTATAAAAATAGTACCTCCTCCACTTTGCAAAGAGCTAATCATCAGCTGAAAGAAAATGGTGTAGTCACAAATAAAGCAAAAACCCATTTCAGGATGCTCATTAGCATCATGTTAATGAGACTTTGGGTACTGTGTTGTCCACGTTAACTACAGGCCACACACATCTACATCCTCAAAGTAGACTGGACACCTTCCCAATTGCAACATTCCCACCAAACACCTTCTCTTTGAACCGCTAAACTTCACAAGGAAAAAGATTAATGGATGTTGTGCACCTCTAAGACCTTCTGGCACTACAGTTTACCAAAACGTACGTGTTTGCTCGCAACAGAAGCCCTCCAGCACAAGCAGCTTTACCTGTTTAGTCTGAGAAGAACTGCTTCGGATTATCCCGAGAACGCGAAGCTGTGGTGGGAGCTGAGCGGAGTGGAGCTGGTCGTGCGGGTCCCTGCCCTGGGGACAGTCCCAGCAGCGAGAGGAGATTTCCCACAGCCTCCGAACCCCGCGGGAAGGCTCTTCCCCTCCCTCCGCACAGCCGCGGTGCGGCTGGAGAGTCCCGGCAGGACCCCCTGTCCCGGCCGCGGGCCGGGCACCCCGGGAAAGCGCCCGATACCCAGTGCCAAGCCCGCAGCGGAGCTGGACTCAGGCCCGGCCGAGCCCCCCGCAGCGCCCACCTTCAGCGGGGCTCAGCCCCGCCGTGCCCGGCCCGAGGCACCGCCCGCTCCGCGCTGCCCGGCGGCCTTAATCCTTCTGCCGCCGCTGTCGGGGAGGGGCGGCCCCACCGGGGAAAAGCAGCGCCCGCCCCTCCTTCACACCCGCGGGGCGGCCTCGCCCCGCCCCGACCCCCACAGCGGGGAGCAGCGGCGGCCTCAGAGCTGCCGCCGCCGCCGCCGGGACCGCCCCGCCCGGGAGGGAAGAAGGGAGGGAGGGAAGAAGGGAGGGAGGGAGGAGCCGGGTCGGGCCGGGCCG
>VXBP01009768.1:218945-285935 GCA_013400115.1 Rhinopomastus cyanomelas
CGCCCCTCCTTCACACCCGCGGGGCGGCCTCGCCCCGCCCCGACCCCCACAGCGGGGAGCAGCGGCGGCCTCAGAGCTGCCGCCGCCGCCGCCGGGACCGCCCCGCCCGGGAGGGAAGAAGGGAGGGAGGGAGGGAGGGAGGAGCCGGGTCGGGCCGGGCCGGCGGCGCCGCTCCCGGAAACCGGGTGCGGATCAGTCCCCGCTGCCGCTTTGCAGCGCCGCGGCCCGGCGGCACCTGCCGGGCCCTGGGGAGGGCGATGGCGGGGCTGGGCGGTGTGTCCTTGTGCCGCTGCTTCGGGCACGGTGCGGGCAGGATGCGGAGGAAAAGGGCCCTTTCCTGCCGCTAGTCCGCAGGAAGCGCCGCCGCCGAGCACCCCATTGTGTGAGGCCCCAGCCCCACAGAGCCGCAGGAGCTGACACTGCAACGTCTGAACCTCTCAACACGGGAAAAGCCCCTTTGCTCCTCGCTGAGGTGGGAGATGGGTGCAGGATGAGTGACAAATGGCCAGGCTGGCACAGGACACCCCGACGGAATTCTTGGGTATTTTTCCTTCGGCTGCAATAAAGGAAATTAGTCTAGAATTCCTATTAATCCCATTGATAAATAAACCAGCCTCTAGTACTCACACTCCCATGACACCACAAGGTTTTAACTGGCATGTGCAGCTCCAAATTCAATTTGCTATAGTCTAAGTTGAAGAGTATTGTCCTTCCATGGCACTACATTGACACACAAAATAAAGCCTTTCCTCAAAGAGAACCAGAGCAAGCACACTCTTAGCACAAAGTTTTATTTTCCCCCCTTTTTACACTTTATACACATTTTACAACTAGAAAACTAAGTGTTCCAGTTCCCCCTTCAATAACCCATTTTGTTTCATGCTCAGAATCTTTACAGCCCTTAAGAAAATGAACATGGAAACTGCAACAGACCAGTAGCAGGAGGAAAAAAAGAACTAGCAGACCTAACTCTCATATGCATGGACACTGGATTCTGAATGTCATCTCCAGCGCTCACAAAGGATGGAAAATGTTCTGAACCGATCTGGTTTGGGTCACTTTTCTAGGCAGTCTCGGGAACAGCTAAAGGTGTCTGAGCAGCCATTAATAGTTCTTCAAACCAATTACACAGAGAATCCAACATGACCAAACCAGGCTAAAGTCTGTCACCTTCCGACAGCCAATGTGTTTTCCTAAGGCTTTGATGAGTAAGACACAGATGGCCCATCCGAGTCTCATGGGATGGCAAAGGTTGCACTAAATAGGAATAAAGAATCCAAAGAGTTAAATAGTAGAAATATTTACAGCTACTTCTGTAAAACCTTAAAATACTCTGTCAAATGCTTTTATGTCTAAAACAGCTGATGTTGGCTGCATGTTGAAACTTCCCACTTAGCTCTTCCTGAAAACCCAAGGCAGCCTAAGACACATTAAAACCTGCACCCTTGGTGGCCCTTGAAGAGATTCTACTCACATGCTGCACAGGGAGTTAGTTACCTTCTAAAGCCGCTGCAGGTCCAAATACAGGGTCAGAATGTTTGTAAAGTGCTGCATTTATCTACCAAGACTGTAAAAACAATGGTCAAAATCAGCAATTTATCGATTAGCTGCAGCAGAAAAAAGCTAAACACAACCTGTAACATTTTCACATCACAATCCTAACACACAGCAACATCAGTAATGTGCTTTATATCAAGTGGGGTTTGGGAGTTTTTAAACTGAAAACAAGCCAGGCTTCAATATGATGGCAAAGCATTACATTCTGAGGCTTTTTAGATGAAAAAGGGTTCCACTCTGGTTTCAAAAACTTAAACTAAGATACTAAGAGTATCCCTCCCATCTCCCCTCCCATCTCCCTGTGGAAAAACAAAGGAGAAGATTAAAGAAAAAGTCTTTCATTAAAGCAGTTAAAGTTTCTATGACAGATGGGGAGTTATGACAAATTTTAATGTTCTTGCTCTATGGCTTTATTGAAATCCTCTGAATCTCAAACTGAAGCTGGCTTTTGCACGAGCATATCCTTATCCATGTAACTTCAGCAATTAACTGTTCTCCCAATGAGGAATAAATCCCTAATATCCATAGAAACCTGGAATTACCAAGAGGCTTTTTGTCCAAAATCAGCTTCTCATCATTAGTCTCTCTCTCAGGCCACTGGAACAGTTCTCTGACACAAACTACAACACACAGGGATGTGAAAAAACCTCTCACAATAGAGGCGGTGTTTTGATAAGCAAAGGGTTTTAACTGCTGAGTGTTTCACACCAGTACCTACTCTGGCTGTGATTCTGAGACATCACAAGTATCTACTGTCCGGAATGCAGAGAGGAAGATCCAAGCTTCTTCCCTCGATTCTCAGCATTCCCAAGGGTCTGATTCAAACATTTCCTCTGACGTTACCAGAAATGCAGTTGAACTTCAAGCCACGTGGATGCTGTCTGACCAATACTTTACTTACGGAATGGCATGAGAAATACTTTGCAGCCACTGGAGACTCGCTTCGAGACTATATTAAGTCACAGTACAATTTTGCCAAAGTTCTAAACTTTGCTACTTAGATACAAGGAGCCATGAGAGCAGCAGTGACTCACTGAAAAAAAATGTATCATCGGTTTTCTGTGTTCTGAACTGTTCTAGCTAGTGTTAAACATCAGCATCCAAATCTGGATCTAATATTGAACCGTTCAGATTTGCAGTGCTAGAAGTTACACGCACAAGCAGAGCTGCTCTCTTCAGGCAGCTTGTATGCCCAACACTAAATTAGAGCTTCATCTCGTGTGTAAAGTCTCAGCTGAGCCTCACTCTCTGCTTTAGAGCACTTGGTGTAAAACAGAATAATCCCATTTGTCTATGAACAAAAAACTATCATCCTACCACGTTTAGATGTGAGTACAAATAGACTGGTCCTGTTGTTAAAGTATCCACTAAATACTCTCCCAGTAGCAAGCCACTGCTGTTTGGTTATTAAAAAGTTACCAATGAGATTCCAGAAAAGCTCCTATTAGGAACAACTGAAGACTTCTAATGCCATTTTCTTTGATACAGAGTTTATAAACCAAGGCTGTTTTAGTAAAACTCCTGTAAAACAGTGCTGCTGCTGTTCAGCTTCATTTTTGCTGCTGTTTACAAGTAAAACGGTCCATTTTGCAAAGACTTAAATAAAAGGGTAGTTGAAAAAGAAGTTTAAATATTGCACCAATAATTTAACTGCAGACAGTACAAGACACTTAAAAGCATTGATTTTGTTTGTCAACATACAAGCTCTATTATATAATCACATTTGCTATAATACATGAGGGCTTTTTACAAGACACTAGAATTTACATAAGCCATTATCTTTATAGTCTGTTATCACATCACGTGAAGTGTTCCAGCAGGAATTAATTCTGTCTTTGTTTTAAAAGTTCATCTATCTGAGTCTTGTACATGTTTTTCACATCTTCAAGATCCAGTCGGAGTTCTTCAGCTTCCTCTGCTTTCTCTCCATACATCTGGAGAATTGTATTGTATCTCTGATCCAAATCCTGCAAGGACATGCAGTTTGTTATCTGACTGTTCTTCAAACTGATGCTAGCATAGTGTTTTACACTTCCAGGGACAGTAAGTGCAGCACTTTACTTCTTTACAATGAAGCACACAGTAAACTCTGCAAAAACATTTTACCCTTTGATTCTCTGAACGCAGTGACATTTACTCTAGATACAAAAGATTCTCAAAACACAAAGATCCTGGATCACAAAGAACTAGTATGACTTTGGAACAGTCCAAAATCATTCCAAAAAACTATTTCTACTATTTCAATTTTAAGTTCTTAAATATTCAGAGGCTTAAAATATTTGTCATTTACCTGTACGACTACTCACCCAGCTTTTGCATCAAACTGACAAACTGATGCTACTTATGAAAACACTCCCTTTACTAAACAACTACTTCCAGTAGTCATGGAGCAGCCATTTGTAGAGTCTGCTATACAAGCAAAAAAAACCCACCCTAATCTTGATGATTGGAGACAGATTTTAATACAATCCTGAACTGATTGGGGTGTTCTTAAGAAAACCCCAATAGGTCAATTTTCCATCAGACTCTCCACAGAAATGCACTTACCTTTAACTGTGCGCGTAGTTTTGGTACTTCCTTCACTTTTTCTTCAAGTTCATCATTTTGGTTTGTTAACTTAACCAGTTCTTCTGCCATTATGGATCGAGTTTTCTCAAGGTTTCCAATTTCCAGCTAAAATAAACAGTTTTAATAATTAGAAGTAGGAAAGAATTTCTCGTATTTATTAAAAAGACACTGTATCGTAACATTTGGATATGGTAATTAAGGCTTTTTCTTACACCAGACTATCAAACAAAACATCCTGGAAGCATTTCTCACTGTCTTCTCACATCTGATCAGTGGTTTGGTTGGTTTGTTTTTCAGATCAACAAGTTCTGTTTGCTGGATAGGTCCTTGCCACAACACAAGAGGAAGCAACAAATCCTTCTCTCATTCTTCCCTCTGTGAACCTCTGTAGTTGCCCCAGTTAACAGCATTGTTATCAAAGGGAAAGAATGAATATGTTCCCCTTTAAGGAGAGGGATCAAGCTTTGTGGTTATAAAAGTGTCAGCACAGGTTTTATAGTGAATACAAAAATACTGGTTGGCATTAGTATTTACACTTACAAATGCTGTGGTGATGTCCTATTAACTACAGTACCTGTAGGTGTGAAATCTCTCCTTCTCTCAGTTTTAGCTGCGACTGAAGGTTTTCAATTATACTTGAACCTGCTCCCATCCTTATAGCATCGTAAAGATTGCTCCCAGTAGTAGCTATTGGCCCAAAGGAGTGATCATGAGGATCATCCTACAAATAAAACGTTGGAGAAGCTTAGACAAAGAGGTGTGCCCTTTGAAACCTTCTCTCTCACAAAGCCTTACTTCATCTAAGATTTAAGGTTGTACTGTTGACTAGGGAAGCATTTCAACACTTAAATATGCCTTTAAAACAAAAGCTGAAGGTGAATAGGTACAACCTGAGATAGCTGCTTACTGGCAAGTTATCACGTCACCCATACAACTGGCATTCACCTTGGACATCAGTAACTGTGTCCATAGAAAAGCAGCAGCCTCCACACAAACCACAACTCAGTGAGGGAGCAGAGTGGTGCCCTAAGCCAGGATTTTTAGTAAGAATTAATTCATTAATTAGCCTCCTATTATTGTTATTCAATTACTCTTGATGAAATTAGACATGTGAATTCAGCACAAGTAACTGCCTCTATTACTCTGCAATGAAAGCTGTAGTTTCACAGTGTCTTTCACAGATGCTTTACAATCACACACAGACATACCATAAGCAGGTTTTAGATGTTTCTGCACAGGAATGACCTCCTCTAAGGCAAATATACTCTCAAAGAGTCATTTTCTACATTAATAAGACTTCTTAAAGAGGAACAAAAGCAGCCTCTCAAAAAAACCCAATATGACTGATGCACAATACCTGTGAGAGGAAAGATGTCTGAAGACCTGCCATGTCAACTCCACTGATGGAGCTTGAGCGGGACATGCTGGGAGTACTTGAAACTGTTTCCACTGTGAATGACTTTCGGTCCTTGAAAAGAAAAACAACACAACACACACCACCACCAGTTAGATTCTCTAAAGAACAGACTGCCCTTCTGCACACCAACTGTAGAACACAAGGTGACAGACAACCATTCCCCTTCACCCAGCCCCAAAACACATGAAAGGTGAGCAATGAAAAGTTTCTGTGTTGCTAACTCCTCAGACTGCTCAGGAAATGAAGAGACGTTGCAGATTATACCAGAAGAGTTTCTCTCAAGCACCCAAGGATGACTGAGAGGCCGTTTTGTTATGTGCTCATACATCATGGGAAGAATATCCCAAACTCAGAAGTAAGCCTTTTTAAAATGCATGTCCATTTTTTCTTTAATTAAAGTGTATTAATTCAATTCTGGTATTTCTTATATGCTAATATGTTACTGATGTACCTTCCACACAGACTAACCTCCTTCTACAAGCACTATTGCTACCCTCTGAAGGATAAAGCACATTTCAGAACTGGAGATGCTAAGAAACCAATAATAAACAGTTTTCCCTAAGTATCAACTGGTAATTAGCAGTACTATAGAGGATTGCTCTGTGACTTGTGACTTAATCTGGAAAGCATGTAGTGCATGATACACAGTCACATGCAACACAAAGCAGGAATTCAGTCTAAGCAAATGAGAACAAGTAGCTTCAGAAGAAAGATTTCAGAAGAAATAATCAGAAGATCAAACCAATCATTATCTGTATTTTGTCTGTTCTCAGGAAAAAAAAAAAAAAGATTTAACCTGACAATAAAAGTAGATTATTTAGCCTGACTCAAGATTCATTTCAGTATCACACAAGCACCTCTCTGGATATAAAAGGCTGTCACAGGGAAGAAGATGCCAAGTCCCTAATGCCTAGGCAGACAGGATGTACTGTACTGCCCTAAGTCCACTTTGATGCTTGCAAATGCATTGTGTTCTAGACACCTGCTAAAATAATGATGCCATCAATAGGACTGGACTGAAATCTCAGGCTTTAATACCTTCTCCTTTGCTGCTTCTTGTACAAAAATTGCCTTTTTTCTTTCCTGTTCCACTTTCATCTTCTCCATTTCCAGCTGAGTAGTTAACAGCGTCTACAAAAATAAATACAGGTTGTTAAACTCCTGCTAACTCAGATGTCAGCGGTAACACAGCTTAAAGCTGAAGTAGGCAAGACCTTCTCTTTCTTTGCATCTTCCAAGGTTCTTGCGTACTCATCTTTGAGTCCTTCCAACTCAACCTCATACCTAAAGAGAGGAAAGAAAGAGGTCAGTAAACAAGCATTCTGCATTCAGATTCATATGGTTTTAAAACAAACATAGCCTCAAGGGTTTAAAACATGATGCAAGTACATACTACAATTTTTGGCAAGAAACATTCTTAAACCAACTGGGCAACTTTATCAATAGCTGGCATCAGCTTGCACAGTTGCATCAACACTGAAAAGAATCAGCTCTTCTGACCTGCCAAGAGCTCTGCTGCAGATTAGCTAAGAGATCCTTTAAAACTGTAGTGAAATGGAGTAAAGAGATGCTGTTCATCACGTGTGCAACTCACCTACTGTTTTCATTTTCTATCTTCTTCAACCTGTTTCTCTCCACCTCTAGCTGAGCCTGAAGGCGTGTGTTTTCTTGTCTTAATAGGCTGTTCTGAGATTCAGCAGAAGACATCTGAATTTTATTAGAAAGAAGTTCTTCTGTCGCAGCCCGTTCTCTCTCAGCAGCTGCTGCTAGAAGAGTTTGAGATTCACCTAATATATTAAAAGAAACATATAATTTAACTTTTTTGATCAACTATAATATGAGACAATTATTTAAGCATCAAAATGGAAATTGATATTTTAAAAGTTTTTCTTGTTAAAAGTTTTCCTCTGTAAATGAACTCAAGCATTGTCAACCACACAGTGAGAAGAACAAAGCAAGGCAGAACAAGATGTGTTACTCTTTCAGAATGCAATTACACAACCACAGTCTGCCTCCAGAAAACAAGAGTCCATCTTCCAACATTTTGCACATATTTCATTTAAAATAACAGATTACTACTGTATCAACAATTACACACCCATTACCTCTGCAGTTAGGTAAGTAAATCATTTGTACCTTTATAAAACAGAATCTAAGCACCAGTCTCAACAACTGAAAATGCTGGTGTACTTTGTGTCTCAATGTCCATCCTTCCTTTACACAATGTAAGGACATGTGAACCTTAACACTTAGAATCACAGAATCATAAAATCATTAGGGATTGGAAGGGACCTTGAAAGATCATCTAGTCCAATCCCCCTGACATAGCAGGATCACCTAGACCAAAGTCATAGAGTCAGGGTTAGAAGGGACCACAGGATCATCCAGTTTCAACTGCCCTGCCATGGGCAGGGACACCCCACCCTAGATCAGGCTGGCCAGAGCCTCATCCAGCCCGGCCTTAAACAGCTCCAAGGATGAGGCCTCAACCACCTCCCTGGGCAACCCATTCCAGGCTCTCACCACTCTCACAGTGAAGAACTTCCTCCTCACATCTACCCATCTCCAGCTTTGCTCCATTCCCCCTAGTCCTGTGGCTACCTGACATCCTAAAAAAGCCTCTCCCCAGCCTTTTTGTAGGCCCCCTTCAGATACTGGAAGGCTACAATAAGGTCACCTCAGAGACTCACCATCTCCAGACTGAACAGCCCCAACTCTCTCAATCTGGCCTCATATGACAGGTGCTCCAGCCCTCTGATCATCCTCGTGGCCCTCCTCTGCACTCGCTCCAGCACTTCCACATCCTTCTTGTAATAAGGGCTCCAGAACTGGACGCAGTCCTCCAGGTGGGGTCTCACCAGACTGGAGCAGAGGGGGAGAATCACCTCCCTTGACCTGCTGGTCACACTTCTCCTGACGCAGCCCAGGATCTGGTTTGCCTTCTGGGCTGCAAGTGCACACTGCTGGCTCACATTGAGCTTTTCGTCCACAAGCAGCCCCAAGTCCCTCTCCTCAGGGCTACTCTGCAGCCAGTCACTGTCCAGTCTGTGTGCTTAGGATTGCCTCAACCCAGATGCAGGACCTTACACTTGGGCTTGCTGAACCCCATCAGGTTGGCTTATGTCCACCTCTCCAGCCTGTCCAGGTCCCTCTGGATGGCATCCCTGCTGCACCACACAGCTGTCTTTTAAAGACAACTGGTGAATTATCTGTCCAAGCACCTTGGCAGAATACCCCACACACTGTTTCCCTATTAGAGGTCATTTTGTGCTCATCTCTCCTGACCCACCACCTGAGCTTTGGGCAAGTGTGAAGCCCTTTTCGTTACTTTCAAGCATCCTGCATCTTCATTAAGAGATGCATTGTTCAGTAACAGCTACAATCATCTTACCAAGTCTGTCAGAAAGGTTCTTCTCCAATTTTTCCCATGCAGAGGTCTGTGCTCCCAGCGTGGCTTGAAGGTTTTCTATCTGTCGCAGAAGTGGCCGAGTAGCTGACGTAACACTTTGACTCAGTTCCTGGTTCCGGCTCTCTGCTTCTTGGAGTCTCTGAAATCACACATTAAACATAATTGAGTTTTAAAATCATATGATGGATTAGAAGAGTAATACAGGACTCAGCTAAACACATAGTAGTGGCTTTATGTTCTAAAATCTCTATGTTCAGACTCAGTGAAGTGTGAAATTTCTAAATCGAAGCCTAACGTTTTTAGATAGAGCAACAGCCCAGAAATTTTTACTCAAGAGCCCTCTGGACATCACTTGAAATGCTGTGGCAAGAATCTACCTTCTGGAACTTAAGAACAAGAGAAAAATATCATTAAGCAGCAGCTAGAGAGTAATTTAAAACCTATGTGCTAGTAACCTTAGAGGACTCGTAGAAACTAAACGGCCGTGCTTTGGTTTGTACTAAAATTCCAGTGAAAAGGCATCATAAAAATTACGATTTTTATTTTCATTTCCTTTAATAATTTTTTTTTTGTTCTACAAAGGACTAACACTGCGGGTAACCAGGAAAACAAAGGCTCTTTTTCAGGCTATTGATGTCACACTAGCATTTCATTTTCAGTTTTTAGGAGCCCTCCTCGTGGATACAAGCTGGCATCATCCTACCTGCTGTAGGTCACCTATTTCCTGGCGTAAATAGTCTTCTTTCCTTGCTGCCTGCTGCTCTGCACGCTGCAGTGCTACCCTCAGATCTGCCACCTAAAGAAAAAGGCAACATCACACTTCTCTTAACAAAAGCTATAGTCCCACATACTGCATGCTGTAGTCCAAAACCCTTTCTGAACACTGTGAGACAAGTCTATTTACACATTAAAGGCTGAAGTTTTGCATGCAGAGTTACACTCATTTACCATTAAAAATTCTTTTCAACTATGTTTCTTGAGCTCTGTGCCACAACCATAACAGAGCCTATCAAAGGCACTTTATTTAGATAAATAAAAGTATTTTTAAATCAAATTGTAAAGCTTAACACAACTACCACCAGAGACTGAGCAAGTGCACAGGAGACAAATCCACGGGGTATTTGCTAAGTACACAGAAGTGAATTCTGCCTGCTATCACACCCGGTTCATTATCTCAGATGGACAAACCACCCGAGCACAGCTGTCTGTTCTCTGAAGAAGTTTTATTGCTGCATTTAAGACCCACCTGAATTGCCAAAGCTTCCTGTTGCTGCCGTGCCTCATCCTGGGCCTTCTCCAGAGCCAACCCAAGCTCCTCCTTTGCCTTCATTTCCCGACTTAGGGCTGCTTCTTGTGCCTCGCTGTCCTTCGTAGCATTAGCTTTATGAAGATCTGCAAGTTCCCTGATGAGGGAAAAGAAAAAGCAGAGGATTGCCTTTGCAGTTTATGCCAACAATGACTCTGTGAATGACTTTGTTTTCTAGTAACATTTCACAAGCACCGCGTAGGAAACAGACGCAGCAGCTCAGACTGCGGTTGAACACAACACACTAGTATCTGCTCACTTGTACGCGCTGTCAAGTGCTGCCTGGACACTTCTGTTCCGTTCTTCAAGCTCTTCCACTTCTGACTGAAGTTTTGCAAGATCCTTTTCTTGTCGCTCCACAATGCTGTTCAGTTGTTTGATGCTCTCTCGATGTTGCTTCTCGAGGTCCTCCTTGCCATCAAGCACCTGACAGAGTGCAAACAAGAAACATGAGACAAGAACAACACAAGAAACCCAGTGCAAGGGGTAGGCAAAGCTATCAGAGGACAACTGTGGTAACCAGCTCAGCAGGAAGTTACATGAAATGCCTAAACCCACCTAACTCAGCCAAAAGAGAAAGGTTTTGCTCCTCTATCCTGTCTAGAGGACAGGCCTTCTCTTCAGCGGTTTCACATACTTCTTCACACTGCAGCTGCTGTTTGTAGCATCTTGATTCAATCACTGATTGAGCAAAACAACTTCCCAAATTCTGCTGGTACACGTTTTCCAACTAAAATTTACTGTATTTCTGAATTTGCTCAGTCCACCTGATAACCAGCACTGCAAGCAAGCAACTGGAAAGATACCTGGCCACAGTTTTAAACTGCTGAGAGGACACACACAGATCACATCTCAGTGTTCCAATACTACAGAACAGAGAAGTCTCACAGAAAAAGAAGCAAGTATCAGCCTATCTAGAGCCTCCCCAAGAGGAGCAGCTAATACAGCAAATCTTATTAAATCCCCTCCAAAAAACTACCTTACCTGTTTTAAATGCTGCAGCTCCTCTTCCAATTCTTTAATCTTTTTGTTCTGTTTTGTGTTAGTATTTTCTCTCTCTTTATCTTTGGCTCTTAATTTCTTAATAATGTTGGAATTGTGTAGCTGCTGCTTGGACAGCTTTTCTCCTGTGAAGCAAAGGAAATAAAAGTTAGTGCATACTGCTGTTATTCTATGAACTCTTAACACCTCCCCTGCTCTTGAGACCTGGGCTAATTAATAATCAAGTATGGAATATTTACTCTTACACTTTTTCAAGCAAGTTAAGTTTTAAATCTGTCTTACCCTGAGATGAACTAACTAAACCAAGCTACAGCAAGACAAGACAGGCAGTGAGAAGCTGTGGAAGTGAAGCAAAGTAACTTGTCGTAACAGGAAAAAACTCAGCATTGGCCTGTTCATTTAGGAACTGGATTTTATTTCTAAAATTAAACTGTAATCGGGGTGACACTGAAGAAATGCCTTGCACAATGCCCTAGTTAGATTTCTGCTGACTGGAACATGCGCACACCACTTATCTCACAGCATCTTCTAATGCACACTGCAGAAAATGCCCCTCTAACCATCTGTGTTTGATCCCTCCTGCTCTCTTTGCTGTTAAATGGTTCCAATGTTCAGAAACATCTAATATGCTTCAAATGTTGTGGTTTTTCCTCATATGAAAAAGGCTATTATGAAAGCAGTACATTTCAAAGTGCTCTATAAATATTCACTATTCAAAATTCTCACCTTCCTCCATTAATCCTTTGATTTGCTCTTCTTTTTCTTTCAGTAATTCGGCCGTTTCATTGGTATTAAGTCTAACAGCCAATTCTTCTTTAACAGTCTTTACTTCCTAAGTAATAGGATAAAGTACTTAGGACCATTTATTAAACTACAATTAGGGAAAAACACATAGTAAGTTACACAGATCACATTTTTCTTGCCCCTTTGTCCCAAAAGGCTTTTCTTTGCAAGCATTTTAGGTGCGAAAGGAACTCTGGAGATCGTTTAAAGAATCCATCTCTATTCTTCACCACTTCCCTGTATCTCCAGGCCACTTTTCTCCCTCACACCAATGCAAACACATATATGGGTACAAGGTAAATGAAAGCAGATACTGAACTCTTTCTTTCCACAAACCAGACTAACTTGGTTGACAAGAGGGCTGCAAGAATCCTTGTGCCGACACATGGACAAGCAGCAGCCGGTGAGGCTGAAATCAGCTTATGCTCATTACCAGCACCACGAGGCAGCATCTGTCAGTCTCCCGCTTTTCCTTAGCTTATTTTTGGTGATTTTACCTCAAGAAATTTGTGTTCTACAATAACTAAATGTTAAGTTCCATAAAACAGCAGATTACCTTTTTAGCAGCGTCTCTTTCCTTGCAGGCCAGCTGGAGCTTCTTTTCAGCATCTGCAATTCGCTGGGCAAACTCCTCTTTAAGAGATGAAAGGCTACTGCTCTCTTCTTTCATTCTAAACATCTCACTACATTTAAAATTAACATTGCAGAACAGGTGCAGGTTATGCGATACTGCCAGCAGTTTGTTCTTAAACACTTGTAAAACGTGGCTTTGGGGTTTTTATTCTTGTATATATGCTAGCCAGAAGATAAAACCCCCACATCCATTATTAAAGCACTAATCAAAGACCTTCATCAGTTCAATAAGTTACCTATGGAATTCTTGATTTACCTAAAATGTTTTGCCCCTTAAGTTCTCTCTGAGTAACCACAGTCTGTGTCATATGCAGGGCAAACGATCAAATGTGTAAGTTAAGATCAAATTAGTCATTAAATACCTTCAAATATTAAACAATACCCTCACGTATTATCTGCAGTGTTTTAAACTTCATGTTTGATCAGTCAGCTGGTAAATCCAATGGCTTTTTTGCCCTTTTTAAACTGGATTAAGTAACAAGTTCAGGTTTTTCCCTACAGTCCTTCTGCCACTATCCCTGCCTACATTCTAGTCAGCAAATTAGTAAATCAAGTATCTGTATCAGAACAGTTAGCCTCATTTCACAGCTGAACCCAGCCTTAAAACAAAGATCCTTTTTAGTAACTAGGTCTGACTGTAGACATCTGCCACTCCTATGGCTTAATTGCTGAAAAATCTTTCACCAGCCTCTTCCCATGAGATTCTGGCCCCAAGAAATAAGGTGTCTTTAAAAGGGTATAATCACATCACGTGGCCATTATCTCCACCTTTCCCAAACATCCCTTTCAACCTTTGTTATAGTTGTAAAGCTACTCTGTTTATAATTTTGTCTAGTGATTGTATGACAGTGAAGTTTGTTACAGCCACTACTGTGTAGATTTTTCATACTTACTCTTTTAGGTTATCATAAGCTTCTTCCAGGCGCGCCTTTTCTTTACTAGTACTTAATAACTGTATTTCCCTCTTCTCCAGTTTCTCAGTTAATGAATCAATCATCTGGACAATGTTTTTACAGATAAAGATCAGATGAGTGGGACAATTAAAACACAAGAGGGGCAGGCTTCCCCCTCCCACCCACCATTCCCTCCCAACGCTATTTAAAGCTGAACTTCTCAACGGTTTTAGGAATTTGAGGTTGAAGTAGTGAAGATTGACTCCGCTGCTGTCACAGCGATTTAGAACTGAACAATAACTAAACCAGAAAACACTTGTTTGCTATAGGCGTAGAAATCCCAAAAAAGAAGCAATGTAGCTCAGCCAAGCTCCTCAACAAAAACATCAGCAGTTATACTCAATCATAAATTATCAGCTCTGTTTAAAAACTTAAACTATAAAACTATAGTGAACATTAGGCATTAAGGCTGCCAAGTGCTCCTTATACGGGTCATTAGAGAATCACAGAGCAAGTCATAAAAGAGACCTTCTGACGTTAATGAAGCACAGAGTATCTTTGGTTGGAAGAGAACTTTAAGAGCATCAAATCCAACCTTGCCCCAGCACTGCCAAGTTAGCACAAAGCAGCAAAACAGCATCAGTTGAAGGAAGGAAGCTTTCAAGAAGGGTCAAAAGCTCTCAGCTTCATCATCAGAAATCCTTTCTTATTATTACGTTTTGGAAAGCTACACATAAATAACACAAACATACATGCAAATACACAAACATAAGCAAATTAAACAGATCCTTTAAGTGTAGGTCAACAAGGCAAATGAAAGAAAATAATCTGCTGTGGTCCACTGTCACTACTTTCCACACCAGTTAGGAAAATTTCAAGTTCCCCAAGGAATTTACACTGAGGTTCTGTACTATGCACACAAAAAAATGCTTTCCTTAAAGTCCAGATTATACTGGGGTTTGATAACTGCCATAAGTTTTCCCTTATTACTATGAGGAAGAGCACCAGTAACGCAAACATGCCTACAGAGCGAGGCCATGAGAAAGGCCCTTTGATGGCCAATGACTATGAGCAAAGCAAAATGCAAAGAAATGGAGCAAAACACGTGCCAAAGGAGCTCAGAGATTGAAAGCAAGAACAGTGGGACAGGAAGGTGACCAAGAAAATGGGAAAAAAAGATTGTGCACAAAACACACCGGCAGAGCCTGACAAAACAGGCTGCTTCAAAGGCCTGGTGTATCCCTCTGTACAACTAAACATCCCAGTTTGTCACTTCTACCTGAACTAGCCACTGAAATTTCTTAGCTATGCTTATCTCCTTCATCAAAAGCCTAGTGTTCTTCCTTTTTAAATGTAAAGATTATTTCGGCTAAACACAAACCTAAAAGCAAACCCACAATTTACCCAGTAAAAAGGACTTCTTTATACTAACTCCCTATATCCTCCCAGGAATAACCCTCCTGGGTGCAATCAGACTTTGACAGTTCATATGTTTGGAAAAAACCTGCTTGCAAAGTATTATCCTGATTACTGCTGACAATCGTCGTAGTTTCATAATTAAACTCAAAATACTTCAGGGGATCTCCTCCACATTTGATTCATCAAAGCTTCCTGTTTGATACTCACAATTCCTAACAATAACTAGACAGCTTAGGGAAACTAGAACTATCTGATCAGAAATGTCACCAGTTATTCTCCACAGCAGAAGACCGAGGACAGTCTTCTACAAGGGAAAGTAGCTCAGCATCAATTAATTCATTCAAATAAGGGAAAGCTAATACCTACATAAGGAGAAGATGGGAGTTTCATTTGTAATTAAAGTGCTTGTTTGCAAAAATTGTTTCACAGTTACCTTTTGAAGCTCTTGCTTTTCAGTGTCCTCTTCTATCAGCTTTTCAGCAGCATCCTGCTGCTGCGGCTCAGTCTCTTCTTTCACAATCTGTTCCTCAGCAGTTTGCACAGTAGCAACCAACACATCTGGCTGCTCAGAATTAACAGGGGTCTCGCTTCTCCCACTCTCTTCCATTTCAGCTTCCTCAGCATGTAAAGTAAGACCCTCACTTGGGTTTTCAGATCTATTTTTCAGGGCATCAACCATTTCTGACTTTGGTGCAGAAGGACTGACAGCAACAGATGCTGAAGCAGAAGCCCTGCCTGGTAACTCATCATCTGAATTTATTTCACTTACACTTCTGCTGTCTAAAGACTGCACACTAAATGAATCAATCCTTTCAAAAGCATCTGAGGAGCAGCAGCTTTCGGTCATCTTCTGAAAGTCATCTAAACGGTTATAATCTGCACAGGCAGACGTAGATAAAAGCTGAAAGGATGTTTGCATTAGATGAAGACTGTTTTTTGAATCTGCAGCTTCTTGTCTTGAACTTACTGAGCTCTCACTTATTACACTTTCATGGTCCAGAACTTCAATATCACTAGTTGTGGATGTCCCCGAGGAGAAAGTGCTAATTGGAGGTGATGGTGTGTTGCTTTGCCTGTCCTCAGGCTTTCGCTCCTTGCTTTCCAAGCCCACATCTTTTGTAGCTGCATTCAGAGGCTGTGAAGTGCCTTCTGGTGCACCTTCTGTACCCCCCCTCCCTGTGCTGGACTTCTCATTAAGAGCATCTTCCGGCACTTCCAAATGTAGAGCAGACACCTTCTCATCAGTTACTTCATTTGTGCTTTCTTCATGCTCAGCATTAGACTGATGCACACAATTCTCTTGTAACACCTCCTCCACAGTATCGAGGTTCTTCAAATCCGCAGGGGCAGCTACTGAGGAATCCTTCACCTCTACCTCTGTGGTCACTTCCAGCTGACTGGGTTGCGGAGTCTCCTTTAAAGTGTTTTTGACCTCCTCTTTGGGTCGCTGTGATTTGGCTGGAGGTTTGGACACCACTGGATTGTTCTGTATGCTCTGAACATCCGTCGGAGAGAGAAAGGCACTGAAGAAGTTTTCAGATTCATCTACTACCGTCCTCCTCACTGGCTTAGTGATTGCTGTTGGTGATACTGGCTGCTTCTGTGGTTCTGTATCTGAAGTTAAGCCCCAGGAAGACAAATCCCATCCTCCACTTATGAGGGAGTTTGTTCCTAAAACAAGAGGCCCAAAACCACTTAAAATGCATTACATTTTCGCAATTTCCCTTTTGTATGTAACAGTTCAGAAGAAAAAAAGTTTCCAATATCATATAACTTAAAGTGAATATTAAGCACAGTCACAAACAGCATCATTCTCATTACTACTCCCTTAAAAACCTTGGAATCCAATTTTAGGCAAAGCAAAACAAGCTGAAGGGAGATTCAAATACCTCCAGAACGTAGGAATAACTGAATGAGACCAACTTGCTCCCTCCTGTTATGAAGCAAAGGCACAAAGAAGCCATCCACAAATTACACCGCTAAATCCAGGAGGGAGAATTTCAGCAAGATGGAGAGAAGCATCTGGGAAGGGGAAAACTAGACCACAGAGCATTCTGAAAGCTAGAAAAGCAAATTCTTGGGCACAAAAAGCAAGCCCTGTCTTTGCAAAGGGAAGGGGTGAAAAGGAATGTGGCCTCCTGCTTCCCAGAGCCACAGTAAAACCATCTAAAAAACTGTAGTTTAAAAGGAGAGAATTGTATGGATTAGAAAAGGTGGAAACTATTAACAGGCCTTAAAAGATATCTGCCAGTAGCACACAGACACTTCACACACCATTACAGAAAACAGGGGACAAGCTTTAGGTTTTTGTAGAACTTACTCTTTAAGAAGAGTTCTCACCCCTTCAGTTAGTGACAGGCTCTAGCTTTTCCCTCACCAAGCAACAGCTGATGTGAAGCAGCCAAAACAGTGACAGGCTTTTTCCTCTTCTGTGAAGAAATACTAAACTGAGCAGTTCTGAATCTGCCCCCAAACACCACCAACAGTTGTTATTACTATTATTGTGTTTCTTGGGGCTTTTCCAGGACTTGTTAGCACCAAAAACAGTAACAGTTTCAGCATCATGGCTGAGTAGCAGCCTGAGTACTTATTAGCCCAAGTGAGATAAATAAAATGAAAATATCCAATTTAACTCTGCACCAACATACACAATCTGGGTATTGTCACTATTTCAAGCCACTCGAGAACAAACTCATCTCATACAGCTGCATCTATTAAAACCACTGTGTTGTAATGATCATGGCAGACAGTCACAAACTGATGATAGCTACCAGCCTCAAGATCTCAAACGGAGATAATTGTTGACCTCACTGCCAAAAATACCACAACTATCAGATTTCTCTCTTGTCACTGCTTCAATAGCTTTAGAAAACACCCAGAAAATATTTTTTTTCTTTTACAAACATATATCCTTGAAAACCAGATGCAGATCTTTGCTGCCCTCCTTGTGAATTGCAAAGTATAAACACTGAGCTATGACAGAATCATAGAACATCAGGGATTGGAAGGGGCCTCCGAAGATCATCTAGTTCAATCCTCCTGCCAGAGCAGGATCACCTAGAACAAGTCACATGTCAATTAAATTTTAAGGGGGTTCAGACAAGTCTAAAGGAACTAAGGATGACACTTTCCATACACAAATCCTGTCATTTAAGACACTCTCTGGGCTACTTAAGTGCCTGCCCTGCCCCTACTCCTGCAAAGCACCTGACCTTCCGCTTCACTGAATGACCAACCTAGCAAACACAGCTGTTAAAGCTTTCAGTTCTCAGAAATCCAACTGTGCTGTGGGCACACCCGGAAACAACATCCTCCTTCTTCAAACACACACATTTATTTGTTCTAGCTATAGTTGCAGTGAGGACACTGATTCCAGATGAATTTGTTTCCCACCCTTTTCCCTATTTGTTCTTATACTTAAGAAGGACAAAGAAAAGCGTCATGTGAAGGTTCCTCTTTGACTCCTTCGTTTCCAAACAGCAGTTGAGGGCTGATCATTCTTTCCCGCTCAGGCGACATTTCAGTCCCCGCAAAAGACACATTTCCTCATAGCCAAGCCCTGACAATTCTTCCACCACCTTCATTCCAGCAGATCCTGAGTCAGGCGGACCAGACTTTCAGAAAAAAAGAGCAGATACAGGTGACAGAGGAGGAGAAGGAGGAGGAGAAGGCGCCGCTTGGGAAGAAGGTCCCGCTCCGCCCGGGTCCCGGAGAGAGCTACTCACCGTTGCTGGGGATGACGGCGCCGGGCCAGGGCCCCTCCTCAGGCCAGGGCCTCTCCTCGGCCCAGCGCCTATCCTCGGCCTGAATGTCCAGCACCCGGTCGATGGACTTCTGGGCCTGAGACAGCGCCTGCTTGGCGAAGCTGGACAGCTGCGAGGCGTTGAACCAGCTCATGGTCCGCGCTGCCTGCAGCACCGAGACACCAGCACGGAGCGCGACGGCACCGACTGGCCCTCAGCGCCCGCAGCCCGGCGGGGCCGGCGGCCTCGGAGCGGAGCGGCCGGAGGGTACGGAGAGGAGGCGGCCCCGCGCCTGCGCCCCGCCGGGCTCCACGTCGCAAACAGGCCCCTGCGCAGCCGCCGTCCGGCCCGGACACGCCACGGGAGGCGGGGCAAGGCTTGGGGCCTAGGTACTGGCATGGCGGAGAGGAAAACACCTCCCCTTCCGCCCCGGTACCGCCATGGCGGGAGGAGAGGGGAGGAGACACCTCCTCTTGCGCCCCGGTATCTGCCGTCGCAGGGGAACGGCCCAGCGGTTAGCTCTGTGCTGTGACAAACCCGCCAGCTCAGATGCGGGAAAGCGGCAGAGCTGTTCAACATTATCTCCTTAACATTAGACTGAAGTTTCCGCAGCCGAGTGCAGGGCTGGGGGGTGGACGATTTGAACACAGCTCGCACACATCAAGTGAGTGAATGAGAGATTCACGTTAACCAGCACCACTTACCAAGAGTAGATTCTGGTCGCCTAAAATTACGTGTTAGGGCTGTACTGACTTTCTGGCACATGTTGAACTGGATACCCAAAAGACAAAGAATGATTCCTGAACAGGTGTTAATCAAGAGGCTGTCAATAAGGTAACTCATGGTCTACATCTCTCCTAGCTCATTATAATACTGAAAATTACACTCACAGGTCAAATGGCTTCTAACCCAGATAAAGCAGGTATCACTGTCACTTTAATTCAAAGCAAGGAATTATTTAGGAAATCAGCTGTAGGACTAAAGTTCACCAACAGAAAGTTTAGCATAATTAATGTAGTATTTTTAATTACAAGTGTATAAATAAATGCTTCCATTCATTTACTCAGGGAGTGCACTTTGTGGATGATCACTGAGCTCCCAGCTTTGCACAAACCTGCTGTAAGAAATACCTTGGCTCTGGGTTTGAATTGCCTGTTAACACACCGGGTGAAAGAACCCAGACTTTGGGATAACAAAGGGATGCTCTATGTTTTCCAATCAAGGTTATAAACAGTATTGAATGCCCATTAACAAGCCAAAACCTGGAGTGTCTTTATGATTTTTTTATTAATAAATACCTTAACAGCACCAATGATAGTTGAACATAATCCTGCAATACTGTGCACAGTGGTTGCTTGAGGACTGTGAGTGGACCTGTCTCTGTTTTCACATACAGCTGATCTCTTCTCCTTTTGTATTCACTGATAAACAAAGTAATCTCATAAACCTTTCACAAAATTTCTCACATCAATATCAAGAGGAAAATGCTCAGTTTCATCTACTACCCTCTTTTCATGTGATTTAGCAAGTGCTACAATTTAAACCCAGATCCCGTGGCTCCTTTTAAAGGGTCTCCTCTTCACATCGCACGTGTACTCGTGTGTTGACAACAATACTTTTGGCCACCTTAAAATTCCTATGTGTCTGAAAGTGTATTTGCATTAACATTTTGACAAGAAAAAATTCGAACAAAAGTGTTTTCCTTGAGTTCTGTACATTAATAAGCTTTTATACAAATATAATCCACCAAATATTGGCTTCTACGTACAATTCTGAAATATGGTGATTCATTTGCATTACCTAACCTTGAAAGTTGCTAGTACTAACATGAACAGTTCAGGCTGCTTTAACAGCCACAGAGTATGTTTGCTTTACAAGGCGGGTACAGCTTTGTCTCGCTGTATATGCATTTTGCTCATGAATAAATTAAGTGGTAAAGTGAAGCTTGAACAACATAGTCTGTGGTGTAGTAACATCAGCAACTGCAAGTTCCTGGCCATCCACAAGCCCCAGTTCTGAAACAGAAAGAAAAGTTACAAAATATAAGCAGAGCAAACCCGTGTGCTGGCTCTTCTTCTGAATTATAAAAAAAAATAAGTTAGCAATGTCATTCCCACAAACCATAAATTAAATAAAATACATTAAATAAATTAAATTAAATAAAGCTGCAAAGACTTCACCAGCTAAATGTTCAATTCAAGCAGGAAACAGACAGACCTCATCCAGAAACACAGAAGACACTACTGAGGTTTTATTTACAGCAGTTATCAGCTTGTTTTGCTGCACCTGCCCACACACTTTGCAATTAAATGATTCAAAGCCAAGAAAGGTAAAATGTACATAAAAAGAAGCTCATTCTACTGCACAGTGCAAAGTAAAGCTAAATATGCCACACAGAGAGAAAACAGACTAATTCTCTGCTTAGAGCACAATGTTGAAAATCTACACACAACAACAGCGTGATACCTTTTAGTGTCTTGGAAAGATTTGGCCTTGTTCGCTCTTCAATTGAAGCTACTGTCTGTTAAAACAAGGCGAAAAGAAATTCAAAACAATTCCTTTCACATTGAGTAACTGAATTAAGATTATTAAAGACAATTAGGTATGCTCAGATTACCTGCAAATAAAGTGTTTTATTTCCCCCATACATAGTTGCTGTGATTGCAGGAGATTTCATTTGCCTACACATTAAAAAACAAGGAAACAATCAGGTAAAAATACATTTAGAAACTTCCCTTCTGAAACACACTAAGCTACCAAAAACTATCAGTAAGTCACTTACAGCGATGCATTATTTGTCAAGTAATCCAAGATCTCCTGCAGTTTAGCTGATGGGGAAATCTCTATGTTTTGGGGAAGTTGGCTGCAGGCCGGACAGTTCTCCTACGAAGCAGCACAAGAACAGACATTATATTAAATATATGCATTAAATAATCTATAAAATATATTAATATTTCTATTAACATTTTAAACCCTTAAATTCCTCTAATAAAGTCTCAGAACTATGCCTTTGTGGGCTCTTGAAAAAGTTTTATATCTAGCAATAGATCTGTTGCAAATACTAATGATAAACCCCTATTGCTGGTGAAGTCTGTCGCTGTTTGAACAGCTACAGTCATCAGCTAGGAACCACAAGTTTCATGACAGAAAATGTAACACTACAGATTTTCAAAATCAGTTGTTGCAATAACCTCTTCTAGAAAAGATTTCTTCATGGGTCTTCTTAAGATTCATATCTTATTTTTTAACCACATTTCCTCTATTACAGGGGAAATCTTCAGGACTGTGCAGACAGCACAGCAGAAAACAGCCGAGATACCAATGTTGCAACAGCAGACACCACAGAAATACCGGTCTGAAGAGGCCCCCTACACCAGACACTATTTTTCCAAATATTAAGAAACTTTGGCCACACAAGCAAAAATCAGATATACCTATGCAGAAATTTTTGGTAAATTCATGGGTAGAAGACAAGGTTTCATTATCAGGATATCAAATAAAATGTCAGTTCATCTGAAGGTCAACAAGTGTGGCCAAGAAGGGCAATGGCATCCTGGGGTGGATCAGAAGGGGTGTGGTTAGCAGATTGAGAGAGGTTCTCCTCCCCAGCTACTCTGTACTGGTGAGACCACATCTGGAATATTGTGTCCAGTTGTGGGCCCCTCAGGTCCAGACGGACACAAATGCTGGAGAGAGTCCAGCACAGAGCCACAAAGATTATGAAGGGAGTAGAACACCTCCCTTATGAGGAAAGGCTAAGGAAGCTGGGTCTCTTTAGCTTGGAGAAAAGGAGACTGAGGGGTGACCTCACTAATGTTTGTTTATAAATATGGACAGTGTGAGTGTCAGAAGGATGGAGCCAGGCTCTTCTCAGTGGCATCGAATGACAGGACAAGGGGTAATGGGTGTGAGCTGGAACATAACTATGAGAAGGAACTTCTTCATGGTGAGGGTGATGGAGCACTACGGGGCTGCTTAGGGAGGTTGTGGAGTCTCCTTCTCTGGAGACATTTAAAACCCTCCTGGACATAGAATCATTACGGACTGGAAGGGACCTCGAAAGATCATCTAGTCCAATTCCCCTGCCACAGCAGGATCACCTAGACCAAGTCATACAGTCAGTCTGGTTTAGAAGGGACCACAGGATCATCCATTTCCAACTCCACTACCAAGGGCAGGGACACCCCACCCTAGATCAGGCTGACCAGAGCCTCATCAAGCCCAGCCTTAAACACCTCCAAGGATGGGGCCTCCACCACCCTCCTGTGCAACTTGACCTAGGTGATCCTGCTCTGGTATGTGGACTGGACTAGATGATATTTTGAGATCACTTCCAACCCCTTATGGTCTGTGATTGTGTCATCTACATGGACCAGAACTCCACTGTCATCATTACTTTATGCCAAAACTACAAGTTTTTTTTAAAAAAGAGAAAAATCCTTCATGCAAAAAACCAATACTCAATAGTAGCAAACTAGTAACAAATTAGTTTCTGGTTTTAAAACTTCAGAAATATTATTTTCCAGTTACAGGGTCCAAGAGATTCAACATTTGGTTTCAGAAATAGACACTGCCCAAATTCAATAAAAACCAAGGGCACAGCCCATCAAGCCTTTAATGGCACTAACCTTCCTTTCAGCTTCAAACGTGTACGTGTACAATCCATCCACATCATTAAACACCAAGTAGTTGTTAAGAGGAATGTATGCGCTGTAATGACAAGTATGTTAGCATTAATACAGGCTGTCATGTTGGAAACCACATATGTTTCACAGGAAATGAAATACCTTGTGGCTATTTTGAAAACTTCCGTGGCACAAACAGCTGGAATGAGAAAAAAAAAAAAAGTCTTAGCTTCTTAATCACACATGAGCTTAAAATTTATACAGTCATCTGCAGTTTCTTTATGGAAAACAGAAATGAAACTGTAAGAATAAATCAGACCCACTTAAAAATTACTGTTATCCTCCCTGAGCTCTTGATTCCAAACTGTTGGAAAGAAAACTGTGAAGTCTGCAGAGCAGAAGTGAAAGGAGTTCTGTTACCATACCTGCAATTACTGCATTTGTAGAAGCGACTGCTGGAATAATTCGTTTAACCACCCCTGTAAAAGCAAACCATAGAGCTTCATGTGAAGGTATCACACAAAAAGAACTAGTGAACCAATTCCAAAAACAAGCATTCTGTATTTAGCACTGAAAATTAATTTAAATTTCAGCTCCAGTTCTGTTTAATTGGAAGAATAAAGGGAAGACATTTGGTTCTACTATTCCTTCTGCAAGAACAGGCTTGCTAAAATGAGCCCATCCAGCCAAGCAGCACAGTACATATGCAGACATAAAACAAGATTTCCTGCGTGTGCAAGTTTGATCAGGACCAAGGAGGTTGTTCTTTAAATGCTCAAAGCTTGTGCAGCCATCCACACGCACATAATTGTATTTCATAACGAGTTCAGATTTATCTGTACTAAAGAAGTACTGCTAGAGAAGCTGCAAAGGGAAAGAACAACTATCTGCAATACACTGGGTGGGATCTGAGGAAAATGCACAAGGAATTGGTTTGCCCTTTTCTGATAGAAGGGCACACACTGAGGTTTAAGTGTGGCATTTCAAGCTCAGCACTTCAAACGCATTTTCAATACTAGAGATCAACAAGCACAAGTTACCACAAATTGTGGAGATTCTCCAGTTCTTTTGTATTTGGTTAGTGTTGAAAATGCTGATTAAATGGCAGCATTCTGCACTTGCACGTGAACGCAGGCACACACAGCAGTAAAGAAGAGATGCTACAGTCTTAACCAGCTAAAATTAGCATAAAGTGCTGCTGTTGCCAAAAGAGGGCATCCCCTTCTTTTGTTCCTGCTCTCTGACCCAGCACAAGTGGTCACAGTGTAATGTAAACTGTGGAGCTGCTCCAGGTTAAAAATAAAATGACAAAAAAAGAATGTTCAGTTTTGTCCTAGGCAAGTTCCTCTGATTCACCATGAATGCCTCAACATCTGATTCATCATAAAAATATTTATGCTGGCACAGGAAACAAGATGCTTCTTTCTGTTTTAGATGTTAAAGGAGAAAAGAATGACTTCTTTCTCAGCAGAGCTGCCAAAACAAAGGAAGGCAATCCAGCCTAACTGCAAGTGCCACAAACGCAGTGACACGCCATGCCCTTACCTTGGGTGAGTCTGTACGTAACGCCCTTAATATTGAATTGTGATGCTCTTTCTAAAGACTTCTGGTAAATCCACTGTATGTGTTCAGGGTCATCTCCATCCAAAGCAACACCTTCTACAAGAGAGTTAAGAATTTACAGGCAAGTTAATAGTTACATGAGTTCTTCAGAAATACAGCATTCTTTTTGTCTAAAAGACACCCCTTTGTCTTGGCGTAAAATTAATAGCCCGTTAATCTAGTAAAAGCTGACACTTGAATCAAAACGCTATTTCTACAAACCTCGTAAGTTCTAACACATTATATACACACACTGTCTTAACCTCACAGATTTATAAAGTCATGTATAGAGGTACATTTTGAGTCAGGAAAGACATGGCAGAGTGTGAGAGAAACACACAGAATCATAGGCTGGCCCAGGTTGACACATGAATAAATACAGAACTGGAGAGTGAGTCCAAGAAGATAAAATCCACCATCAGGTCAGAGGATGCTTAGACTCAATGAGACAATGAGCCCCATAGGGTTACCAGGTAGGATTATTTTATTAGAAGTAGTTTGGTGTGAGTGCTATGTACTAATTACCTCCAAACGGTTGCTCCTTTGGCCACTGCAATATCCTGACATACTCGATACAGTGCTCTGGTAGTCTGGGCATAGATGCAATAGTACACATGGGAAAATTGACCTGGGATGGGCAGGGAGAAGAAAACCAGGAGGAAATATGTAAAACATTATGTGTAGAACTAGGAAAGAAACAAAACCATCAGAGAGATTTAAAATAATGGAAATATCAGTAGTTGCAATTACCTGTGGTGGATAAAGCTCGAGTGTGCATTCAACACATGCTGTCATACCAGGAATAATCACACGAACGTTGCCTTTAAAACCTTCTGTCCCTCCGTCTATTAAAGGTATGATGGAACTTGGATCCAGCACACCATCTTCGTAATGTAGAAACGACATCTAAAAAGTAAGGGTGATGGGGTGCTGCTGGGTTTTGTTTGGTTTGTTGTTGATTTTTTAAAACAAGTTGCAGGAAGAAACAGGAAAGTTCTAAAACCTTTAATCCTAATAAACCAGATTGAATGGTTAATATACTACGTATTTTAAGGGTGCATCTGTGTGACAAATACTATTTGTCAGTGTGCAGGACTTCATCTACACCCTTCATCCCCCACCTCCCCTTAATCTCCTGAAAAGTGCTATTTCATTACAGTATTACCAGAACAAATGGCCAATGCATTTGAAGGATTTGGGGTTAGGGGTTTGATTCTTAGTTTGTTGTTTTGGCCTTCTGTGTTAATACTGACTGGGAAATACCAAAGATCATTATTTTATAAACAAATGCACAACAATACAACTGCCTATAAACAAAAAAACCAGAAATAGATACAAAAAAGCTAGGAGTCTGGCCAGCCCTCACTGGTGGATCAGAAGGGGGTGGTTAGCAGATTGAGAAAGGTTCTCCTCCTCCTCTACTGTGTCCTGGTGAGACCACATCTGGAATACTGTGTCAAGTTCTGGGCCACTCAGTTCAAGAAGGGGACAGAGCTGCTGGAGAGAGTCCAGCACAGAGCCATGAAGATAAAGAAGGGAGCAGAACATCTCCCTGATGAGGAAAGGCCAAGGGAGCTGGGTCTCTTTAGCTTGGAGAAAAGGAGACTGAGGGGTGACCCCATTAATGTTCATAAATATAGAAAGGGTAGGTGACATGAGGATGGAGCCAGGCTCTGCTCAGCAGCATCCAATGATAGGACAATGGGCAAAAGTTCTGAGCTGGAACATAGGAGGTTCCACACCAATACAAGAAGGAACTTACTCACAGTGAGGGCGACAGAGCACTCGAAGGTGCTGCCCAGGGACGTTGTGGAGTCTCCTCTGGAGACACCTGGACATGTTCCTGTGTGACTTGAACTAGGTGATCCTACTGTGGTGGGGGGGATTGGACTGGATAATCTTTTGAGGTACCTTCCAATCCCTAATGTTCTGTGATTTCACTATAGTGACACATTCTGCACAGTCTGTTCAATTTTACTTTTTATACTCAAGAAATAACCAGGGTTTGAAAAGACTGAAGACTCACCAGCATTCCATTTATCCATCTTCTTGCAATTATAGAGTCCAGCCCACAAACAATAATATGAAACTCTAAAGGGGGAAAAAAAATCCACATTATTGAAATTCTAGAATGCACAGTTCTTAGGACAAGCAAAGCGTCCTCTTCGTAACAGTCCTGAGGAACTGACTGTAGTTTAATAATCTTCCCTACATTACTACATCACAGACGCATTTAAGTTTTGTTTGTTACTTCTACTTCCAGTACACCGTAGAAGACTAAAATAACTAGCAATTTAACTACCAGGAACAGCAGCAAGAAGCAACAACTGCAATGTTCTCCTAAAGCAGCTGTGGGCATCTGGCAGGCAAACAAATACCACTTACGTCGATAGAAGCTTTCATCCATGTCTTGAATCTTTTTAAAATATCTGAATGGAAGCCCAGTAAAGGAATACATTTGTAAAGTAGTTAAGTTTACTGTTTTCTATTTGCTAACCTACAGCAAAGGATTCATCTAATTTATTGCTACAATTTTGTATGACGCTTTTTCAAAACCTAAGTGATTGAGAGAATCAAAATTCTCTGAGCTGAAGCTGTGGCACCCGATAAAACAAGTAAGGGACACAATCAGTCACACACAGGAGATGGCCTGGCAGGCAAACTATTTAAGAAGCTCAAAACATGTCATCTCACCAAGTCATGTATCAGTAAGTGCTGCTCTGCATCTACAAATGTCTCCTACTGCTGGGTACTTTCAACACTCTCGTGAATAACCCTGTAATTCCAGTACCTCACTAAAAATTATTGCATTTAAATGAAAAGACTCAGTGGAAACACACAAAACAGTTTGTTAAAGCTTAGGTTTCTTTCCCCATGCATATTTCCTGTATGCTAATGTCACCAAGAAAGAATTCTCATTCACCAGCTGAATGAATCTGTTCTTCACCGTATGAAAGAGAGAACGGCAGCAAAATACTTTAGATAGCCTTACCACCTACAGAGTTTTCTAGCCTCTTTAAAGCCTCCAGGGCTACTGCTTGTCTATGAAAGGATACGGTACAACAGAACAGTTGGGAATGCGGCTGTTGAGAAATTCTGCTGCAACTTCTGCTTTTGGTCGCCCAACATCCTTCGGCCTGGGGGGAAAAAACCCCAAGCAATTTCAAATGCATTCACAGAATCACAGACCATCAGGGATTGGAAGGGACCTCAAAAGATCATCTAGTCCAATCCCCCTGCCACTGCAGGGTCCCCTAGACCAAGTCATACAGGAACACATCCATGCTGGTTGTTATTTCACTAGATTCAATCTTTCAAGACTCTATGCATTGGAAATAATGAATTAAGTAAATTATTGTAACTGTAGGTCAAATTGTTGATAAGGATAACATTAAGCCATCCCTGTAAAGCAACAAATATGACAGCAGAGTTATCTAAATTACTCAACATAACTACAGTTATCAGTAGCAAAAGGGAATCACACACACCACCTACTTAATTAGGGGTATTACTGTGATAGAAAAGTTCAGGATTGTTCAGTTTGACTGAGCAAGATGTCAGGCAAAGATCATATTAATGTATTTTGTTCAGGTATATTTAAAAAACACCCAGAAGTTGAATTGTGGAAGTATCACTCACCGAAACAGAAACTGTCGATTAAGGTTAGAAACATCTATAGTGTCCATGTCAATGACATGGATTTGTCTAAAGCCGGTCAGAGCCTGAGAAGAGAGACAGAAATTAAATGCTTACAGTGCTCCAGAATTCATTCCACGTGTCAAAAAAGCAGCCTCTGAAGGAACAAACATATTTGTTCTTCCTTCGCTGTGCAAACAGAAGATTCTTTGTTAAAAGAGCCTTCTTTGTTGTGTCGTTACTGCTGATACTCAGTCCAGTATCTAAGAACATGTCAAACCTCTGACAGAAGTTCTGCCTTATCTGTGTCTGCCTAAAGCCCATTGCTAGATTTGGCAAATAACTTTAAAGTAAAATTGTCTTCAATTTTATTGACTGCATTGTGGGTCTGATCTGATAAAAATAAGACATCTGTCACACACAAAGAAGCAACTGTGCTTAAAGGGAAGAAACGCTGTAAAACTGTCCAAAGAGAAAGGAAACGTGTTGTGATATTCTGAAGCAACACCAAAAAAACCCCACTGAGTTCTGTCCATCTTTTTTCCTTTAAGGCTCAATCTTTTTATATCTAAACATTTTCCAAAGAAGTAGAGACATTCAACAGATAACAAGTATTTAAAATGCTGTACTGTAAAACTAATTAACCAAATGATCAAGTTACTCCTATCAATTTCTGTAAGAAATGCAGCAAGAACTTTGTCATGCTGGATGCCCCTGGTGCTGAACAAACATTTAGTGCCACTGATAAATGTTCAGATTTTGTTCAGTATAACCAAAGCAGGCTGGAAGCACGTGCTACAGAGAAGTGAGCCTAGGACACCACAAACACACAGACTGGAGCCTCGATCAAGCTTATATTAATTGTCCCCAAGACATGACTGTATGTGAACAGAAGCTAGATTTACTTATGAGTTTATCTTTCAGAAAATGATTAGAACATTGTAGCTTGAAGCCTGTTTGAAGGGATAGAAACTGAGCACACAGAGCAGACTTATGAAATCCTTAATCCCATACAAATCCTCCCTCTCCATGAGCTATCAACAGATTGAATTTGTTATGTCCCAATAAGCTCATAAAACAATTACTCTGGGCAGAGGTTAAATTCACCAGCAGTAAATTCCCAAAGAAAGAACACTGCCTTTGAGCTGTCATAGCTTCTGCAAGTAAAATTTTGTTTAAGCACTGCAGTAACAACCCAGCAACCAGAACAAGAATACACACAAGTGCTGGAACTGCAAAACCCCTGTGGTAATGCATCTGGAATGCCCAGCTTTAATGAAGCCATCAATTTGTCAGATATCTCAAGCTTGTATGTAAATACTGAAACAGCAGTACATAAATTCTAGAGCAAAGAACACTATTGCCTAAACGTTGGTATAAATTAGGGGGGAAAGTTGTTATCAAATACGTTATTCTGACTCCACACATTTTCTATGAAATCCATAAGAATACTAAGTACTGAATATTAAATAGAAGCATAGTAACATACAGGATCAGTCTAAACTAGCACACTCAAACATGATGGTAACACCGACAGGCAACAATAAATGTGTGTGTCTGTGAGGATAAAAACCACATTAATAAGATAATTGAATTTGTACACATTTATTGTGTGTCTGACAGCACACAATCCTGTGACTGTAATTCATATGCTTAAACATTGCTTTTCAGAACACACAGCGAAAGAATCCATGATAAACTAACACCGTGTCCAGAAAACTACAGAATACCTTCCACTAGTCTTGGACACCAGGGAAGTCCTGTATGATTCCTTCCCTGCTCTTACACTACCACCTATTTCAACTTAGCCATTTCCATACGTGTTGGTCTGACCCAGTCAGGTCATCATTACACAGGCTAAACACAGTGACGCAGATACAACTCTGAGCCAGTGCTCTGGCTCTGCACACAACCTCTTGATTTACTGCTGCGCCTGAGGAACTGGCTCTATACAGGAAGGGCAAACAGATTCCAGGGACGTGGAAGTCACCAGAGACACAGTAACTCTGACTCTACTAATTTTATTATGGAAGAACATGAGTAATTCCAGCAACTCTAACCTCACTTTGCATTAATCCACAGTCGTAAAATAAACTTAAATTCAATTACACTTGGATAATACTGAACTTTGGATACTACTAGCTACTCATGGCAGTTTAAGTATTGCTTTTCACCTGAAAAGATATACTTCAGCCACTGTAACCAAACACCACTTCCTTGTACCACTATGAGCATGCTTTGTTCCTGGTTTACTTAATTTCTTTAGTAATTTCCCAGTAATGAGGGAAAACTACCAATATCAAATCATGCCTAAGGCTGCTGGTAAACTTCCGCCCACATTTCATGAACAGCACCATGCTCAATGACAAACTTTGAGATGGATAAAGAACATGCAACATCTTAGACTGCCACCTCCCAAGCTTATTAACAAAGTGCATTCTTTGAGCTCCAATGCATTGTCGTATATTTTATACATTTGATTAGAACTTAGATGTTTAGTAGCTACATGCAACCAAATATGTGAAATCAGCAAAAGAGAAGAGGTCATCTCCTCAAGGTAAAAAAACACAAAGGAGATTCTAAGCAGCAGAGTTAAAAATGAGTAATTACCAGGTTTTTCAGGAGTTCACATCCTAATCCTCCTGCTCCAATGACTAGGACTTTACATGTGCTTAACAAAAACTCAAGAGCCTGTGGAAAATACGAAACAAAAATTTAATACACTGACCAGGAAAAAGTATAATTTGCTTCACAACACTTACAAATGTGTCACTGTTCATTTTCAGTGGCCAAGTTTCACATACAGCAACCCAGCTCATAAAACTGCTTGTGCTTGCAGGAGTAATTACTTATCGAACTTGTTAAGTTCAAGCAGCTCCCATAACCCAACTTACAGAAAAGCAAGACTTTCATTGACACCAGCATTCTCTTTATATTAATTTTGACCATGAAAAAAGCAAGGTACACCTTTATTAGTATTATTGTTCAAATAATGTTGACTTCCTCCAAATATTTTACTGTTACATAATACAAAATAAATCTAAGCAGACAATATGCTGGACAAAAGGAATTGACATTTTTAACTATAACATCGTTCCAGTAGACCCTGGCCTTCAACTAGTAAATAATGGAATGGTACAGGTAACAACAGTAAGATACATTCAACTGCATACTCTGAAACAAAACATACCAAAAAAGGAAAGCAGAACAAACAATTACAAGTCTTAAGCTTGTTTTTTCCCACTAAACATCTTCTCCGATTCTCTAAGTACTTGTATTAATCTTAATTCCTTCTTCAAGTACAAGAAATTCCTTGTTGTAACAAATCAGTTAGACATGGAGAGACAAATGCTGCTATTTCTCATGAACTTAGACAGAGCATAATTCATATGTTGTTATATATTTATACATACGATGACAGCAAGCTTGTAGTTGACAGCACACAATTTAGAAATACAAGCTTATAAAAAGAATACAGTATGTTCTTCTCGAATCGTAATGTTCAACTGATTAAAATAAAAGCTTTTCATGCAGTTTCAGCATTCACACACTGCTGGCAGTCACTTAACAAAAACTGTTTACACTGGTTTGTAACACACACTACAGATCTCTTATTTAAAGTAAGTGTTTCTCACTTGAGTGCCTGGCTCGAAATCGGGATGTGTGAAAGGTCCAGATCGCTCGAGGAACTTCTTTACATGGTTCCAGCGACCTTCCCAGTCTCCAGTGTCCCCACACCCACCATCAACAGCCATTCTGCACAGAACACAGTAAATTCAGCTGCAAAATCATAGAGAAAAAGCCACACCTCTAAAATATTTCTTTAAAGAGACCTGGATTATTGACTGTTCATACAAATGCACCTGCATATCCTTTCTGCATGTAAGTTATGTGCACAAACATCTGCATGAGGAGAAGGCAACAACACGGGCACAGAGGGGGAAAAACTCCAGCATTTCAATAAAATCCCACCAGTTTAGCTGTTACTAGTAAAAGTCAACCTGTAGCGAACAAAGGGTGTGGCCTTTTTGCTTTTAGTTCCCTCATATTTAAGAAAGACACTCAACAAGAGGTTGTTCCTCTGGATTTTGAAAGTGATGTTTTTCTCATCAGTCACTGGCTGACAATTTTAAGTTCAGAATTATCAGTACCTAACTGTGGTTGTGAGGCATTGAACAGAAGTAACGTGCCAGCTGATTCTCATCTGAATCTTTACAGCTGTTTATTGAAACAAGTGTTAAAAACCACACAAATTTCTTCTGCTCTTCACCCTCAGTCAGTACTATGCCGTTTAGAACACTCCCATTTTCCAGCTCCTGAGCCTGCCACAGGTAGCAGTCTCACTGCTAAAAAAAACATGAATGTTTGCAGTCTTTTCAATTCTCAAGACACAATTTTATATCAAGTAGTCCACTACCCTTTTTCCGCTTTTGCGGGTCACTTTTAGTAGCGCACAACTATAAATTTAAGCTGTTAAGACACTTACTGGAATAGTTCAAAATAAGCTCTCTTTACGTAATTCTCTGATGTTAAGAGTACAATCTACACAGACCTAACTCTTCCTCAACAGAGCAGAGCTTCCCTCTTTAAATAGGGACTCCACTCAATAGGTGAACAATTACATCCCACGTTAATACAGAACTAAACTCATTGTAAAAGAGCTTTGTCGATTCAGAGTATGAAAGGTTGTGTCATTATTGATAAGGAGTGTTGTTTGCATCCTATGAAGTAACATGATAAATCCATCACTGTTGGGTAATGTTTTAAATGTATTACTTCCTGGTAACTCATCTCAAAATAAAATTGTAGTGAATGCCTTTATCCTCATAGGATGGACAACACAACACATCCATAGAAATTTTAATTTACAACATATACAATAATTTTACAGAATATTTTCAACAGCAGGGGAAAAACTTCACTAAAGTGCAGGAATAAATATATTGCCATTTGCCTCTACTCTGGCTTCAGACTGAACTTGTTCCTGGCTAACTGTTGACTTCAGGCATTAGCAGTTAAAGAAGATACACTAAATTCATTTGGACTTCTGCAAGGCTTTTGTATCTCTAGTCTTCAGATTTAACATTAAAAATTCCTTCTTAAGAAGGTGTGAATAAATACAACAATCCCTCTGCTGAATCCTGGGCTTATCTGTCATATGAGTTTTCAGGATGTGCATTAAGCACTGAGTGACACAAAGAAAATTGGTCAATATAAATCACTATAATTGCTTCTATGGGTTATAATTTTTAACTTTTCTGGAAACAGGTGCAGAAGCTAAGTTTGGAGACATTAAAACAACTTTTTTTATCCTTTTACATAGCCTGTCCAAAAAGCTTTTAAGCATCAGTAATTCGTTTTCTGGTCAGCTATTTATTTTCCTTTTTAAGTGACAGAAGGTTAACATGTTGTTTCACTTTCACAATTACACTAGTTTAGTTTTCATAGGGTTGGACATTGTGGAGATCTGAAAACCACCAATAAATCAACCTGAGATTTTGTGTTTCTCTCTAGAGAGTAGTTTTTATTAGCGTTTATTTTGGTGTTGTTGCAGCAATAGCAGGCAGGAGTATTCTAATTTATTCCTTCAAATTACTTTGATTTTGAATTTCATTTAAAATATCAGAGCATCACAATCGTTAAGTTGCTTTAAGTCCAGACTTTTCCCTGTCACCTTCATATCTCCAGAGCTCCATGCTTTTGAGGGACTTAGCATGCAACCCACCCCCAATCCAACATGCCCAAGGATTTCTGCGACCCTCAGCCCGACACATGCACTGCCTGCGAGCTCATAGCTGGGGCAGGCAGCTCTGCTTTGTGGTCTTTGGGAAGAGGGCCACAAGCAGATGGAAGGGAACGGTTAGGGGATGGAAGCAGATGAGGTGAAAGACTTCTGTGCATTAGTTTTCAAGGCCATTAAGACAGATGCATAGAATTTAGGGTTTTAATAAGCAGAGGCAATCGTTCTGTAGCCTGAATTTTTAATTTTCAGCCAAATTTTAGTCACCTGCTTCTAGCCTAGAGGCCCTCCCCGGCTCCTTGACCAGCAATGCAGCTTTCTTCCCCCCACTCCTGTCACAAAGCTCTCCAGCACACCAGCCTTTACTCATGCCAAGCTCCAAGTCCGCCAATTCCCATCCCCACTCCGGGTGAGCCCCTTGGTCCTCTCCCCAAGTGATTCCTCTTCCCCAGTCCTGGCTGTTCAAGCGCCCTTTCGCGCTGGCCCTCCTCACACTGACCCACCTAACACCTTTCCTCAGTTGGCCCTGCGGCCTCCCCTCCCGGCTCACGCAGTCGCCTCTATCAGCGCTTCCCCAGCGGCCCCGCAGCCCTGAGCTAACCCGCAGCCTCCTCCCAGCCCACACCTCTCCTGCGGGGCTGCGGCTCGCCCTCACCTACCAGCCGCCCCTCAGCAAGCGCTTCCTGCCCCTGCCCCTGCCCGGGCCGGGGGCCCGCTCGCCCGCAGCCCCGCACTAACCCATCCGCCAGCAGCTCCTCTAGCCTCCTTCTTTTCTTCTCCCTAAAAGAGAGAGAATAAAAGAAGGGTCAGTATCGCGCTACAGAGACCGGGGAGGAGGGAGAGGGCACCCCGGGGCCCACCCGTCCCCGGGGAGCGGGGGAAGGGGCGGCCGAGCACGCACATACAGGGCACTTACGGTTCCTCACCATCCGCCATATTTCCCTCTGCTTCCCACAGCGCCCCGCGGCGCCTCGGGGGCGGCGCTTGGACGGAGCCGGGCCGCGGCGGGGCCTGGCGAGGCTTCCGAGGGCTCTGTGGAGTCCTGGCCTGTGCTCGGAACGCTGGGTTTGGGCAACCGAGAGCTCCCACGAAGTGCGCGGTCGCGGCGCTTTAAAGCTTGAACGGAGGGGAAGCGGTGGGGGTGGAATTAGCCTTTGGCCGGGGGCAGCTCCTGAGCTGCTCTTGAAGGGGTTTTGACCTCTCTGCGCTCCCCAGGCAGAGGCCAGCGGGGCTGTACCTGCAGGCTGTGCTGGGACACCACGTTAACCAGCCCCTACACCACGTAAAGCGGTCTTTCCACCATGTAAAACCAGTCTCCGCACCATGTAAACCAGCTTCTACGCACAGGAACCTTCACGCTTCAAAGCTAACACATGAATGGTGCCCAGGCACAGGGCGGGAAGCAGACGAGCCCTTCCAAGGGCTGCACTGCAAGCCTCAAGCTCCCAAACTTTTGGGATCTGGATTCCTTGGGATGGAGCTGCGAGGAGCAGCCGCCAATCCTCCCTGCTGCGACAACCCCAACCTTACTGCTGCCTCTGTTTTGAGCAGGGTGCTGCCGCCCGGGCTGTGCTGTGACACAACGCGGTGCAGCCCACCCCAAGCCCTCGCCTTCCCCGCGCTGCCGCTAGGATTACGGGACCCGCCCCGGGGCGGTGCCGCGGCGCTGCGGGGCCTGCGCGGGGCGGCTCGCGGTGGCTGAAGCCATGGAGGTGCAGCTGGCTCCCGTGCGGGCCTGGGACGATTTTTTCCCTGGTTCGGATCGTTTCGCCCGGCCTGACTTCAAGGACATCTCGAAATGGAACAACAGGGTCGTCAGCAACCTGCTCTACTACCAGACCAACTACCTGATCGTGGCCGCTACCGTCGTCTCCATTGTGGGGTCAGTGGCAGGGACTCGCCCACCCTCTGGCAGCCGCGGCTCTGGAGGGGGGTCGATGGGCCTAGGGGTGGTCCTGCTTCCCGGGTGGGCAGCGCTCTGGCTCGGCCCCGGGGATCGTGAACGGGCCGGACCGGCCACGGGCGATGCACTGGTGCGTGGGCTGTCGCGGGGTAGGGAGGGTGCAAGGAACCTGCTTTTCGCTTCCTCTGCCTCTCCTAAAAGCTCTGATTTACCTGGTATCGCTTAAAAAATGAAGGCCTGGTTACACCCTCCCTTCGGAGGTGGGGGGCGATTTGTTAGCTTAGAAATAGGGTTTAGCGTTTATTTATTGGTGAGGCTCTAACAGATCTGAGGAGACCCCGTTATCTCCCTCGCCCATGGGCTCGCTGCCTGAGGAGAGGCGACAGGCACCCAGCCCGTTGTGGGCACCGAAGCAGCGATGGGTCTGTGTGCTGGCTGTCGCTGCTTTCTGACAAACTGAGCTGCATCCTTTGCGCTGATCTGCGCTCCTCTTCTTCGCTTAATCTGCCCGGGGTGAGTGCTCAAGCTGAGATAAGCTGCATTTTGAATTTTAAAAAAATGACTAATTCTGCTCTCGGTTAGAGAGCGTATGTCTGGTAGACAGCACAAACCTTTCTCTGATACTGAAAACCCTTCAGCATAGCATAAGGTACCCGTACATTTCATTATGGTGGGCAGAGCTTCAAGGCAGAAGCACCTGCTGGTGTGGTGTGCTGTCAGACCCGGCTTTCCTGAAGAGAACTGGGAGATAACCCTATAATCATCTTCTGAATCAAAGCCTAGGTGACTCGTCGTCAAGTACTGCTCTAGGGGCTTTGGTCAGAGAGCTCTTAAGCAAGACATGCAGCAGAGACTGATGATTAAGCTTTTAATACAGAAGCTAGAATACTGCACTTCTCACAACAAACAATGCACAAATGCGAATGCTTAAGTTGGACGATTGCCCAGCCACTAGGCCAGAGTGGTTTTGGCTGAAATGTGTCTTATCTTATCTGTTGTAGAGGCTTAAAAATCTTCACCTAAATCATTTTTTTATTTAAGCAAGTTCCCTGTATCATATAAAGGCTTCTGCAGCTGTTGACACGGCATCGAAGTTGGTGAAGATTCTCTGGGCTGCAGGAAGCTTTTCCCTGTGATCTGTGAAAGAAAGGACTAGCTCTGCCCTTTTTCTTCTTCATCCATATGGTGGTTAAACTTGGGCTTTTTGATTAATTTTGGTGGGGGTATGTTGCAGTCAGCTGCACAGAGTGGTAAAACAAGACTTCCATGGTCTTGCTTATTGTTCTTATAACACCTTCTGTGTTCATTGACCCTTGTTTTGGCAGCGTGGCTGTAGCTTATGATGAGTAGGTAAATTGCAGTGGGCCTGACAAGAAGGGTAACAGCTCTTCTCCTCAGGAAGGCAGAGAAATAAAAATGTAAACAATTTCAATGTGTCTGATTCAAAAACCAGGATGGCAGGCTGGCTTTGGGAGAAAGGTAAGGAAAGTTCTCCTGATATCACGATGACTAAGCTGTTGTCTTGCACTTCATTCTGTAATGAGCGGGAATCCCGGAGTGATAAATGTTGAATCATGGCTTTTTAGGAACTCCAAGGCCTATGGGCAGGGCTACTGAAACTGCTAATGTAGTGGTCTTCATGTCATCAAAACTAACCTTAGCCCATGACCAACTCTACCTGTTCTTAAACCATCTAATTGCATAGACAGATGGGTAATGGAGAGATGGTGTTTTCAGCTGTTGTAATACGTGGTAGCTGTGGTAGTGCTAGGCTGACATGGAAATTGTAGCCTAGAGCTTTCTTGATGCTGGAAGTACAGCGCTTGTTGTCAAGGTTTCAGTTTACTACCTGTCCAGCCTTTACCATCTCTCTGCAAGGTATGGAATAACCTTACCAGCAGCGTAGTGGAATTGTAATGGTCCGTGCTACATCATTTCCCTGCCTTTCTCCCTGTATTTGTCTTCTCCAGCAGCTACCATTACCTGTAACTGATGTCCTGTGCTTTGCAGGAATATAGATCTTATTTCCAGCCTAGGACTAGGTGGAAAATAATAAATCATTGAGCAAGAAACTAAAACTGCTGAAAAATGCCGCTCTGCTAGTACAGGCTGGTGGTAACAGCCTTCTCTCTTACACCCTCCCCACCCTGCCAATTCTTTTTAAGAGTAAACCTGGACTAGTGTGCTGGGTTGTTCCCCCTCCTACAGCTCCGGTGGCTGACAAAATGCTGACTGCCAATAAAAACAAGATCTCTGGTAAATCGAATTGTGCCGTTTCTCCCAGGTGAATAAGAACCAGACTGCTGATTCTTATCTGGACCAGGGCCCATCAACTATCTGTTATCAAAATTGGTGCCTCCCACAACAGCTTGCAACTCTTCTCAAACAAGCAGTTCGGTTAATGAGTGGAACTGTCTTGGCAGTTGAAACTTAAATTTATGTCATTTCTTCTAAGCCTTGGTTGCCATGTAATTGCTAAAAATTGGTTTCTAAATTTGACAGTGTTATCTCTTAGAACGCTGCATCTAAGAATCTGCATTCTCTTCTGGTGCCATGTCTTCCCTGTGGCCTCAGGCTCAGCATCTCTTCGACATGTCTTTAAAACCTCTCCTGCCCCTCTGCACAACCCCTAGCTATCAGCAACTCTGCCTGTTTTTCTTCTCCAGCCTGCTGCCTTAGCTGATGTGCTTATAGTGATTCCCTTGCCAAAACAAGGACTCCAGAGCAGTAAAATGGTTCTTTTCTTTAATGTCTAATGACAGATTAAATGAGCAAGCCACGTGGCTGTAAATTATATGTTGCATAATAATATTAGTACCTAACTTCATAATGGTCTGGCAGTTCTGCAGAAGAAACCTGTCTCCTGCTCTCAAAGCAACACAAATGAGCAACTTTGAGTTAAGAAGCATTGCTAAGTTGTCTGGGATAATGTGCCTTGTGTAGTTGGATATGATGCCTCTAGTTACAGCTGTGTAACCCCAGTGAAGCTAGAAGTACGGGGAGAGGCAAGGCAGAACTTTGAAGTTATTTAAATTAACAAAAATGAGGAAGGAAACATTTAAGTGCTCTGACCTGCTCATTGTTTTAGACATGGTAGAGGAAAAGATTTTCTAATAGGGAATTTTCATCCTTATTTCATGTAATGGCCTAACTGAGCTGCTCTAAAAGATGTTCCTGATCTCTGTGAGTCTTTGTTCAGACTTGCCTGGTCACATGCAAAAGAGACAGATGTGACAGTAGCTGCTGAGTAATCACCCTGAGACAGTCATCTAAAATGGGAATGATTTAAGGATGGAGCTAGATTGCGTTTGCTCTTTATGTGGCCTGTCCTATTTCTGGGCTCACGCTGCTGGAGGCTTGTCTTGCACAAAGGATGCAGCTTGCCTGGCTCTTTCCTCCACACAACGCAATAGCTGCGGATTCTCCAAGTGACCGCTCGCTTCTGCTGCTGTGGGGATAAGGAATAACCTGGCAGGAAGAGGTGATGTTTTAAGTCACTGCGAGCAGAGTTCTTTGGGAGCTGGGAAATTTGTCTTGTGATGCAGGCAGAGCACAGTCCAGAAATGCGAATCCCATAAAATACCAAGAAGTATCTTATCTTAATCTGGTTTTTCTGGCCAGTGGCAGCTGTTGGTACTTCCACCCACACGCTGCCCCCGCAGTTGCTAACGTCAGCCACAAATACAGAGTGTCCCATGGCACTGCTTGGCAGAGGACAAAGAATGTATCCCTGAAGCTAGGCAGGATGTTGTTTTGAATTGTGTTTTTCCTCTCTTTTAATTTGTATCAAAGCAGATGCTGAAGGAAACGTGGTCTCCACAGAGCAGCAGGAGTGTCCCTGTAGCACTTCTAAAACTAAATCGAGGCGACAGCTTCTCCCTGCCAGTTTGTCTCAGCTGTACTGGAGTGTCACAGCATCCTACCAGGGCTGTACCTTGTCTGCTAGAGGGAGCAGCACAGAAGACCATCCAGCTGTGGTGCTCTTGGGTGCTAGCACCTCAAAAATGCTCCTTAGTCCTGCCATACTGACTCCTTTCAGGATGATGGAATTTAGTGGCATCTCCTCCAGTCACAAAGGAGGTTTTCTACCCCCAAGTCACCTGAGCAACATAAAATCAAGTTAACACACCATTGCCTGCCAATAGTGCTGCTCATTACGTCTTTAGCTATTTAACAGGTTTCATAAATGCCTGCTAAAGGGGCTTCTATTTAGAAAGTATTTTGTACACACTTAATGATTGGTCACTTACCTTGTTTCTGCGGATTTGAAAGACTTCCTGCCTGACTGTGACACATTGTGTTCTGATCCCTTTATAAATAAGGCAAATACCAATGTCGGTGTTCAGCTGTGAGGTGACTTCTAGGGCTTTACACAGCTCTTTTTCCCTGGACACTGGTGTTCTAAAACAACATGTCCATGTTTTTTTCCTTTTTACTCTTTAGCTATTGTGTTACTGAGAGCAGTTTGCCAACAGATCCGAGTGAAACTGGATAATGGAGCTCTGCCTTCCCAAAAAAATGCAGTGCTGGAGTCTCTAGGAGAATCTTAGCTAGTGCTGTGAATTACACCGTGGGCGAGTCGAGCAATAAAGGGGAGCTTGGCTTATGACACTCTATCCACTACTGTAATCAGCAGTATTGAAGTCTGTGGACACGTGGCTGATTATTTGAATACCAGTTTTTAGAGGCAACTGCTATCTCCCATCTGTTTTCTTGTGGCTCTGAAAGATTCATTTGATACTTGTGCTCACTGTTTCCTTGTACACACTGGAATGCAGCCCACTTCAGAAAACATGTAATTCAAATCACTTTCCCCAGGAAAGTGGGATCTCTTGGATGTTTGTTGGGGGTTTTTCCACATCTCTTACAGCCAATCAGTTATACAGAACCTGTGTAATGCCAGAAGGAAATGGAGAGCAGGGAAGTCTTTGGTGTCTTCCTTATAAATATGGAGGAGTTGCTCTTCATCACCAGTTTCTGAAATTGTAATGAGAGTAGAGGGAAGGGTAGGGAAGATAAAGCTTTGAGTGTGTTTACCAGACATATGGAAAATGTAGAGCTCTGCCTAGTCCTTTGTTGCTTCAAAGATTACCTTGTTCATAGACTTCTAAGAACAAAAAATGTGGAGGTGACTTCTACTTTAAGAATCTCCCATGCCCATTAGTACATAGATAAGCCAGGCACCAGTGTGGTCCAGTCATGAGTCACCCTCCTTCTGCTGCAAAGGAGCACAAAGGAAACTAAGGATTTCTTTCCTGAGCAATGCTGTTCACTTTTTCCAGCCTGGAAACTTAAGACTGACAGTTTGGGGCTAAAAATAATCTGGCTGGCTACAGAGTGTGACTCAGATGTGACAAGCAAGGCTGCCCTATCACCACGTCCAAAAAGCCCTGCTGGCTTTACAGCATGAATAGCAGAAGCAGGTGGGGAGCTAGTCTGAATTTTAATCTGTTTCCATACAGTTGTCCAGTCTCCTATTGGCACAACTGCCTTAAAGAATCAAGAGCCAGTCCTTGCTCTGAAATAGTTCTTGGGAATTCTTCCTTCTCTGGGGAAATGCTCTCTGGCAGTGCAGGTAGAGCACTGGCGCACCAGTGCAGCAGCAGATCTCTTCTGCCTGTGCCGGATACAAAGTACAAACCACAAACCATGGCATCCTGCTCAGCGGTGGGGTGGAGTGGTGAGTCATTGTGCCTGTTAGCTTTGGAACACTAAGACTTATTGCAAAGCCTGCAAGAGGAAACCTTGACTACTTCTGGCTTCATCGGGGCGGTGTTACGCCTCTGTCATCCTTGTACCAGCCTGGAGCCCTCAGCTGCTGTGTAATTAGATCAGTGCACATCCAAGCAAGCCAACCAGAATGCCCATGAAGTCACATAACTTATTACTATGCAAGTGAAACATAATAGAGCCTGGACTTCGTGCGAGCGCAGAAACCAGCTAAGCAAAGTCATTGCTGAAAGCCTGACTCTAAACGAGCTCTAAATACTTGGGAAAGTGTTCTGAGCAGGTGATAGCCAAAAAAGGGTCTTGCTGTTTATAGTCTTGAGCTGATCCACTCAATGGCTTCGTTGGCTTGGTAACTCTGGTAACAATAATAAAACACAAACCTCAGCAGTGGCTCTGTTGCCAGGCCTGGCTCTTCTTCTCACAAGACCTTTATCCCATACGTCTGTTTCTTCTGACTCACAGGATTGCTTGGGACTGGGCATTCTGCTGTTGTGCTGATGGTGGTAAAGCTCCTCCTGCAGGTTCATAAAGTTTTCTTTGGGTATAAACTAATGACAAGGTTTATTCAGAAATAAGGAGCAGCAAAGGAACTTCCTTAACTCAGTGTTGCCCTATCATTCCATTTTGCAAACCTAGGCAAGATGATGTGACAAGCGAATTCATCTGAAGGCCTAGGCTAAGCCTGGTTTTGGTCACGTGTAGGGAAAAGATTAAGCCCTTGGGCCACTTATTGTTGGCTCCATCTACTCTCAGGATTTGCTATTGCTGGGTCCTAAAACAAATGAGCATACAGGAATGGTCCTTCTTCAGTGCTTCTGAGGTGCTGTGTAAACTCTCATTATCTCTCTCGGGGAGAGAACAAAGATTATCTACATTCACTGCTAAGTGTTGCTTGTTCAGTTGCACTTGATGCTTTATTTAGCTTCTGTCTGAAAATCAAGAGTTGATAAAGGTGTTGACAGCGACAACTGACTTCTTAATGTGTTACCTCCCTAGTAACAAGTTACAGTGAGATAGGTGTTTGCTAAATGGACACAAGTTATGAAAAGTCATGAAGGCTTTGAAACGGAACTATTTTCTTTTCCCCTCTTCTCTCCAGATTTCTGAGTCCCCTGAATATGCTTATTGGAGGTACTGTGGTGGTGCTGGTGTTCATGGGGTTTGTGTGGGTATCACACAACAAGGATATACTCCGCAGGATGAAGAAGCAGTACCCAACCACATTCGTAGTGGCCATCATGCTGTCTAGCTACTTCTTGATCTCCTATCTGGGAGATGTCATGGTGTTCATGTTTGGGATCACGCTTCCTCTCCTCTGTAAGTATTTTTCCCTCTTCTCCTGGGGTGAGGGTTAAGGGTGCCTTGAGCTTTCTCAAATAGTTCTGTGGAGTTTCAAGTGGCTGTTGCCTTTTACTGTCTCTATTTAAGTGCTCACAAAAAAAAAAATTGTAGGGAAGGGAAAACAAAACAGCACAAGCTGTTTTTAATGTTACTATGAAATGGGTACTTGCAGTTACTGAAGTGGTGATTGGGACTTCTTCTTCCAGTGATGTCATGGCACTGGGAGTGTGTGTCTTACGATGAATGCTGCAAGAACTGCACATTCCTGGGGCATTAACAATTAATAAATGTGTTTCTGCCATGCAGTGATGTTTATCCATGCTTCTCTGAGGCTCCGGAACATAAAGAACAAGCTGGAGAACAAGATGGAAGGAATAGGCCTGAAGAAGACCCCGATGGGCATCGTACTGGATGCTTTGGAACAGCAAGAGGATAGTATCAACAAACTGGCTGACTACATATCTAAAGTGAAGGAGTAAGCAGCTGCAACGTGGCATTTTTACCTGTTGCAGGAGTGTAGTTGCTATTTACTATTGTTCAAGCTTGCTTTCAGTTTGTGTACAAAGCAGGAAAGTGCACGTGGTACAGATTAATAGTTGCAGGACACAGGTATTCCAGGGTCTTCAGGGCTCCTAAGAACATAAGAGCAGCAACTTTTTTCTATTGTATAGCAAAATTGTTCTGGTGTTTACACAAATACATACTAACTTAACCGTGTTTGCTTGTCTCTTCTTCTGGGGGGTAGAGGAGGAAGAGATAGAAGCCTGTAGAATCAGTCTCTCAAACTGTCTTGTAGCAAATTTGTAAGGGACATCCCTTTCATCTCAGTTCTGCAAGACAACACTTGAACCAGTTCGTGCTGGGTAATAACACCTTCAGGCTGGCAATGTTGTAGATGAGTTGGAGTGTATCAAAAGTGGGAATTGCATCCTCCCAGTCCCTCCCTTGAGCAGTCTGTACTGAGACCCTAGTGCTAGCTTCACCAGCAAGTTGTAAAACTGTGCAATGCTTGTGACAAATAAGGGTCCTGTCCTCTCCTCACATTCCTCCTTTAGCAACTGGGAAACAGTCTAGGTAGATCTAAGCATGAAGAATGTACACCAAGCCTCTGCCTGTTCCAGTAAAATGCACCTTTGGTCTCTCCAAAATCTTGCTCTGTAGAAACTGCTTCTCTCTGCTGGAGAGCCCGACTTCCTTGTGTACCAGCTAAACTATGGCCAAACATGGGGGAAAAATAAAAGCACTGGGATATGGTGGGTGAGCTGGGTTCTGCCCTACTGATGCTTTTCAATACTGCCACTTTTGGACTTACCTTGTTCTGCTGTAGTCTGTATGGGCTGTGTTGTAGATGGAGGTGTGTGTGTGTTCTCAGGCGTGAGTTGTCTTTTTCTTTCTTCTTAACCACAATGCAAGCATGGAAGTACCACTTGCATCTGTCACTGATTCTACTTCTGATGACTCTCTTCCCAGGAATTAACTGGATTTCAGGTTTACCAGTAAAAGCAATAAATGTCGAGATGCAGTTCTTTTGGAAACCCATTCAAAATCACAAAGATTAATCCTGAAAGCAGTGGGGCGGGGAGGGGGTGGAATTCTTTTTATATGCATTTTAACTTAACTGCCAGCTCTGGTGGAATTTGATAACAGGAACTTACCAGTAACAGCGAGGGAAAAGTTGTCCAGGTGACACTCTTAGTATTCTTGCATTTCTCTTTTCTAACGAAGTAATTAATTTAACAACAAAAAAAAAAAAAAGCAAGGATCCTTGAAGCTGAAGCTTTTCTGTAACTCCTCATGCTGTTTTCATAGTGAACTGTGTAGAAATCTGAACACGTCATTCCATTGAAATGTTAAAGTGATCAGTATTTATTGAAAATGTCTGTATATTCCAGCTGAAGAGTCAATGGCCTGTTCTTCACTCGTGGCGCATGGTCTTTGGTTTCTCGAAAACTGTTTCCACACTTAAACAACGTAGTAGCCTCTGACTTCATCATTACTGTAGAATTTTAAAAACTGCACAGTTATGACAAAAAATAAACCCTAATGGTGATTACTGAGTGCATTTATTTCAGGTTGGGAACTCAAGCTCTTCTCTCTTTCTTTGGTTGGTGGAACACCCCAGAGAGGCAAATGGGAGATGTGCTGTCACCCTGCAGCCTGCGCCCCGAGTCCCTGTTGTGTGACTAAGCCACTGGCTTTGGATGCTCTGTGTCTCCATTAATTTGGAAGGACTGCTGAGCTGCAGGAAAGTTGCAGCCTTGCTCTTGCAGCCTTACAAAGGCTTCTTTGCAGAGGTGAAGCACTCAAGACAATTGTTCATGCTGTTTCAGTCTCTTATATAACTTTAATTTACTTAACTGGGATTTTACTTTTCTTTTAATTACCTGAGAGGGATTTCTGCTTCTAGGATTATCAAGAGCTGTGCCTTGAGTGCTACTAAGGAAACCATCTCTGCTGTGGTCAAACAAATGGTGAGATCTCTGCATGTGGCTGCTTCCATCCTCCCGTGATCGCTTGAGGGGAAAACACAGATCAGAGCAGGGCTTTGCAGGTCCTGCTCTATCCATCCTGGCAATACACCTCGGCTGCTCCTGGGTGTAGCAGTACTTGGTGCCCAGCAGCTTCATTTGTACGTTGTAGAACACTGTTTTCTTTTCCTCTGTATCTCCCCGGCCTGACTACTTAGATCTTGGCTGCAGTAGCCTGGCCCTGAAGCCCGTATGGAGAGCAGCATGTTCCGCGAGCTTTCTCGGGGAGTTGTCACTTGCTGCCTTGCTCCATGTGAGGGCTGGGTTAAAAATACCAAGTTCCCTCCCTTTCCTTCTTTTATCCTTTACCAAAAGAGAGGGCTGTATGAAACAGGTGCAGTGACAACATTGGTTCCCTTTTTATGTCTCTGCCACGCAGCAATGGTCCCTTCTCCATTACGTGATACTTAAACCACTTGCTATGTCTTGGGCAAAGCATCGGCCAGGTTCCCTAAGTCTGCAGCATTAGCTGAGGAGGAGCTTTACATGTTTGGAAGATGGAGATTTAAGAAAGATGAAGTGACAGACAAAGGATGAGGATAAATGAAAACTTGGACTAATGGTGGCAGAGATTCTCTTGGATTCAATAAGGTCCTGGATGTTATAAAAACCTGTGGGAAGGGGGAGAGGGTGGCAGCGTGATTCAGCTGTTAGGGTTAGGTTGGCTATTAGCCCCAGACAGGAGCTGCAAAGCTGTGCCATTAAAAAAACCAGTGTTTCAGCCACAGGAATGCAGGGGAGCTGCAAGTTAGCAGAGAGAAAGGCTTTGTTCCTTCCCTGTGCCTTGCAGCTTTAAAAACCAAACAAAAACCCAGAACAACTGGTCTCTTGTGGCTGTGCTCCATGAGAATGTGACTTACCTGTGGCCGCTTTGCAACAAAGGTTTGCAGCACAAAATCTTAATGTGATTAGAAGAGGGGAGGAGACAAAATTTTCACAGAAAAAACATCACAGACAGACAGAGGTGAATCGTGGCGAACAAAGATTACAGCTCTCCAAGCACAGCATCATCTTTTACGTGCTGATGGGGTATGATACCAAAGAGGCTATGTTCTGAACCAGAGGTAGCTTGAACCCATCAAGCCAAGGTGTTCAAGGTGTACCAGAGCAGTCATGCTGTTCTGTTCTGTGAGCATCTCGTTATGGAAGTCCTGCACACATCTGACAGAGAGAGCTTTATTTCATTTCTGTTTCCTTAGCCTAAAAAATGAAGCTGTATACATGGCAACCAAATGCATTTCTCATGGACAATAACAAAGGAGCATGTGCGCGAAAAGAAAGAAAAGATAAAGCACAGCATGTTCCTGCAGAATCTGGCAGCAGAAGGACAACGTGGAAGCAAAATAGTTTGCTGACAAACTAGAAAGACAAGATTATTGATGCCTCTGAGAAAATACTCCCACAACAAACCAAAGCCTCGAAATCCACTTGGCAGGCAGATGGCACTGGGATTGTTTGATACCTGATGGAAACGCTTAGCACTGACTTTTCCCATGCCAGCCGTTTTCACCGCGCTTACAGAAGCATGTACACCGCAAGCTTTGTTCCCAAAGAGCCACATACACCACCTGGTTCTGCAGAAAACATCTGCTGAGACAGTCGTAAGCAAAACTTAAACCAGTCTTTATTCCAAGTTGTTTTCTTCAGGTCATTCTGGTCTCTCACTCCAGATGCTTTGGCAGCGGCACCTGGACAAGGACAGCGAGTATTAGGAGGAGGAAATTTCCCAAGAGTTCCCTCACTACAAACCTTCAGAAACTGCTAAAAGATTGAAAATCTGGAAGGCTCTGAGGAGCTCTGCGTGGGAATCTCTTGTGTTTGTAATTCCCCCCTTGCTGTTTGCAATGCTTAGCACCCAGTACTTAACCTGCAAGTAAATCCCACACAGACAGAAGAAACAGCCAGCACAGCTCAAGCAGTAAAACCTGATTGTAGAGATGAAGCTGGGGATATTGAGGCAAGTAAGGAGTGACCAAGATCACACACAGGCCGGTGAGAATGACCCCTAATGTCCCAAATGCCCCAAACACAGGCAGATGAGAATAAACCCCTAATGCCCCAAATCCAGGCCATGTGGTCCAATGGCCAAAAACACCCTAAAAACACCAAATAAAACACAATCCCCAACTCCCAAGCACATGTCCTTCACCTTTCCATGTGCTATGATAGAAATTGTTAGAATTGATAGAATGGACCATGAGTTGATCTGTCTGCCCCAAACCCCACAGGCCTCATTTGTAAAAACCTCCTGAGCATCCTGGGGGAATGGCTGGGGTTTACTCTTGCTCCCTGGCACCCACCAGCACCCTGGTTTCCTAATCTGTACAAGTGAGGATTGTGCCCAGCAGATCACCGGCACCATCCTCCTCTGTCTTCCTGAGGGGAGGCAGCAGGTCCCAGGACCAAGACCAGGAAAGCCCCAAGGAGAGGCCCTCGCTACAGCCAAATCAGACTGGCCAGCAGAAAACCACAGCCTTAGTTTGGGGGCAGAATTGTTGCAGTAAAACATCAACCAGGATTCAGAAGTCACTGCTGGACCCGCCCCTACCAACATTTCAGGACAAACTACTCTCTCTCAATTTATGGAGAGAATCATTACTTTTCTGTAGGTATCAATGAAAGCCAAACATGACCCACTAAATAAACCTATTAATACTAAAAAAATTAATTAAATATGAGTATTTGACCATGTTTAACTGCAAAGGGTTTTCTGTCCTCTTCTTCTACTCTTATCAACACAAATAGATGCATCAACATCCATAGCTACAAGGAGAGCAGTCAGCTGTTAGCACTGCTTGCCATGGTACAGTGCAAAGACATCATTGAATCACAGGACAGTTTAGGTCAGAAAAGATTTTTAAGATCATCGAGTCCAACCATTATCTGTCCCAGCCCACCTGCTAAGCTCTCTCCCTAAGTTCCAGATCTCCACGACTTTGAAACACACCTAGGGATGGCAATTCAACCCCCTCCCTGGGCAGCCAACAAGTAACAGAATCACAGAACATCAGGGATTGGAAGGGACCTCGAAAGATCATCCAGTCCAATCCCTCTGCCACAGCAGGATCACCTAGACCAAGTCGCACAGGAACATGTCCAGACAGGTTTTAAATGTCTCCAGAGAAGGAGACTTCACAACCCTGCTAGGCAGCCCCTTCCAGTGTTCTCACAATGAAGAAGTCCCTTCTCATGTTGATGTGGAATCTCCTATGTTCCAGCTAACATTCGTTGCCACTTGATCTATCATTGGATGGCACTGAGCAGAGCCTGGCTCCATCCTTCTGACACCCACCCTTCACATATTGATAAACATTAATGAGGTCACCCCTCAGTCTCCTCCAAGCTCAAGAGAGACAGCTCCCTCAGCCTTTCCTTATAAGGGAGGTGTTCTTCTCCCTTCATCATCTTCACAGCTCTTCACCAGACTCTCTCCAGCAGCTCTGTTTCCTTCTTGAACTGAGGGCCCCAGAACTGGACACAATACTCCAGATGCAGTCTCAGCAGGGCAGAGCAGAGGAGGAGGAGGAGAACCTCTCTCTATCTAATGACCCTTTCAATGAAGAAGTTTTTCCTAATGTCCAGCCTAAACTTCCCCTGACCCAACATGAGGCCACTTCCTTTTGTCCTCTAACCTTTCAGGAATGCAAATAGTTACACCTGGTGGTCAGCAGTTTGAGAAGCATTTGGTACCTAAGTGACAGCATCACCAAGAGGCAGTTACTGCACTTACCACAGTTATCAGAGTTTGGGACTTGCCCCTCACACCAAAGATTTTAATTTCATTTAAACCAGACCAACCAAAAACAGGCTCAGACCATGACTGCCCCACAGACTCTTCTAGCTCTCCGCAACCTTGGTCAAGTGGGAAGGAGTGTGAGTCACATGTGCCGGGGTCTGGATACCCATAGCCAAGTGTGACCAGTGTGCTACTGGAAATTCAGTTCCCACCCTGAGCAGTTTGTAAAGTCACCTTGGGTGAGCTACTTTGCTGCCAGTGTTTCAGGTTCCCCTTTACCAAATGGGCCAAGTGATGGCACTTTCCCATGTAAAGCAAGAGCTGAAGAACTCAGGAAGGAATAATGAGAGGCATCAATACAGGCTGGGTAGTGACCAGCTAGAGAGCACCCCTGGGGAGAGGGATCTTGGAGTTTTTGTGGATCACAAACTGAAGATGGATCAGCAATGGGCTCTTGTGGTCAAGAAGGCCAATGGGGTGTTGGGATGGATCAAGAGGAGCATGTCTAGTAGATCAGGGGAGGTTCTCTACAGGACCCACTGGGTCAACGTGCTTCCCACCCCTCCCCGCCATGGACAAGCACTCACCGGTTTGAGATACGCGACGTTACTCTGGCGGATGTCGTTTAGTAGCTGATCTCTCGGGGTGATCTCGACGAGGGGAGGTGGCCTTCTCCTGGGGATTGGTTTAAGGGTTTTGATGACGTCTTTGAGGTTGGTTTTCTCGGCAGGTTCCACGTACTCTGGCACGGCAGGTTTGCGCTGAATCTTCTTCAGCTTGACCACCTTGAAGCTGACGGGCTTCTCCTTGCGTGGCTGCTCAGGAGCCGGCTGCCTCGCCTTCTCCTGCTGCCTCACGCTCTCCTGCCTTTTGTTCAGAGATACAGCTGTGGGGACAGGTGGTTTTGGGGCTTGGGGCGGTTGGTGCATCATCAGCTGGGGCAGCGGTCCCCCCAACACTTCCCACATCCCAGGAGGCAACCCAAGTCCATTTTCCAGCATCGCTATCAACTCTCTCTGCTCTTTCATCTGCTGCTGCCTTTGCTCCTCCTGTCTCTTTTGCCTCTGCTTGTCCAGGTTTCTGCTGAGCAGGTTGGTTACCACCATCCTGGGCCCTGGCAGTTCAAAGTGATACCCCATCTTAAGGAGGGTATTGTTGGCTTTCAGCAGCCTGGCAATCTCCATTTCTGCCTGGTGGCCCAGCATGCTCCGCTGGTTGTGAAAGCGGAGCTCCGTCAGCGTCTCGTTGTACTGCAGGCATCTCATGATGGCAACGATCCCTTTGCCCGAGATGAAGTTGGAATCGATGTTCAGCGTGGTGATGCTCCTGTTCTCCCGCAGCATGTTGGCCAGCGCAAAGGCCACGTTGTCATCAGCCCCCACGTTGGCCAAGCTGAAGGTTTTAACGTTCTTATTCTTCTTCATCGCATTGACAAAGTCTATCAGCATCTCTTTGGGGACGTTTTCTATGTTGTTCAGGTTGAGCTCTTTCACATCTGGATTGTTTTTTCGGACTTTGTCCAAACTCTCGTCTAAATTGGTCTGATTTCCTGATGGCCGGGCACTGAGCTTCATGAAGCTGGTGTCCAGGGCTAACTTTTTGGGGATGTTTAATTTTGATACTTTCTTTTCACCTTCATTTCTCTCCCCTGGGATTTCTCCTGATTCTGTACTTGGTTTCTTACTTAGCTGATCACTGTGATGGTTTTCGTTGGTGTGAGTCTCCTTTGTCTCTGATTCAGTCTCCTCTTCATCATCATCCTCCTCTTCATCCTCCTCCTCCTCATCTTCAGCATCTTCTTCATCTAGCTCTTCTTTCTCCTCCTCTACTTCTTTCTCCTCCTGCTCTTCTCTCTCCTTATTGCTTCCATCTTTCTTTGCCTCCCCAAACCGCGTTCCTGAGCTGGACAGACGCTCGTTTTGGTAATGTCTCTCTTTTCCCTCTGCTCCTGGCACCCTCTCGCTGGCCACCTCGCCGCCATCCTTTCCTTCCAACCCCTCTGCAGCATTTCTCTGAGGAAGACAAAACCTCACAGCTGAAATAACTGAGGCAGCTTTGCTCCATTAACTTTCTGCTGAGTTTAGATACCTCTGTGCCCATGCAGTACAGAACAATCCTTACAAGGGTCACTGCCTGTAAGCCAAGGCTGTGCTGGCTCGTTTGAGGACACAACAAGTGCCCTTCAAGTAGCTGCAAATCAGTTCATAATCTTTGCCTGTTGATAAAACACCGACAACTCAATCCTGTATCTAATGAATGCTTCGCTGAGGTGATCCTGGAACCCTACCTGGGGTTAAGAGTCTGTGAGATGAAGACTCTTTCTGGATTTGGTATAATTTTTACCATTTCCTTGATGAGGAAGTTAATTTCATGTGCTGCAAACCATTAAACACCAGAGTTAACCACTGCCTGCTCAGCCCAAGGAAGAGAGCACATCATAGAATCATAAGGGATTGGAAGGGACTTCGAAAGATCACCTAGTCCAATCCCCCTGCAATAGCAGGATCACCCAGACCAAGTCACACAGAAACAGATCCAGGCGGGTCTTGAACATCTCCAGTGAAGGATCATAACAGTCACCCAGGGTGTGAGACAACACGTGGCCATCTGCTCTGGTTCCTGCCATTGCATCACAGCTAAGGAATCATAGAATCATAGAATCATCAAGGAAGCACATCACTGAAGAGAAAGCAAAATACCACCTCAGTTTTGAGCCCAGAGATGGGAAAGTGGACTTAACCCAGCTGCTGCACAAAGCACTGATACAGATCAAGATATTTTCCTCAAAGATCTTTGCACTAGTTCATGCAGGGCAGCATCACGGCTTCTGCGTCACTGAAAGTCGGACACAACAGTCACAAAGTCACTTCTGCCCTCAGGGCTCTGGTTCCTGTTTGCTGCAGCAGTAGATGGGTTTAGCAAGGGGAGCACTTGACCAGCTGTGAATACAGCAGGCAGCTCTGCACTCTAGACTGAACCTCAGAAATGTTAAAAAAAATCCTTCTTTGAGGATAAAAATGTTGCAGGAGGGAAAACCCGACTGATTTTTCCCCCCTCTCCAGAGGCAGCTCGTGAAACCTGCCCTGAGAAGCCCACGATGAGCTGTGCCGCTCTGCAACACCAGCTGATGTTTAAAAGTAAATTATATTCAAAAATCAGGTCCTTCAAATGCACTCAGGTGAATTTGAAACACTCAGACGTGTTTTGTCTGGCCAGGTAGTGATTTTTACTAACTCATTTTGAAGCACGACACTCATCCTGAAAAATAACTGAGCATGACCTTAACTTTATTTCAAAGTCAAAGGGGTAGCAGAATAAATTGAATTACTCTGTTGAAGAGGGTTGGACTACTTCATGGAGTCTGCATGCTCAGCTGTTAATGTTTCACGCGGTTAAAACACAGTGTTTGGGGGATTTTGTCCAGTACATCATTAAATCCTGTCCATTAATTAGTTTAACACATGCAATTAACATAGTCCTCTATGGAAAAGCAGCAGGGCACTGTTGCAGAGCCACAGACAGACAAATTTGGAGGAATTATATCCTCCAGACTGTTTTTATATCCATTTCTCAGCAATTTGTTTTACAAATCCAAATTTTCTTACATTAAAAAGTCACCTGAATAGTTAGGAAAAGCAATTAGAAAACTACTAACCCTGATGTCAGTCCAAGCTGGATCCTGACTGATTGCTGAGGTTTTTAGGATGAATTTAAATAGGTTTGCAGCGTAGCCTATGGAAGGGATGAAAGCAGAGGGCAGGCTGAGGTGTTAAAGATATAAAACTGACCCCACAGAAGATGCAAAATAAATCTTTGTGACTTTTTTACTTGTTACCTCAGAGGGCAAGAGGGTGACGGGAACTCTCTCGTCCTCGAGCATGCGTCTGGATGCCTTCTGCCAGTACAGGTAGTCAACCAGAGACCTGTGGTCGAAGCTCCCCGTGGGGGGTTTCTCTGTCTGATCCTTCTGTATCATCCCAATGGGCACCTCGGGGTCCGGGGCCATGACTTCCATCTCAGACTGCAGCTCCTTTAGCTCCTCGGGGGACAGCTTGGCCAGGATTTCATCTTCGTCGATGTCCTCGGGACACACCTCTTCATCCGAGTTTTGGCTGAATTCAGACATGGGTGTTCACTTGCCTTGATTACTTTTAAAGCCTAAAGAGAAAGATAAATGCAGAGGGTGTTTTCCCACTCGCTAGCAGCAGTTCATTCGGTTAAATCAACAACTTTGTGTTTTGATCGTGAGCTGCGGCAGCTCCCGGTCCCAGTGCGGCAGACGGACGGTGCAGCCCGGTCTATATTAAGCTGCACTTGGCTGGATAAAGAGAATTTATGGTGATGCTGCCATGCTCCATTTTCAGCAACCTGTCAGCTGTGCAAACCCCTCTGACATTTCAGTGCAGCTGCCGCGTCGCCCATTGTAAGGCAGGAGGTGGCCATGTTCTAGAGGACTCCCGGAGTACGTCCACTGTAGGTGGTGGAGAGACACCGAGGGGACCCGCGAGGTGTGTGGGTGAAATTCTGCATTGTGGGATCAACCAGCACGAGGTCTCTGTGTCCATAACATCTCACAAGTCCCAAATACACAGAGGACTGCAGGTTCACCAGTGCCTTCAGCCAGGTCTGAACCCTGAGCGAATGTCGCAGGTGGTTCGGTGTCAGCGCAGCCATCATGCACTATACGAGCTCCCAAACACTGGATCCTGTCTAGAGTGAAGTCCTCCAGCATGGGAAAAGGCAAGTGAGCAGCTGGTCCAACACATACACAATCACAGAACATTAGGGATTGGAAGGGACCTCGAAAGATCATCCAGTTCAATCCCCCTCCCACAGCAGGATCACCTAGATCCAGTCACGCAGGGACATGGCCAGGTGGGTCTTAAATATCTCCAGAGGAGGAGACTCCACAACCCCCCTGGGCAGCAGAGCTCTGTCACCCTCACTGTGAAGAAGTTCCTTCTGATATTTATATGGAACCTCCTGTGTTCCATCTCACATGTCCTATCACTAGATGCCACTGAGCCACTGGCTCCATCCTCCTGACACCCACCCTTCACATATTTATGAACTTTAATGAGGTCACCCCTCAGCCTCCAAGGTCACACCTTGTGTTTGGGGACAGGAGGCCATGCAGAGATGGCTCCCAGCCCTTTGAACCTGCCTGAATGGTCCCACAGGGAGCATGTCCCATAGCACTTCCACGTCCTGCTCACTTTGCCCAGGGGTGATGCCAGTGCCTTGTTCTTGATCAATGGACTTTAACTACGCTGTCAACAGATCTTGGCTGACAGTTCTTCGATCTCAGGCTCATCCTTTCCCAGCTTTTTACTGTTTCTTAGAAAGTTGATAAGCAACTATAAATATTTGCTTTGCTAATTCTTGTAGAGCAGATGTCACTCTAGAAGAATACCTGACATTCTTCTTCTCATTAAGGGTCCATTCCACCTGAGAAGGTTTCTGTCCAGAGTATTTTACAGGCTTCCCAATTCACACGACAAACCATGAAATCCCATCTCCAGCACTGCTGTGCCCCTGGCTGCTCCGTAAAAGCAGAGTAGTTGTCCCACTACCATTCAGGTCAGGACACTGCAGTGACAATTGTTCCTTTGGGTATGAAGATGTCCTAGTGATTTCAAACAGTCTTTGGAGGGGGTATTGAATAAAGTCCTCACCTTGCAACTGCAGACACAGCTGAAACCACAGATGGAGGCTGCAAAACCAATCCCCAGCAATTCTTGGGCCGTGTTCCTCATTACAGTGTCAACCAGACTCTGCTGGAGCCTGCCACCAGCAAAAGAGTCTCTGCGTGTCCATGGTGTCTCTTTGCTGTGTTGTGTAGCAAGAGCCACGGTGTTCAAAGCCTTGCTAACCTCCATTAAAAAGCCATTATCCAAAGGTCCTCATTTAATTACTGCTGTTACACAGCGGGGAAGAGGACAGCAATTTAAGAACAAAATAAGTGATGAAGGAAAAGAAATAACCAACAAGCCAAGAGGGCAATGGCCCCATTTGCCCCGCTGGTATTTCAGGCAACATCCTTATTTTATATCCTGCAGTAGCAAGCACAACAGCAGACCCACACATCAATCTGTCAGGTCCAATCTCTTCTCTCCATAATAGAGCCCATAAATGGTTTCCTGATGTTATCAAATAAATCAGTGCTCTTCAGGAGCTGGTATGTGATTCTCTCAGACGATGCTGTTCGGGTCGCAGAGGCTGTTCAGTGGTTACTTATCACTTGCTAATTTCTTGACTGTAAATAAAGCCCAAGCCACCTTCTTGTGTTTCCGTGATCTTCAGCCAGGCCATCTTGGGCAGTGGTCCTATCGGACCTGCTAAGTTAAGCAGGGTCAAAGCAATGAGGTCCTCTGGAGAAGGAAAACAGGGATCACTGAGAACACTATCAGGTATTTAAAAAGCCATTTTTCTTCCAAGCAGAAATATATCACTTGTCAATACTGTGATTGGGAAACACTATACTCCTGGAAACGATGCCTTGTCCTTCAGATGCAGAGCACAGGGCTACCCCCTGACACCTCTCCTGGTGCCATGGGTGCTAATCCCATGGATTTCCAAGGTGGGTATCACATTTTGCCTACATTAGATTTCCTCCATAAATTACCCCGAGTTCAGGACTCACTTCCTTTTCTAACACAGTGCTCAGTGTTCTGATGCACTGGAAATGTCACATTAAAGCAACAAATTGCACCCTCCAGCCCGGGGACACACAGAGCCAACTCTAGAAGTCTTTTCCAAGGCAAAACTCCATCTTCTTCTCAATGACATGTGTGGTGTTCTTCTTGGAGCTTTCCAAACTCATTGCTCATTCCTCGACCCTCATCAGGACAGGAAAACCACTTCCACCAGTAGCAGTTGCTATTTCCATACCAATTTAACACTAGCTCAGCATCCCCCAGCTGACAAGGTGCTGCACGAGATGCTTCGTTGTCAAAGGGCTACACTCAAAGCATAAGCAAAAGACAAGAGGTACCTTCAGCCATCACAAAGTGATTCCTAAGGTACCAGCTCAAAATTCTTGCTGAGTAGGTACCCAGCAGGAGCTAAGTAAAAGCATTTTAGAAGCAAACTGGTAGAAGAAAAGGTCTGCCCTTGGGATGAACAGTCCACACTCAGTGCTTCTAAGGCAGGGACTCGTGTGAGGATCAATTGTTGCATGAAACGCAAGAGGCTCTCGTGAAGGATGGTTTCACTTCATGGATTTTCCTTGTTTGTGCATTTTCTGCAGAACTTCCAACCTTTCTTCACAGTGAGGGTGATGGAGCGCTGGAAAGTGTTGTCCAGGGGGGTTGGGGAGTCTCCTTCTCTGGAGGTGTTTAAAACTTGCCTGGATATGCTCCTGTGTGACTTGGTCTAGGTGATCCTGCTGTGGCAGGGAGATTGGACTAGATGATCTTTCGAGGTCCCTTCCAATCCCTAATGATTCTATGATTCTATCTCTCCTGCAAGAAGAAAGATTGACCAGGTTTTAACTCCAAACATCAGGAGAGGCTGACCCTCGTGTCACCACTTGACATGAACTCATGCCTCCAGTGCCTCAAACTCATTCTATTTTTAAAGAAACTTATGGGACGCCCACAGATGCCAAATGCTCTGTAACGTTGGCTCTCACTATTTTGCTCAGACAAACCCACTGGTTTGTTCCTCTCTTCCCAGTCCCTGGCATTTCCAGGAGCCAAGGCGTTAGCTGGAACGAGCTGGGGAATGCTCCTGTGTAACCCAACCTTGCATCACTTGTAAGAAACTCGTAGGCTCGATGGGACAGTCTAAAATTGACCAACAGCTGCATGCACCAAGCATGTCCAGTAAGGCAGTGTAAGGCAATACGGGGATCATAACGGGTCAGATGACAGCATCTTAACAATAACAACCAGTAAGTAAAGACAGCAATCACAGAGAGACATCCCCGCCTGGACGTGTTCCTGTGCGACTTGGTCTGGGTGATCCTGCTGTGGCAGGGGGATTGGACTGGAGGATCTTTCCAGGTCCCTTCCAATCCCTATGTTCTGTGACTCTGAGATCATCCTGGGAAGAAAAACAAGCACCACAGCCCCAAACTGCTAGATACAAACACATCCAGTTAAGTTTGTGGCTCAAGTAAAGCGAGGACACCTGACTTTCCAAGTGTTTACCCAAGTCACTCAACACAGAGCTGCTAAGTCAACCCCCCACATGAAGTTGTGGCAGGGGCTGGTGTGGGGATGGGATGGAGCAGCAGGGATGGAGCCATGAGCCGCTTGCTCCTGTGGTCAATGAATCACTCCATCTCACCACATTGGGGACTGGTGGCTTCCTTCTTCTCCAAGAGGAACAAGAAGAGCTGCATCTCCAGTTTGAGCGGGACCTGGATGCCTCTAATTTGTCCCTAAAAAGGAACACAGAAATATTATATGTTTTTTGCAGTTCCCATTTTAAGAGAAGTCTGAGACCAGCTGCACTGAAATCACCTCTGTCATCATCCACACTCCTTATTACAGGGAAAGGAGGAGGGAGTTTCTGCTCCCAGATATCATTTACAGCACCAACCATCACAACACTCACTACATCCCTCCTAACTTGCAGTTTTACTTTCCCAGCTTGACTTATCTGTGTGACCCTGGTAAAGCACTTGCCAATACCTGAACATTTTCATCCCTGAGTGGTGGCTTGTTGGCCCATCTTCCCAAATGAGAGCACCAAGAGCTGCCAAACAGCTGTGGTGAGTGAAAGTGGGTCTGTAGAGACCACGAGCTGTTTAGTTAGATGATGAGGAAGAGGAGATTCATGGGGGGGAGTGTTAGATGTCTGACCATTACTTTAGGCTCTGTCTGGGTTTTTCTCACCAATGGCCAAAACTAAAAGGTGCTGTGGGCTGACCCATTGTGGATTCATCTCCTCTGAGACATCGATGGAGACCCAGGGCTGTGCTGGCTCCTGTCTAATGGCCATAGCTTGCCCAGAGTGCAGGCATCATCCTGAATCGTTCACTGCCTGTGGGCAGTTACTATTAGTAACCCAGTTACTACCAGTAACCAAGGGCTGCTCATTCCAGACCTGTGTGTGAGAAAGGCTCAGGCTTGAAGGTTCAAGACTGCACATCAGAAATGCAAGCTGAGGTGATGCCAAGGACTCTCTGAGGAGTGACAGCTGTCATCACAACAGCAACCACCTCCCCGTCTCTGTGCAAAACACCCACTTCAGCACAAGCCAGATCAGATAAGAGAGGGAGCCATTCTAGGAAGAAAGGTCACCCTTCACATTAAACAGTGCACAGAGTCCTTCTACAGCACCCAGACCTACCACCCCGTCCCCGTATCCATCCTGACACCACAACGTGCCTGCAGGTGATGGTGTTGGCAAGGCCACGGGCTGGTTTCATTCCTCACACGCAGGGTATGTCCTTCCCTGCCCTCAGCCTGGGAACAGGTGGAAGGTTTTCTTCTAGAGTTACTCCAGCTGAGCCCCAGCTGGCTGCACACTCTGCTCCATCTGCAGCTCTTTGAAGACAGTCTAATGATCAAATACAAATTGAAAGACATGCCTGCTATGGCTGAGATGGGCAGGAGATGCCCTGGGAGATGGAGCACATCCCTCTGTGTCACGGACTTGCTAAAGGATTTACAGTGATTCCCTGTGGGAGGAACAGGTGTCTATAGCCAAATTGGATCGATGGCAAGGAGTTGCCTCTTGGTCAAAGGTCTTGTTTGTCTTTCACAAAGGCCCTGAATCTGTGTCTCACTACTGTGTCTCACTACTGTGAGGGGAAGGTCCCACCAGACAAGGCAGGGGGTTGTGCACCAGTGTGTCACCACCCTGACTTACCTGCTGTAAGCATAGACATCACAGTGATCTGGGAAACAGGAGACAGAGTCTTCTCTGGAAAGCTCAGCTGGGCACTGAGCAAGCACACAACGTCCTGGCACACCAGTGTGCTTGGCCAGTTTGTCCCAGTGAAGGTCAGGCTGAGCAGAGCACTAAACATAAGGGAAGGAGGGTGGATGACAATACAGCAAATACACAGTCAGCTCTTCTTTCAATGCTGTGTGACTTGTTCCCAGCCAAACAACCAACTTCTGTCTAGATCCACGTCGAGATCAATGCTGAGGTCCCATCTTGTAGGTCATCACTTAAGGAGCAATCAGAGTTTCCAAAATCATAGAATCATAGAATCATCAGGGATTGGAAGGGACCTCAAAAGTAAGTTCAAGGGAACCAGGGAGGTTGTGGAGTCTCCTTCTCTGGAGATGTTTAAAACCCACCTGAATGTGTTCCTGTGGGACTTGGTCTAGGTGATCCTGCTGTGGCGGGGGGATTGGACTGGATGATCTTTTGAGGTCACTTCCAATCCCTAATGTTCTGTGATTCAGAAGTGTTTCCAGTAGCAGCTCTCCTGCATTAATCACCACAGACCAGGAGATGGAGCAAATTTCCAGCCCTTGTAGGTTTCCCTACAAACATTTTGGGACTGTTGTGCCACTGTGGAGGCTTCTCACTCTCCCAAGAGCCGGGGTTGTGGAGTCTTCTTCTCTGGCGGTGTTTAAAACCTACCTGGATGTGTTCCTGTGGACTTGGTCTAGGTGATCCTGCTCTGGCAGGGGGATTGGATCTTTTGAGGTCCCTTCCAACCCCTGATGTGCTGTGAATCAGTGATTCTGTGTATGCAGCTGCACACAAAACACTGCTGCTGTATCGCTCGTGTTTAAGCTGAACAAGTCACCGAATCACACGTGAAGTCAGCAGAAACCTGCAAGAATGATAGAACAACCACATCACACACTTGGCCAGCAAGTTTCATACCAGTAGACCCAGGTGAAGTCGTGATCATTAGGGATTTGCCTGTGCACAGCACTGCTGCTCTCATCCCTCCTGATCCCTGCACCAGCTTCGTGCAGGGCTTTGGGCAGCTCCCATGGGCGTTTGTCCTCCCACGGGAGTTGGTCCTCCCACGTCTCCAAGTATTTCTGTTGAAAACAGCAAAGAAAAAGCAGCTGGCTATTAAAAACATCAGCTTATTTTAGCACAGCACCCCAGTGCCTTTTTAAGGCTTCCTGGCAAGGACTAGTTTAACTTCACCCATCAAGCAGGGGGATTGGACTAGATGATCTTCCGAGGTCCCTTCCAATCCCTAATGTTCTGTGATTCTGTGAAGCAGAAAGCTCTCAGCCATGCTCCACCACACATGGGTTGAAGTGGGTTTTCATTTCCTCTCTCAGCAGCAGCATGTTATGTCTTCTAGAGGGATGTGTTTGATGCTGTGCAACCAGATCTTGTGGGCCTGGGGGCATTTTGGCATCACGGAACTATAGAATCATTAAGGTTGGAAGAGATTTCCAAGATCATCAAGTGCAATGATCAGCCCAGCCCCACCAGGCCCACGAAATGATGTTTTCCAGTGCCACATCTACATGTTTGAAACACCACTGGGGACAGCGACTCCACCACCACCTCCCTGCGCAGCCTGTTCCAGTCCCTGACCTGCGACCTGTGTTCCACGTTGGTCACCTCTTGGCCTTGTTCTGGGTCACACTAAGTGAGAATTCCCGAAGATTTCTTCAAACTGGAAGGGGGAGGATGAATTTCAGAGGCAGAGGCAGCAATGCTCCTCTCTTCCGTGCTGCTGCTTGGTCACCAGATGGCCCCACTAACCCTGGAGAAGAAAGGCTGAGGTTGGAAAGCAGCAACTGCAAGATGAGGTAGGAAGTCTGAGCACGGGCAATTTGTATTTTGGCTGTGAACAAGCCCGATAACAACTGGAAGTGTGTCTTTATCACCTCTTCACACAGACCTGCTCTGGTGAGCCATTGTAGACACGCATCGACACGTCACTCCAGAAACACAGGGCAGCAAAGCGACTGGCAATGAGCAGGGGTAGGTCCCACAGGAAAGCTGTGCCCTCCCCTCTCCCTCCCTGCACCCCCCAGGGCCAACCCCAGCCCTTTGCTACCTGTCCCAGGCAACACCCGAGAAAGAGAAGTTGGATCTTCTTATTCTCTTCTCTTCTTGAGTTCTTTCACTCTGAGCTTCCATCTTTTCTAAGGGCACAACTGTTGCAGGGCCAGGCAAGCAGGGAGCACCACCACAGCTTGTAAGCTCAACACCCACCGTGCTCTTCAGCTTCCAGCTCCCCTTAACTCTTGCTTATTGGAAGCTGCAGCCAAGCTTTGAACTCCAGCCATAGAGGTTTCATGCCCAAATACAGCAAACCCTCCTCAAGCCAAACTCACCTCAAATTCCCATCTTCTCATCCCAACTTGCCCTGGTTCTGCCCGAGCAAGCCAGGAGTCCAGGCTAAATGCCAACACAGATGTGTTAAGACTGAGCTAAACTCTGAACACTAATGGAAAAGCCAACACAAGACTCAAGGGAACACTAAAACAAAGGAGTGCAAACAACACTGCTAGCATGGCAGAGACCTTGTCACACACCTCATTTCTTTTTCAAAATGAAAAGCTTTGCCAAGTGCTGATAAACAACCACCAGCCTGCACCGATGCCACTAGTGGTGGGGAAGGTTTTGGACTTTGTACCATTCAGCTTCCCGCTCCAAACACCAAGGGGTTGCAGCAGCAGCAGGCAGGAGTCAATGAATGAGGAACTTGGACAGAAGAACATCAAGAACTACTTGGAGAGATGGAAAAGTATGATGACACGGGGACGGGCACATCTACAAGTTCTCATTCACACCTGTTTTCACCAGCAACCTACAAATGAGCATAAAGTTCAGGAGTGGTGAAGCCTACAGATGCCTAAAGACAAAATGACAGAGTCTGAAGTGAGGAGAGCTAGACTAAACTGCTCCAACTGCTTGGCGACCATGGTGCAAAAGCAGTTGTACATCCAGGTGCTCTTCCAGAAAGGGAGATGTCTTAGAGAGCACAAACGCATTAGATGATCCAGCAGATGAGCTATACAAACCCCAAGAGCCACACTCCAGACAGGGAAGGCTGCAGCTGTTGTCAGATGCAAGGACAGACGAACTAAAAGTATTTCTGGAAGCAAGAGGTCAACTTACGTCTGTGCATCACTGCCAGGCTGAGGCTGGGCAGCAGGTCCAGGGACAATGACCCTCCTGTGGGGACACTGGATGAGCCCAGCTCTGCTCTCTTGGGGCAGCTGTGCTGGAGACAACCCTGCAAAGGCACCGACCACCAACCCTCCCTCCCCCTGCACCCTCAGAAACTGGCTTACAGACTTGTTTTCCAAGAGTCTGAACTGCCCTGGGCCAAGCTTCCCCCAGCCAAGGCCACCAACCTCGTGAAGAGCAGCTGAGGGAAGCTGAGGCTGGTTAGTCTGAAGTAAAGAAGGCTGAGGGGAGACTTTATTGCTGCCTACAGTTACCTGAAAGGAGAGTGTAGAGAGGTGAGAGTTGGCCTCTTCTCACAAGGAACAATTGGAAATGGCCTGAAATCACACCAGACAAAGTTTAGGTTGGACATCAGGAAAAACTTCTTCACTGAAGTCATCCTCACCGTGAAGAAATTCCTTCTCAGACTGATGTGGAACATCCTGGCTTTCAGCTGACACCTGTTATCCCTTGTCCTATCATTGGATGCCACTGAGCACAGCCTGGCTCCATCCTCCTGACACCCACCCTTCACATATTTATCAACATGCATGTGGTCACCCCTCAGTCTCCTGTTTTCCCAAGCTAAAGAGACCCAGCTCCCTCAGCCTTTCCTTGTAAGGGAGATGTTCCACTGCATCATCTCTGTGGCTCTGCCCTGGAGCCTCTTCAGCAGCTCTGTGTCCTTCTTGACCTGAGGGGCCCACAACTGGACACAATATTCCAGATGTGGTCTCACCAGGGCAGAGCAGAGGGAGAGAAGAACCTCTCTCAATCTGCTAACCACCCCTATTCCGATCCACCCCAGGATGCCGTGGGCCTTCTTGGCCACAAGGGCCCACTGCTGGCTCATGGTTATCCTGCTGTCCACCAGGACCCCCAGGTCCCTTTCTCCTGCACTGCTCTCCAACAGGTCGGTCCCCATCTATACTGGTACCTGGGGTTGTTCTTGCCCAGATGCAAGACTCTACACTTACCCTTGTTATAGTTCATTCAATTTCCCCGTGCCCAGCTCTCCAGCCTGTCCAGGTCAACCCCCCGCAACCCCACTTTCCCAAGCACTCAAGCAGAAACAGGAGGAATGCTGAAGCGATTCTGGTAGCACACTTTTTACTTTATTGACCTATACAAAATAATAGGTCTAAAAAATTCAGAAGTAGTAAAAGAATAAGCAAAAAAGAGCTCTGGCATTTCTAGAAGGCTATACAAAGATGCAAAAAAAAAGTCCAACAACAAAAAAAAAACCCAAGGAAATAAGTTATTTTTTCTTTATTTTGGATTTTGTTTGGTTTAACTCCAAATCGCGACTTCTACGAATCCAAATGACTAAGTACCAGCTTCAACAAAGTGTGTGTCCTTCTGTATATATTACATGCTCTGGAGTATTGGTAAAAAAAGGTCCAAAAAAAGTCCATCAGAAACTTTTCTATTCACAATATGAACAAGGAGTAACTAACCCTTTGTAGAAAAGAAACAAACCAACGAACGAGCACCGTTTATGGAATCCTGAAGCACAGTACAGCTGAGAAACGAGAGACTTTTTCCCATATGCAAGAGAACCCATGATGACAGTTTGCTCCTGCAGACGGATGATGTGAGGTAGGTTTATCCCTCCTAGTCCAGACTGCAGTTGCCCTTTTTTCCTACACAAATGGTTTTGTGAAAATGCTCTTCCGTTACTTAGAGACTCTGCAACGCACCCGGCAGTTCAGGTACTCGCGGTACAATCCTAATGCCCCTCGTTTTAAGGCACCCAACTTGGCTGTTTGTGTTTGCATCCACCTTGAAGATACTGGCCCTTCCCATCAAAGCGCTCGCTGTGTGATCACTGGAGCAGCCCACTGCACATCCTCCATCCTGCTCTGCCACAGTGAAGCCAACAGACCCGGCTCATGGTGATCATCACCCAACGGACCTGGTTCATGGTGCAGCCACAGGGAACGTGATCATCACTTGATGGACCCAGCTCACGGTGCAGCCACAGTGAACGTGATGATCTTTCGAGGTCCCTTCCAATCCCTAATGTTCTGTGATCATCACCGGATGGACCCAGCTCATTGTGTGGCCACAGTGAACATCTGCCTACTCCTCCACACACTGAGGTTGTACCACAGAGCTCCAATTTGCTGCTTCTGTTCCAAAAATCCACAACTGCCTCCAGTTTCACGCAACTTATTGTGTAAGCAAATCCTTTGTTCTCCAGACCTTGCTCGTGGTGCTCACAAACACTCTTAACAGCACCCCCAAAAACGGATGAACTCATTCAAACCTCCGTAACGACAATTATCCAGCCTTCCTTCAAGTAAGATTCCAATACTGATTAAGTCACCCTGCGCCTCACTCACACACACAGTATCTATCCTTCACAAGCTTATGAAAGTCCTTCCAGGGTGTCATAAGCCATGGCAGAATACATTTTCATTTCTTCTTCTTTTCAGAGATCAGAATTGTGCTCCTAGAACTCCCAGGTTTTTCCGCAAGAGTCTCCTTTTCACATGTTCCTTTCGAACTCCGAGGTTTGCGTTCAACACCTTCCAATCTTCTCCAAAAGTGCTTGCTGAACATAAATACTTCCCCAAGTGCTGCATCTAGTCACAGATTCCACGGCGGCTCCGCGGCTTGCCCTTGCTCGTGTCGGCTATCTGCGTTGCGGAAGAAATGCCATTCACGGGGAGGCTGTGTCGTTCTGCTACCGTCCCTCTTAACGCCGGATTTCACCTTTCCCAGCACAACAGCCAGCTGCTTCCTTCTCTTCAGCTCGGAAGTTCCACCCGTGGTTTGCCTCGGCGTCACAGCATTTTGTGCAAGGCACGCAAGGGTATGGATGCGGGGCTGCTGGGGGTCTACACGAGCGTCCCGGGCTTGGAATCCTCATGCCAGAACAACCTCTGCTCGCTGCTGTGCAGGTCGTCTTCCAGTTGACCCTCATCGTCGCCACCCAGCTGGCTGGTCTCTATGTACGTTCTGCAAGACAGGACAAAGGCATTAGACAGAGCCAAGGGTCTCCCCCAATCCCCCAAGTGCTGCACAAACTGTGTTTGAAGGAATACTGGTTACTGTGAGTTCACCCCAGCACAACTGGGGTGGCTACCGAGAAGATGGAGACTCCCCACAAGGAGTCTCATAGAAAAGACAAGGGGTGATGGACAGAAGTTGTTCTGATTGGACTGCAGAGGAAAATTTTGCACTGTGAGAACCATCAGACACTGGAACAGTCTTCCCAGGGAAGTGGTAAATTCATAGAGTCACAGAATCATTACGGTTGGAAGAGACTTACAAGACCAAGTCCAACCATCAACCCAACCCTGCCCACTAAATCACGTTCTCCAGTGACACACCTACACGTGTTTTTAACACCTCCAGGGACAGCAACTCCACCACCTCCCTGGGCAGCCTATTCCAACACCTGACCACTCTTTCAGTGAAGAAATGTTTCCTGATGTCCAATCTAAACCTCCCCTGGTACAACTTAAGGCCATTTCCTCTTGTCCTTCTGCTAGTGACTTGGGAGAAGACGTTGATCCCCACCTCTCTACAACCTCCTTTCAGGTAGTTGCAAAGAGCAACAAGGTCTCCCCTCAGCCTCCTTTTCTCCAGACTGAACAACCCCAGTTCCCTCAGCCACTCCTCATCAGACCATCGCTCTGGGGCACCTCATTTAAGCTGTGTTCTTTCAGCTTAAAGGGTTGGACTGGATGGTCCTTGGGGTCCCTTGTCACACAAACGCAGTTTTCATGCTCGAATTAGCAGAACTGAGTGCAACGGGATCTCGGCCGCTCAAACACTCCCTGCAGTCCCGACAGCCGATTGCTCCGTTGCCATAATCACATTAGGATAGAAAAATCAAACAGATGATCATTCAAGGCTACTGATTCGGACTGTGGGAAATGAATAGCTAATAAACCTCGTTTAGATAAAAGCTGCCAAAAGAAGCAGTTTTCAAGGACCAATTACAGAAAGTTAATCAATTAGTCCGGACTCTATTTTCCCAGTGCTGTTACTGTAGGTTTTTCAAATCGCTGCAATAAAAAAGGCCCATGGGCACTCAGCTTAGAAACAAGGCTCCAGCAGAAGCTGTTACATCTTTCCTTACACTTTCCTTTCCTTTAAAACAAACAAAATGAAGAAAGCAGCAGTTTTCACACAAGCCAGCCTGGCGGCAAGCGCCAACTGCAAAAGGCACAGACCGGGGGGGTTTTGCGGCCGGCTGTGCTGAGCAGAAGTGGTCTTGAACCCGATGGCATCTATGGGGGCAGAATCGCTCCCCAGGGCAGGAGGTCCCTGTCCTTGCTGAGAACAGCCAGTGTACAAGAGCAGGGAGAAGACACCAAAAAGCTCAAGCAGAAGCAGTGAGGGA
>VXBP01009769.1:672-47277 GCA_013400115.1 Rhinopomastus cyanomelas
GTGGTTAGCAGATCAAGAGAGGTTCTTCTCCCCCTCTACTCTGCCCTGGTGAGACCACACCTGGAGTATTGTGTCCAGTTCTGGGCTCCTCAGTTCAAGAGAGGGATGTGGAGCTTCTGGAGAGAGGGCAACGAAGATGATAAGAGAGGTGGAACACCTCCCTTACGAGGAGAGGTAGAGGGAGCTGGGTCTCTTTAGCTTGGAGAAGAGGAGACTGAGAGGTGACCTCATTAATGTCTATAAATATTTGAGGGATGGGTGTCAGGAGGATGGCACTGTGCTGTTCTTGGTGTCATGTAGTGATAGGACAAGGGGCAATGGTTGTAAGCTGGAACATAGGAGGTTCCACATCAACCTGAGAAGGAACTTCTTCATGGCGAGGGTGACGGAGCACTGGAACAGGCTGCCCAGGGGGGTTGTGGAGTCTCCTTCTCTGGAGATATTCAAGACCCGACTGGATGTGTTCCTGTGTGACTTGGTTTAGGTGATCCTGCTGTGGCAGGCGGATTGGACTAGATGATCTTTCGAGGTCCCTTGAAATCCGTAGTGACTCTATGATTCTAGGATTCTATGAATATAAGGCCGTTGGCACTGTGTACTGCCCTATGACAGCTGGTGCTCTGCATCTATTGCAAGTAGCAAAGGTGATATTAGAAACATTAAGACTTTCTCTGACATGTCATAATCAACTAGCTCTTACTTTGTACCATTGTATTATACAGTTATGATCAGAAGCAGAATCCCCCTTAATTCTGCTGAAAGGTAATCTTCCATTTATTTCAATGAAGTTTTGGAAGACAGTTGTGCATTATATTTAACTAAAGTAGATGGATTTCTGACATCTGAAAGGGCTTCCTGAGGTAAATGCAGGTCTACATTAAAAACAAAAAATAGCAAAAGACACAACACTTGAAACAAAATTAAGTGAGATTTTGCTAGCATGAGAAATAAATTCCTCTCTTTTCTATGGCCATGTCTGTGTGTTTTAGTTATGGCCTGCTTTGAGGAGACAACTGAATGGAGTGGGAGAGCCACAGAATAGCTGTTCAGTGAAGTGTGACTCCAAACTGGCCCTGTTTTACTACATAGAGGTAATTTTTTTTTGTTCTTGCTACTGGTAAGTGAAAACCTGCGGTAGTCCTTTCACAATTATTTAAATTTGTTTTGTTGTTATTACTTACAATTTTGAAATGTGAATTAAAGATGAACAGAAAGAGAAAGCAATGCTGAGAAAAGTAGATGCCCTTAGTTTCTCACTCAGTGGTTTCTTTCACAGAGTCACAGAATATCTTTGATTGGAAGAGACCTTTAAGATCACCAAATCCATCTCTTTACACAGCATTGTCAAGTCACCACTAAATCATGTCCCTAAGCACCTTTCTACTTCTTTTTTGTATCTTCCAAAGGAGCAGTCTCCCCTAATGTTTGGAGTGTAAATGTAGCCATGTCTCAAGATCTGGACAAGAGGCACCGTCACGATGGTCTACTCCTCCTTCAGTGGGACACTGGATTGTAGGTAAGTTGTCTGGGGCCATACAGCAGTTTGATCCTGCTGGCTAAGTACTCTTTCCCCATATTCCCTGTAAAGATGCTGCATTAAGTGGATTATCTACATGGCTATAAGATTTTGAAGGTAAACCTCTAAGCTTGAAATTCCATGTGTCAAGGGGGCACTGATCTGATAGCTTACTACTGATGAAAGTATAATCTTGTTCCTTTGCTCCCAACTAACTACACCCAGCACTTACTCTGTGTCTGGTCTGGTCCTTGACAGGCTTCTCTGTGAGCCACTTCAACCTGTTCACCCAGCATAAAAAGGGCATGATTTTCTTGAGGTAAGTAACTGAGTTGTTTCATGCAAATATTTGTGCAGTGCCACGGCTGACGCATAGGGGAGAGCTGGGACCATGACAGAGAAGGGAGAGATGGTGTAAGAGGGAATGCAAACAGAATCTTTACCTTTCTGTTTTGCTCAAATATTTATGAAACTTCATCATAACACACAGCTCTTATTTAGTTTTTTTACTTGGATTAACTGGAAAATAGTCTGCTGTTTAAGGGATAGTAAATGGTAGTGGAGGAGCAGGGGGGATGCTTTGTGCTTCTTGTATGCCCTGTTTACAGTCAACATTTTACTGAAATAGGTACCAAACTAATTAGGAAAGGTCTTTTCTTCAAACAAATGGCATTTCTCTGTGTGTCAAATGATACCTTTGAAACACTGACATCTGTATAGAAGCATCAGAAAGCTGGCATAAAAAAGGGGAGAATGTGTGCCCACATCCTTCTTGACAAGGAAGAGCACTGGGCTTGCATGGAATTCTGAATTAGGGTCTTACTGGTCTGTGTATGTCTTCTTTTTCCATCTGGAAATTTGTTTGCTGGAGGAATTCAAGCCCTCTCTACTTTTGTCCAGGATTTATGGATGTTCAGTAGATTAGGCAGACACTGCAGCTTGGAGATTTCTGATACGTCCATGCTACATGTTCGAAACAAACACAGTGCATTTGCAGTAAGTCAGATGGTTTTTTGGGCAGAATTGCAGAAGCCTGCTGTGACCTAATAGGAGTATTCTTGATAATTCCAACATGATCCAGAAGCACTGCACTTAAGTATTTTATAATGAGCATGTAGTTTGCACTGTCCATGAAATCTTGCAAAACACATCTGTCAAACCCCACTGTAGAGAACTGTGGGAGTGTGGCATGCAGGAGTACGAAAGCATGGAAAGAAAAACTGTGGTATCAGTGTGTGCAGTGGGCCTGGCCAGAACACCAAATACGCCACTTTTTTGTAAATACAACTTGCTGGGGGTACGTTCAAGGCTGTGAACGTGAATTCAGCAGAACACAACTCTTCCTGGAAGGTAGGATTTCTTCTGCTTTTTCATGAATTTTGCCCAGCTGTCTGTCCCTTTGAGTGCACCACATTATCCAGCACTGGTTTGCAGTTCAGTGTATCTGAATCCTGGGGACCAATACTGCTCTAAGTTTTTGCTGCTCTAAGTTTTTGCTGCATACTTTCTGTTCCATGGCCCTTCACACATCCTTCCCTCCGGGACCCACCCTGCCTTACTGTTGGAGGTGGTACATAATCAGTAGCAGCCTCCTTCAGTCAGAGGCAGTGTGCTAATAAGCTAAAGACAACGGGCAAAGGAAATGCTATTCAGAGGCCTGGAGGTCCCCTAGGGCTATGACTCAGATTTGGGACAGGGTGCAAGCAATTGCTTTATTTGGTATCTGCTGCCGCCTTCTCAAGTGCAGTGTCATTTTTAAAAGTCAGACCCACATACTCAACTTTTTCTCCATGGTTTTAAGGATGCGGTAAGTGGATCACGCTTCTGTTAAACAAACAGAATCATACAAGGTTTTCCATGTTCTAAATGTAACTTGGCAAACACTGGGGAATCCAGAGTCAAGACTGCTGCTGCAGACATCCTTAACTTCAGTGCCATTCTGTGTGATGCAGCTACATAATTCCATCCAGTGCCTTCCCAGCTCTATGTAATGGGTTCAGAACACTAGTTCAAGTGTTCTGATTTAGCATGGGACTGTAGAAATACCTCAGATAATCTGAAATATTTCTAAGAATGCGGCATTTACAATATAGCAAAATGGAATTGGGTGCCCTAACTCCAACCTAGCAGAAATTACTACTGTAGTGTGGCATGAGGATAGTAATCTATGTAAAATTATGATTATAAAAAAAGTACTGGTACTGATCTGCAGAAGTATTGTGTATGTTATTTCTGAATTCTTGGCAGAGAATTCTGAGCCCCCTAAAACCATTCCTTCAATCACATACCACATGCTTTACATGATTTAAAAGAATTCTGTATTTGATTCAGTCTTGTTTTAATTTTATAGCGAAGGAGAAAAAAGCTCATTAACACAAAAGCAATGTTTTTATACCATGTGGTTTTCCAGCTAGTGACTCTTACAAGAGGTAAATCACTTACATGACTGCACTAATATCCACTGTAGAGCTTGTAACCCACAGTGAGTTTTTGCAATAAATAATTTTTAGCTTTCTTCTGACTGCAGTCAGGACTGAGGTTTGCCAGTATCAGCACACCGCATGTACTGTTATAATTGTGAGCAGGACTTACTGAACAGACTCGAGGCAGGGACTGTGCATACAATTTCCTATATTGCTCACATGCTCTAGTGACCAAAATGGAATACTGGGATTGCTGTATCAAGACCAGGTCTGACAGGAAGGAGTAACAGGGGCAAGCACTTAATTGCACTTGACCTTGAACGTTTCTGAAATATGCAAGTAAGAGAAGATAAATATTGAACCTGAAGGACATCCTGATCCTTTTATCTGAGCCCACTATATAGCAGGAACTGGGGGAAGTTTTCCTTTTCGTGAATGTCTAAGGATCTGAGCATGCTCTGTCAAGCAGGATACAGAGCAGACTGCAGCTCTGTTCTGTGTCTGTTGAGGAAACGAGCCCCACCTCAGCTGAAATGGGCAAAACATTCTTGGTAAACAGAGCACTGGGCAGAGCTTACACAGTTAGCAATTACTCCCTGAAACCCAGGCTGGCTGCTTTCCAGCTTTAACTGAACTTTTATCCTCCCACAACATTTTGTTTAGAAACTATTTTTATTTCTAAACAATAACACTCACTAGCAACACCCATCCTGGAGGACATCAACTGTTCTGACAGCCTTCTCAGCTCCTGCTTAAATTAGGAACAGCAAATGCCATCTCTTGTAAATGAAATGATGAAAAGTCAGTGACTAGTACTTAATGCTCCCTACATCTTCATTAATGAAAGGGAAACAAATTGCTTCTACAATGGCGTATTGTTAAACTCCATCCTGCACACAGCATTCCTTACAGTCTTTGCAACAATATGTTCTTCGTGATGGAAGGGGAATATGTTTAATAGCTGTCAGTGACGGAACAAGCTGCAGCCCCTAAAATTGTCTCTGTCATCAGATTAGATTGAAACTGTTTGCCAGAGAGAAAAAGTACTTTGCTGATTCCAGTTTATATGAGCAAGATTATGCCTTAGTTTCCTCTCAGCAATCAATCACATTTTGTAATTTGGCAAAAATATTGAACCTTTAGACCCCTGCTACTTCCATTAATGGCTTAAAGCAGCTTCTGGGGGTAGCCAGCAAGTGTTAGCAAAATAGCTGCTTGCTCTGTGACAGTTCTGGAGTTCAGAGTAGCTGAGTACTTGCTCAGAATTACTTGGAGCAGTATTAAGCACTGATGATTCCCCAAATCAAATACCTCCTACCTTTCCTAGCAGCATATTCTGCTCTACACAACCCACAGGCTTCCGAACTGGCTGCTTACACTCTAGTTATTTTGCAGCCATGGCCTCTTCTTTTTGAAAATAAAAATGAAAGCATTACATAAAACAATAGGAAGTGATGTAGAGAAAACATGAGGATATAATTTACTTTTGTTTCGTAATCCATTTACTGAGGATACGCTGAATCAATGGGGCTATTCCAGCTCTGAGAATAAGGGCTGCTCATGTGAGTACGTGCTTGGAATCCCAAGCTCTGCCAATTCATGCTGGCACGACTAAAGACAATCCTGCTTCCAGCTCTCTGCTTGTTCTCCTGCTAGATACTGTCAGGCTAGTGGGAGGAGTGGTTAGCCGGACTGTGTTCCTGTGCTAGGAAGCCAGTCTTGGGTAGCAGAGCAAGCAGCCAGAAAGTTCAGTTTCATTTTCCTGTGAGCAGCAGTTGCTGAGGGTTCTGAATTACACTCCTTGATGGGGTTTGTCTTCAGCATCTGAAGATGTTCCTATCTCACTATCACTAATAATTCCAATGAAAACTGTAATCAGAGACTCCAATCTAATCACAGTGGGTTAAACTCCGTTATTCGAAGCTGTGAGCAGTATGGGTCTGTCAAAATCATTACTTACATCCAGGATCAGTAAAGTCAACCAACCAGTGTGTATTTCTACATATAGACAAGCATGTTTTTAAACACATTGCTGCCAGAGAACTACCATTTCCCCATGAGTGTTTCCTATATGGTGCTAAAATTTAGTTGGCTTTGTCAGCAGTTTGCCAAACCATATACTGACAGAGTTTCACATGAAGAGTAGTAGTGGCAGAGAAATGTATGTGAAAAGTGACATTATACAAGAAGTTGCTCTGAAGAATCTTTAATGTAAATGAGATCATCTGGGTGTTTTTCCTCAAGAATTAAATAATAAAATTTTGAATGGCTGCAGTTCTGTGCTGGTGGGAGGAGCACTCTTGATTCTTTTGGGAATTTATTAAAAAAAACCCCATCCTTATTGGTGTGATTTAGAAAATTAATTTAAATTATCTGTTTTGAGAGTACAATCTCCAAATTCCTAACCTTTGGGTGTAAAACAGGCAAATGTCTGGATTTGCCAAATTAAAAATCATGCCAGTAGATAACTGTTTAGAATTATTTTGACTGCGGCTGGCAAATATATCTCATTGCTATGGTTACAAAACAAACATCCACCAAAAAGCTGTATCTGACATAGAGAAAATAATTAAGGGAAATGGAAGAATTTGCAATGTGTATTAAATTCTTCACGTTCCCTCAGACAAATCAGTGCAGAGGGTAAACTCTGACCTTGGTGTGGATATTCAGTTTGAGTTCTAGCCACACTGGCAGTAACAAACACAGCAAACATTGCTTAAAAATAGAACAGAACTTGAAATGTGTCTTTCTGCTCAGAACTATTCCATAGCACAATTGTGATGATGGATCAGAAGAGGCTAGAATCGGATTTCTGCATTTCAGCTCACATTGGAATGGCTGCTGTGCTTCCTTGATGATGTGTGGTGCAGCTGCTGAACCTTCAGCATTTAGAGCCAAACTGACCATGACATTGGTGCTACTCTTTAAGAATGGTTGTAGATAACCGTTCAGCATCATATCTTCAGGTCCTGAGGTTACCCTTCGTAGCAGGGCAATCCTGGGGAGAGGAAAGGTCAGTGTAAAGAATACATGTACATATCTACCTTTGAAAAGTAAGTCATATAAATTGTGATAGTTTGTACTTTTGGTGGTGTTTGTCTTGAAAACTACAAGCCAAATTTGCAAGCTTAGTTTGTCTGTCTGTGAATGGAATGGGTTTGGGCTGATGGAAGGGGTTTGAAGTTTCAATTTGGGGTTTCCAACTCTGGTTTCTTCTCCTTGGGCTCCATCTTCTTCATTTCTTCACTGGCACACATCACTGAGCTAGATGCAGCAGTCATCTGGCCCTGGAAACATGATGAACAGAGGGAGAGAGTGGGACCTCAGGGACTGGCCGAAAGAAGGTTGCATCTGGTTCTGTGCTGAGAAGGGGGCATGGGGTGGCATTTCTTCCCTGAATACAAATTCAGCTTCTGATATTGTTAGTAATAGCTGTAGGTGTAACTGTGGAGCTGTTAGAGATGAAATAAAAAGCAACTTTGATATATTTTCCTATTTTCCTTTCTCTTCCTAAAGTCCAGCAGCTTATACAATTCTTCCCAATATATATGTATGCTACAATGGAGCTAGCCTTCTTCTGTTTTCTTTTTGTTAGATGCTTCTTGACTTCATGTTGGACACAGCCAAAAGTCTTCTACTGAACCCCTTCCTAAATCCTTTGAAAGGTTAAGTTTTTGAAGCCAATAATCTTATCCTAGATTTCCAATTCTTTTGACAGAAGTTTGAGCAACACAGTGTTTGTATGTCTATGGGTGATGAAGATGGCAGCAGTGTAATAGTAACTAAGTGTGTGTGTTAATTGTATGTCTATAGTGGCCAGTTAAAATTGAGCTGTTGTCGCATGACAATAAAGGTAGTAGTATAGTTAATTAATAGGTGTTTTTTTGAAATTGAAGTTGTAAGGAAGATCAGAAAACATGAAAAAATCCCTACCTAGTATTTGTATATTTAGTGAAAGATCTCAACTCATAGTATGAGGTATATTGAGCAGATGGATTGGTAGAGACACATAGACAGCTGGTTTTGTCTGGCATACAGATGTTTAACTTGGCTGCTTGTAGATTAGCTACTAGATCTATATGCCCAATTATTCTAGGGTGTCACCTTTTTTTAGAAAAAAGTGGTTCTTGTCCAGTCCTGTAGCAAGTTCAGTGAATGAGGCAGAGTGGCTATTTTCATTTCTTCCCTACTCACCTCTTTCACACAGACAAAACACCCCATTACATTTTTGCTAGAATTAGATTTAGATGGGAAAGGAAACAGTCTTTGCAGCTATGGTAGAGTGATTTTGCCTTTCCTGTGGTAGAAACAGAAGATGGCATGAAAATAGATGTTGCTGATGTTGAATATTCAAACTGTTGTTAATGTTTTGACATTCTCCAGATAATTCTTTTCTGTTTGTTTTTGATAGACTGACAAACATTAGTTGAGTGCTGTGTACCCTTATCTTGAGTAGTTCCAACATGAGTTATTTGGTTGTAAGTATTTTGGGATTCTGTGCAGTGGAATTTCAGGGGGGTGCCCATGAGTTAGACAGCAAATGTAGCTGTATAGTACCCACAAAGACAGTTTGCTCTTCTCCAAGGGGTAGTGAGACATTAAATAAATGTACTTTATGTCGTTGTAATAGATCTCATCTGAGAATCTTCAACAGTCGTGTCAGAGACGAAGCATTAATGAAATGCTGTCTACTAGAACACTGAATGGCAAATGCAGAACTGATATAAGTAGGTTAAATAAATTTGCTCCAAGCATAGTATTGTCATTAGTGTAGTTTTCTTTTGATACTAAGTGTGATTGCAGCTTACAAGAATCTAAAACTGCTGCTGAAGTCAAAGTTCTCCTGTTGAATTTTTGGCTGGTATTCTGAACTCACAACTCGTACATCAAGAGCAATCAGTTCATTCCTTTTGATACACCTGTCTTTCCTGAGTGGTATTGCATCAGTGAGAGGCCAAGCAACCTTACCTAAATTCAGACATTAATTTCTGACCATTGTAAAAGGACAAGCTCAAATGTTAATCTGACTCTGTAATAAAGAAATATGAGTGTAGGTAGAATGCAGGATTTTGTCTTCGCTCCACACAAAAAAAGTTGCATTTCATATGCTATAAACACTCCAGATTCTATTAAAGAGCTATTTCTAATATTGTAGTTTATGAAAGCAAGTTGTAAAGTCAACTTCCTAAACAGTGCACTGAAAATGTAATTTCTACAGTCAGGATGCACTTTCTCTGAAGAACTTGTTGCAAGGATCTGTACTTTCTGTTAAATAAACACATGTGAAGAATCTTGAGCTTGTCAACTGAGTTCTTAACTAGAGGCTGAGTGCCTCTAATAGTTTTTGTTACCACAAGACTGTAGCAGCAGCCACCTTGCAGTGTTCTATTTCTATGTACACTTGTTTTTTCTAAAGGCATGATGGTTTCAGTTTTTTTCCTTTTAAAGGAGGAGGTGTCAGAGAACTGTAGAAAAAAGGATGTGTTTATATTTGAGATGAACAAGTCTGTTCTGCTATTTCCAAGCCTCCTTTAATGCAGCGTGTTTCCATGATGTTTCAGAGAAATTGCAAATAAGGAGGGAGAAAGAGCAATGAAAACACAGAGACAAGTAAGAGTGAAATGAAAAATCAAGAGAAGCCTGTGTGTAAAAGAGCAAAGTGGGAAAATGAAAATTTTAATGCAAGTGTCTGTGCCTGTCTACTTTGTAGACACTGCTGTGTTTCAATTGAAGTTATTAAAACTAAGAAAAGGGAGTCATTATTTGAAAGTAGTATGAGTTTAACTGATGGAAGAAACAGGTCCATGTACTGTAGCATGTTGTATGAACACTAACAGTTTAAGAAGTTCAGATTGCTCTTTTAACTCTTCAGTATCTTCATTTGTACTGTACACTTGTAAATCATGACAGTTTTCCAGTTATGACATGAGTAACTTAGTGGCTTTCTCTTAAAATTCTGATTTTTTTACAGTGTTTTCTATATTCATATTTCTTTACATGTGATATGATTGACTAAAACGTTACCGCTTAATCATAGAGTCATTGAGGTTGTAAAAGACATTTAAGATCATTGAGTTGAACCATTAACCTGAATGTACTAGGACCACTGCTAGCTAAACCATGTCCCTAATAACTTTTAAACACGCCCAGGGATGATGATTTAACCACCTGTCCCTGGACAGCCTGTTCTATTGCTTGATGATCCCCTTCAATAAAGAAGATTATCCTAATGTCCAGCCTAAACTTTCCCTGGTACAACTTGAGGCCATTTCGTCTTCTCCTAGCACTTGATACTTGTGAGAAGAGACAAACCTCCACCACTCTACAGCCTCCTTTCAGGTAGCTGTGTACAGGAATAAGATCTCTCTTCAGCCTCCTTTTCTTCAGACCAAATAGTTAATGATGTGTCTCATGAAAAGTTGTGGAATCCCTTGAACATAATGTTATGCAGCAGCCTAGCAGTGGTAGAAAATGTAGCTGTAATATATCTGAGGTGTTTCAGTATCTGCCTTTGGGACAGACACATAGCTGCGAATGAAATACAGTGTTTGGGATGTATTTTAGATATCCACAGTGCTTTGTCTAGCTTAATCTGCTTCTATGACACACTTAGTTACAGACATTTTACTGCTTTTTGTATAGGTGTGGTAGATGTGAAGCTGCTTGTTAGTAGCCGACAAATCCAGGTGAGTCATTAGGATGCCATATGGAACCTGGATGCCATGGCAAAGGTATTATACAAATGTACTGAATATTTTTGTGTGGATGCTTTTATTTTTGTTTAGTGGGTGGCTATTAGAAATTAACTTTGGAAAACAATACTGTGGGTTTGATAAACAATCTCCCAAGTGAGTGTTACTGTTGTTAGGACAGTGGCCTGCCCCCAGCGGAATCTCTATGGATGCCAGAAGTCAGCAAACCAGGGGCTTAAAAGAATAAAAGGTAATTGTAATTTGAAAAAGAACTTGTACAATGATTGTCACCTTATTTACATAGATGGCACTGGAGACCTATCCCAGTGAAGACCCTGGAAAATGTACAGCTCTGGGACAGTGTAAGGAGAACTAGTGTCGTACCACAGTCCAGCACCCTGGAGTAGTTTGCAAGAATCTGTTTCAGCCAGAGCTGCTTCTACTCTCAGCCTGAGGTAAATCGTGGAAGTTTGCTTCTGAACAGTCATTTTGCTCTAAAAAAAACCTCTAAATCAGGTTTTGCAATCTTGCCTGTTAACAAATTGTTAGTCAGTCAGCTTAACTTGAACCAGAGAATGTAAACTCCAGTGTCCTCAACCCTGCGAGACTGCTCTGGAAGGGATAGAGTCTGCTCTGCCCTCCCTCCCCGTGGTACAGCAGCTCCCCATAGACCCCGAGCTGATGGCTGCGTGCCACAAGTTACACTTCCGAATGTGTCACTACTGCGTTTTTACTGTAGTGACTGATTTATTATGCAAGTCTGTGGTTACACTGCAATCAAAAATCCATATGGCTTGAGGGAGACAGCAGTAGTGAATGGTGGATTTGAACTCTTAGGTGTTGAGTTGTCACTAAAAATATTTGGCCTTCTTTTAATATACTAATATACAGTAGTTTGCCTTCCTATTCTAAGCAAAAAAACAGATACTGAATTAAAAGACGATGTTGTATATTAACAAAACTCCAAAGACTTAAATGTGATATCTGAAGTAAGAGCCAAATTAAAAAATGATTAGCTGTTTACTGGCCAAAGAAAACAAGTCTCTGTTAGACCTAACTTGCCCACTCCTCTCCTAAGGCTCATATACCAACACATAGGAGATCTACAGTGGAAATTTACATTTAATTCTGTTTTGTTTTACTTGGCAATTGTATTCCTCCAACCTTACTGATTTCAGCATTCAGTATTTTAGTGCTGCATTTGAATAAAAGACATCTAAGAGCACAGTCAGTGAGTCCTGCAAAATAATATCAATATCACTTCCACTTAATAACATGAGGCATTACTGCCAGCATTTGGCCCAGAAGAAGAGCTTCCTTTGATATGTGCTTGGCTCACGAAGAACTAGTTTCATGTTTCCACAATAGTGTGACTGTTACAACTATCATCTTAATTTTTTATTTTTAATCAATTCATTCATGAACACCCCAGAGTACCACTGGCCTTCTTGGCAACGAGCCCATTCCTGGCTCATGGTCAGCTTATTGTCTACCAAGACTCTTAAGATATTTCTCATCAGAGCTACTCTTTAACAAGTCTAACCCTAGCCTATACTGATGCGTGGCATTGTTACTGCCCAGGTGCAGCACCCTGTCTTTCTTTTTTCCACGTGGTTAGAGATGACATCTAAAAGAATTTTCCCATCATCTTTCACTTTTGACTGAATTTATTTCTCCCTTAAAGAAATGTCATATATTATAAACCTCTAGCACTGAATAGAAATGTAATGTAGACTGTAGGCATAATGTAAAATTGTCTTGGAACGTGGTCATTGCATTCCATGGGATGTTTGGGAATAGGAAAACACTATCATCATTCTTATCAATTGCATAGGATTTATTTCATAATCTCTTTGCTGGTGCTGGGCTGTTCTAGTGAAATCATGTCTATAACCACTTCCAGTGTCTTTTTATGCTCCTTTTTCTTGTCTCTCTTTCTCTCAGACAAAACTAATTTTTATCATGTTTTTGCTGAAATTAAATTGTTTTCACTGCAGTCATTTTTTCAGGGCATAAATGTTCAAGCTAGTTAGTTCATTTAAGAGTAATAGTTTAGAGGTGGAGTAAGGAGCTGGTCAAGCTGATTTACTGAATTTCCACAGCAGGTCACAGCTGACGAGACCCTGACCAGCCCTTACTAAGCCAAATGAGACCTGGCGCAGGGCTATGTTTATGCTACGAACTGTCTAAATGAAGACAGTTTCTGCAGTTCTTTTGAAGTCTGGCCTTTCTTTTATGTAGAGTTCATGGATTTTCAAGTTGTGAAAACAGAACAAAATCATCAAGTATTTACCTTACTCCTTCACACGTCCAAACCAGTTTCTGTATTGTAATGACTCAATTCGTCAGAGAAACTCAATGTGCTTTACTCACATGAATGTTTTAACCACAATACTTCCGTGAACCTGTTAATTGTTATTAACTGTGTTTTTCAGCTGAAAAACAATGAGATAGAAGCTGCACTTTCAAGTATCACTTTTAAAAGCTGCAAGCGCAAAAATTTAGGACCCACTTTTTAAATTTGGACAGTAGTTATTTTGCCAGTATCATCCTGTAAAATCATCAAGTTTATCAATGCGTCTTCTAAGCCTCACTATTCAATTTGGTTTGCACCTTAAACATAGTGCTTAAACCAAATTAAACCTGTGCTTTACTTTGCTAGCAGTCAGAACAAATAATGCAATGCTGACTTCATCATGCTAGTAAGTGCTGTGCTCCAGCCGTTTATTTAATAGTGATGTTATTTATAGAAGACTCCTTCGTGTGATGATGTTGCCAGTAACACAGATGTCCCGTGAAAGCACTCTATTTGAAATAAAGGTGAAAGGCTAAGGAAAATATAAAAGAACCCACCTTTAATATTTGAGTTCAACAATAACAAGCAGGGTGTGGCCACTCTGAAACTGTGGCTTGTCGGATGCTTGGGAGAAGGGAAGGGTGGGAAAGCTCTCTGCTTACCAGTTCCACAGTCTGGTTCGTAAAAACATATCTGACACCAGCGATTGTGGCCTGAAAGATACAGTGGTAATGGGTGGTGCTTTCAGTTATGACAGTGAATACAGTGTCTTGCTAGTTCTTGGAGTGTAGCCATGGAATAAGCATTTTTACAGACATTAATGCACTTAATGTTTGAAAAGTTGTGAATGAAAACTCAAAAAATTGTTGCCTGGGTGGTTAAAACAGTGTATATTAAAAACTGGTTACCTGTCTGGCACTGCTTTTTCTCCTCAAGGACACCATGAGGCTCTTCACATGAAGCTTAATCAGGAAAGTCTCTTCTTCATGCTCCATTAGCTCTAATTAAACCAAACACTGTGGTGTTTGCAGAGGTTAAAACAAGTCTTTCAGGCTGCTGTTTACAGAAAATGCTGCCTCTCCCATTTGACAGTGGTTTGGTAGTAAATGAAATTAGCGGGAATCTGGGTAGGGCAGAGGCAAAAAAGTGCACATGGTACACATGGATCATCCTGTGGCTTTCTGTTGTTGGTTTAGGGTTTGGGTTTTTTTCTCAGAGGTTTTTGTGGGGGTTTTGTTTGTTTGTTTTTAATTCGAAAGTAACAATCTAAAGGTTTTGTGAACTGAAAACTTAAGGCTTAAATAATATTTAATTACCTGAAGTGAGCTCAGTAGAAGCAAGAGGCATTCTAGCCCTGAAAAAAAAACTTGCATATACTTCCACTAAGAACAGACTTCCAGTAACCCACAGTCACCCAGAAGTTGCTTTCCAAAATATGAGGTCACCTGGAACAGACACTTGATTTTTTCAATTCTCTTTTTATTGGGGTTTATTCATTTAGTTCTGATTCAAGAGTGGTTAGAATCTAAGAAAAAAATATTAGTGCTGTATAAAATCACAGCCATTGTGCTTTGCTATTCCAGTACATGCTATAAAACAGCTCCTTCTCTGTGTTTTCTAGCTAGAAGTATTGTATTCTGATGAAAGGGAGTATTTTTCAGAGCATGTAGCATGGTTGAGTGTTGGCCATAAAACAGACTGTTCACTCCTCCAAAAATTATACAAGCAGGTTGTAGTGAGCTTAGTATCTAAACAGATCTTGTCTGGGCTCATTCGGCACATGGAAAAATATTTCATCTCATTTCTTCACAAGCTGACAGTACAAATGCATTTCATTTCTTTTTCCTGATGTGTTGTGTTGTTCAGTACCGCATGCAGTCTCCCAACTTTGGAACAAGCCAGTAGAATTGAGTAAAAACTCTTTCATTGTCACAGTTACTATGAAAAATAAGATTTTAACAGAGAAAGTTAACTACCAAATAATGATTGGGCTGCCTGTAAAGCAATATCAAGTGCACCTGAAGGCAATTACTTTGTTAGGGCTTATCCAGCTACTATGCGGCTAGTTCTGTTTCTTTCTCTACCTTGCACAGGTAATCAAGAAAACCCAAAGGCCCCCTGCAATAAATTCTCACCTAGCTTCAGGCTGTCAACCTGAGAAAAATAATGGTGCTCCTAATGGCACAGATACCATCACTTGCCTGCAAGAAACTCGCAGGAAGATTCAATATGACAAGGTTTTTTTCCTGCAGCTCCCAATAGAGGGAAAAAGCCAGTGTGCAGCCAAACCAGAGGTGTTTGTACTGGTCTGGACTGAATGGCAAGTGCAAGGGCATGAAACCTATTGCTGTCTTAGGCAGGAGCCAGGCTTTATTTGAACAACAGACCTGTGTGTCTCTTGGGTTCTCTTCAATCTGGCATCCATGTTAGCAGCTAGGAAAGGAGCAAACCTTTTTTTTTTTTTAACAGCGATTAATCTTCTAAGTTTTCTTATGAATGTGTTCCAATTGCTGCATAAGCAGCACCTTGAAGGTGTTAGCAAAGTTATTTGAAGACTATTGCTCTTATTCTTGTCAGTGACTGACTGCAAAGTGATCACGGTTCCTCTGAAGTCACAGTTAACAAGTTAAAGGGTTTTCCAAATGTATCTTATCAGAACTGGGACTGCTGCTTGCTTGTAACTGCCTCGGTTGAGTGGCACTGAATCACGGGTCTTCTCTTAGGTATTTCATAATCTTTTGTGAACCAAGATGCCTGCAGATGCTTAGTTATCTGGGCCCCAAAATTAATTTCTATCAATAAGAGTGCCAGTAAAATCTGACCACTTCGGTGCTCCTAGAAATGTAATGTCTGATAACTTATCTCTGATAACTTAGATTTGAATAACTGTTAATCAGCAAGGAGTCAGCTGTGAGTCACAGCACATCAGAGTTGCAGCCATGGGTTTCAGGACATCCCAGCTTAGTTTCCTGCTCAACCACAGGTTTCAGTCTCTGATGCTAGGCAAGTAATTGAATCACTTTTGGCTGTCTCTGACATGGAGTGGATAATCTCTGAACTTTTGCCTTTGCTGGCTCTCCAGACTAAGAGGTGGCATTCTGTCACTGCAGTGTCTAAGCTCTGTACAGCCTGATTAGAAGTGGGGCCCCTTGCACGCTGTCATCTGGTAAACACATAACACAGCTCATAAATAATTATGTTTTACAATAGCCCTTTTCTTCAGTTCCCCAGGAGAAGACATGACATATTGTGTTAAAGGGACAACTCTTGGCTCAGTGGTTAGAGCATGTGACTCTGAATTCCTGGGGTCATGGGTTCAAGCCCCATGTAGGACATCTTGAGACAGTACTGTAGGCTGACCCTGCTCCAGCAGGGGGGGTTGGACTTAGATGATCTTTTGAGGTCCCTTCCAACCGCTAACATTCTGTGACTCATCTGGTAATATAAAAATGTGTTCTGAACTGCTCTCTGGTCACCCTAGAATTTGTAAAATCCATTTCTGCAAGTCGGTGTAATTTTAACAAGATTGGGTTTGAGCTTAGAAATGGTTCCCCTGAAGAAAGTTCCTTTGAACAACTACAGCATAAAATGAACTCAAAGTAATCATGGGTCTTTCAAGGTTTTGGGTTTTGTTGCAGTATTTATCAATGCCTTTTGGTGTGCTAGGGCCTTTCTAGCTTGAATTCATAATTCAAGAAGGGAGTTAAAATTCATGTAGTGCAAGTACAACACGAGGTGATTTATTGAATGTGCAGTGCAAAATGACAGCAGTGACTCTCTGAACTGTCCAAGCTCAGAGAGTTGTTTCTGTCAAATACTTATGGTATGACTGGACACATGCTCTAAGTCTCTAACTAAGATCTTTGTTTAGTAAATATTGAATATTCCCTAGTCCTTTATATCCTGTCGTCATTTCCTTTGTACAGCTTGCAGCTGTACTCTCAAGCCAATGTAAAAAGCTGTTGGTTAGGCAGGGTTTCGTAAGTGTGTTTAACTGTGTAACACAGAGTTTTTCTGATGGTTTTACTTCTCAACAAAGCTCTCGGAGTTCTGTAGTCTATATCCAGACTAACCTACACTAACATCTTCAGTGTATGCCATTCTGTCACTACCCATTTAAGAAGCATGAATATACTGTAACACACATACAACTTTATATGTAGAAATATATATTTACAAGTGGGGAATTTGGCTGCCATGTAGTTACTCTGTGGTTTTGGAAAACCGCAGGCTCTAGGGTGGAGATAGCTATTGTATTCCATTAGCTGTTTTCTCACAGTTTAAGAAGCATCAGCTCAAAACACTGCAGTCCAGACAGTAACATACCCAACAGCAAGCAGTGCCTCTACACAGGCCTTGTGTCTCACTAGCCCTCTGCAAAGAGGTGGATGGAAGTGTGGATATTGACTAGTTCCCAACTGATATTGAAATGCATTTTCTGGGCATGTGATTTTTTTTTTCTCTTGCATTGTCCTCCTCCTGTATGTTTCTGCTTTCTGAGCTAAATGTGCAAGTTATTAACACCAAAACAGAGTTAATTAACTGAATAGTAAATGCTGGTGTTAGGGCTGCTGCTCCTCTCAGTTCTCACTGTCTTTTTAAGATCTGCCAGAGGGCTTTTGGTATGTAGGGCTAGGTAGCAGAGGAGCTTGGAGGCAACATCCGTAAGCTAGAAAATGTATTGATTGTGAGCAACACTCAAGTATACTGCTGAACAGCTCTTACAAGGTAGCATAATTCAGCTTAGTGGCCTGGAGGGGCAATGAAAGCCATTATTTTCACCTTTCCTTCCTTGTAAGATTTGTATGTGCTACAAAGCCACAGGGCAAAGGCTGTAAACTCAACGCCTCCTGAGAGTTGTTCTAGAAATTATGCCAGAAGGGCCACTGAAAACAATAAACTAAAAAACCCCAGTCAATCAACAAAAAACTTAGATGAGTTAGACTTCATGCTCAGTTCTCTGGAAGGACTCCTAGCCTAAGCATAGCAATCCCGAATGGGTAGTGGTCAGCAAGCAGCACCCCATTTTCTGTTCTTACCAACTCAGATTGTTCGGATCCTTCCAGAGATCTTTTCCTCCAATGTTAAGAAAATGAAGCAGCACCAACTTTCACAAATACAAAAGTCAGAGCCTCTGTTGAAATAGAAATTATTCTTTGACAGAGTAGCAGAAAAAGATGATAAATAACATTCTCAAGGAAAACACCACATGTGCAGCACGTAGGGTATCAAACCAATGATTAACTCATTCAGCTTCAATTTAACCTCATTAGATTTTGTAAGTGTTAAACCTCTTCTGAAAAATTACTTCAAAACTGAGTCTTACTCCAGAGAAATGGCTGGAATTTGACCTCTAATTGCTTTATGTTTTTCCCTTTTTACTTTAATTAATTGTGATGTCATCAATAAATAGAACAGTCTGCATCTTCTGCCAAAAGACTTCGTAAAACATTGTCTTCCAAGGGGAGTGGGGAGGGTAGTCTGTTTGTCTAAAGATGAAGTTAATTTAAAAATAAAATAAAGATTATATAGAACATGCATTTTATGATTGAACAGTCTTAGAGGCCATGTTAAGAATTAAGTGGCTTTTTTAATTGGTCTTTCATGTAAAATGGTTCTTGCCAATTAATTTATACCACTAATTACCTTGCAGAAGTGAGATTGCTCACAGCCTGCATCTTCACTGTCTATCTGCTCGTGGGAATTACAGCATATTCCCCCGGTTCACCAGCTCTCCGGGGAGCCTCAGTACAGACATGGCTCTGTGGAAGTTGGCCAGCTTTAGCACCACTCACAGCAGACACCATCCACGGTACTGGAAGGGAATAGCTATTCATTTTCTCCACACAGATCATGGAGTAGGAGCAGATCTGTGTAATGACATTTCTGCGCCATAGTTCTCCAAGGCTGTTGCTGAACTGGAAACAAGGGAGTGTGAGTCAGCAGTCTGGCTCTGTCCTTAAGGTGTCAGCATCCTGTACGCTGCTTGGGTGATAAAGCTCGGATTTTTACATTCAGCTTCATGATCCATGGTGGTGAACATGCTTCATTGCCATTTTTCAGAATACAATGTTGTTGATGTATAAAGAAGGGTAGCTCCATCAGCACAGATTTTGACAAGTAGCTGTTTCTTTCTTTCCTAAAGGCACTGTGGATTGAGGTGTTTCTGTGTTATCTGGCTCTCCCACCTGTTCCTGCTTTGCAGCTAGTTTTTGCAAAGTTCAGAGTTAGCCTGGAGTTGGGCTCAGGCCATGGTCAAGAAATGTAAACATGTAGAAGACACATGATAGAAACACATTGGGGAAATGCTGTGTAGCGGTCTTTCTCCTCTCCTTGCTTGCCAGTGAAAGCACACTGACACTTTTTGCCATGAATCCTCTAGGAAAGAAGGGATCAGCACCTAGACAAAACTGCAGCATAGCAAGGCTCGGACTCAGATTGGCATTTATCACAGTATCACAATATCACAGTATCATCAAGGTTGGAAGAGACCTCATAGATCATCAAGTCCAACCTGTCACCCAGAGCTCAAGGCTAGACCATGGCACCAAGTGCCACGTCCAATCCCGCCTTGAACAGCTCCAGAGTTGGCGACTCCACCACCTCCCTGGGCAGGCCATTCCAGTGGCCAATGACTCTCTCGGTGAAGAACTTTCTCCTCACCTCAAGCCTAAATTTCCCCTGGCGCAGCTTGAGGCTGTGTCCTCTTGTTCTGGTGCTGGCTGCCTGAGAGAAGAGAGCAACCTCCTCCTGGCCACAAGCACCCCTCAGGTAGTTGTAGACAGCAATAAGGTCTCCCCTGAGCCTCCTCTTCTCAAGGCTAAACAATCCCAGCTCCCTCAGCCTCTCCTCATAGGGCTTGTGCTCAAGACCCCTCACCAGCCTCGTTTTATCTCTCGTCTGAAAGCCTTAATCAGGCAAGGCTCACATGGGACTGGTGTCTGCATACTGTCTTTTGTGAATCATGGAAAGAAACATCACCTCAGTTCTCTCAGAGATGCACCCAGGCTGCTTTAACCTGTTTACAGTAGCTCTTGGGGTATGTCTGCATGGCACAGGAGAGATACCGGTCCTGGCTATGAACAAGCCTTTTCCAGAACCAGAAGCAATGCAGCATTGTCACTGGTGTTTTGCATGGGACTAATTATCATGTGCGCGTGTGTGTGTGTGTGTGTGTGTGTGTGGCCATGCTCTGGGCAGCCTTAACTGCCTTATTCAGGCAAATGTGGCATAAGTCCCAAATAGTTCTGTCTTGTGGAGCTCAAAACTTTGCTGACCTCATACATTCTTAGGATTTCTCCTAAATTCAGTTTTTGCAAATGCTTCAGCAAATCGTTACCTTTCATTTCAACAGGTCAGCTCACATCCACCCCTCAGAGAAATCAGCCCTCGCTGTTGCTAGCAGTTAACTATGGTTATGCAGTAGAGAGTTGGGGATCTCCCAATAACTCCGTTTCCAATAAAAGAAACTAACACCCCAATCAGGTATAGTGCAGTGCTCATGCTTTTGCTCTAGAGGTGCTGTTCAGAAAGACTCAAAAGCCCTTCATCATGCAGGACTGCCCTGGCAGCCCCATTATTTACCAGGAATGACTGTTCTCAGTCCTTTACTCTGCATGTACCCTACTAACCCAGACCTTTCCCCTGTCTGCCCCACTGCTTTCTGGTCAGCACCTGCAGTCTGCAATAGTGTGTTTGTTGTATGGGCTCTAAAAAGGGAAGAGATAAATGTTTAAAACCTAATTAAATTCACAGGAGTGGGTTTTGTACATCTGCTAGTGAATTCAGTTAGACCTGTTTTGCAGTACCCAGTTTCCATAGCTTAATGGCTTATTTAGAATCATAGAATGCATTGGGTTGGAAGGGACTCCTAAAAGTCATCTAGTCCAACCCCACAGCAACAAGCAGGGATATGTCTAACTAGACCAGATTTCTCAGGCCCCCATCAAGCCTGACCTTGAATGTCTCCAGGGATGGAACCTCCAACACCTCTCTAGGCAACCTGTTCCAGGGACCCACCACCCTCAGATTATAGATCTTTTTCCTGATTCTCAGTCTAAATCTACCTTTTTCCAGCTTAAAATCATGATCCCTCATCCTATTATTCCACGTCCTTGTGAACAGTTCTTCCCCAGCCTTGTAGGCCCCTTTTAGGTGTTGGAAGCTTGCTGTGAGGTCCCCACCCCAGAGTCTTCTCCTCTTGAGGCTGAACAACCCCAACTCTCTCAGCTTGTCTTTGTAAGAGAGATGCTCCAGCCCTATGATCATTTCTGTGGTCTCATTTGGACATATTCCAACAGCTGTACATCCTTCTTGTGTTGGGGGCTGCAGTACTCCAGGTGAGGGCTTACCAGGGCAGAGCAGAAGGGCAGAATCCCCTCTCTCGATCTGCTGGCCACACTTCTGCTGATGCAACCCAGGATGCAGTTGGCCTTCTGAGGAACAATTACACATTGGTAGTTCATGTCCAGCTTTTCATCCACTAGTACCCCCAGGTCTTTTTTCACAGGGCTGCTCTCCAGCATGTCCTCCCCCATCCTGTATTTGTACCTCTGGCTGCTCCAGCCGAGGTATAGGACCCTGCACTTGGCCTTGTTTAATCTCATGAGTTTTGACTTGGACTCAAATTAAGGGATTCAGTTCCACATGTCAGTTCCTCAGTCTCTCATGCACGTGACAAGTCTCCAGCATGTGACTGCCTGCATGGTACCCCACAGGCATGCATTTTTCTCTGAAGAACTGGGCACCCATATGTAATTTCTAGAAGTTTAAAATTAATTTGCCATTTTTTAATTTGGTTTCTCTTGCCCGAAAAGTCCCCTGGTAAAAACAGCGCTTGTTCTTATCTCCTTTCCTGCTTCCTCAAGCACGGTGGGGACACATAGGGCGTTCACTGCTCTCGTTTCTTTTGTACCTCTTGCCAGCCTGATGCATGTGGGTAAGTTGCACAAGTGACCCATAGTCACCTAAGTCAAGGTTAAAATTTCTGTTTGTAGTCAGTGTGTAAGGTAAAAGTTCACCCACCTCTTTTCCTTCATTCCTCTCCCTGCTGTGTTCCTTTTCACACTTCCAGGTACTGCTTGACGAGAAGCTGATTTAGTACTAACTCAGGCTTTAACAGTTGGCATTTGGTCTCACTCCTCCTCTGCATTTCTCTCTTTCTTTAGCTATGATCCTACAACTGTGTGTGGGCTTGTGTGAGAAACTGAATCACTGACATGATGCGACAGCTATACAGGTGGGGATGGGGGAGGAAGGAAGAGAGCAGAAACTTGTTGAATTGGCTTCACCAAGTTCTTGTAGAAGATCTACTTCCCTTCTCTCTCTGCATGGCTTTCTCTCTTTCTTTCTCTGTCTTTGCCTACCTGAGCAGTCCCACCTATCTCCTGTAGATCATTTGTCTTGTCATCATCAGTCCACATCTTCTGTGCCCAGATGTATATGCATCATGTTAACAGAGCAAAGGCTTTCTCGTTGTCTTGAACACCTTTCCACCACTGCAGAAAAAGGTGTACTTGTACTACTGTGGCGTGCAGGGGACAGAAAGGAGCAGCACGTCAGCTTAAACCAATTGCAGTTCTGAACTGAAAGGATGATGTGTTAACAGGGCTTTTTAGGCCAGTGACTTAGCTGCTGACTGTTCATGGGGATGCCGGCTGGCAGAATGATAGAATTTTCACATGAGCAGAGTTTCATTACGTAATTTGTTAGCATATAGAATGCCACAAGGGAAAGAGTTCTACTTTATTTAACACAGCAACATGAACAGCTGGCTGCATTATGGTCCTCTATGTCAGTGAGGTCACAGTCGAAATATATTAGTCTAGTTTAAAACATTCAAATAACATTTTGTACGAATGAGCAAAACAAGGAAAAGACAATTCATTAGTGGACATAGCATGTCAAACATAATGAGAGCTTAGGCTCTATGCAGAAGTAATGTTGGCATGAAAGGTGTTAGAGGGATTTAACTTGCTTAAGGGGCGTAGATGATAAATGTATTTGGTTTCCAAGACTGCTCTGTTGCTTTAAGCCAAGAGGTATATATTATACAATGTTTATGTCAGTCTTCTGATAAAGGTATGATTTTACTTCACTGAAAATTTGAGTGTTAAAAATGTCAGCTATTAGCGCCTTCTATGCCTCTGAGTTTAGCAGGGACATTTGATCAATGTCCCTGTGTGATGTGTTACAGGGACTGGTACATGCAGTTATGGCCTCCATAATGGTTAACAGACTATACTACATTAGCCTCAGCTTTCTCATTCCTGTGTGGCCTTCATCAAGTTTCCTAATTTTATTGAGTCTCAGCTCACTGTCTAGAGAGTTAGGTTTAAGCATCGTTTACTCACTTGTTTTGACAGATGGACAGAATTCTGGTATCTATTCCATGGTGAAATAGAAATGGTCCACTAAAAATCCCACGAGAATAGGAGTTCACTCAAGTATATACAGTATTATACAAGTGAATAAAAGGAAGAAGGGGGCTTAGATGCCAGTGTTTGCCAGTCTGTGCTATTACTCACAGCCCTTTTCAGAGTGCTTTGCAAATGTAGTTTTAACACGCTGAAAAGGACACTATGTTCCCGCAGTCACTATGAAAGATCTTTCTGTGATACTAAAACACGGGATTGACAGGAAGCTTTCTGATGATTGGCCTGGTGATTTTTTTTCTTAAGTGCACGTGTCTATACCTTGGCATCTGTGATTTCTCTAACAGCCAGTCGAATCACACTGCCTATGGCTCTTCTTGCCATTAGGCACAAGCAGAAATATTCAGTAGTGTGCAGTCACACACAGTAGCTGATTTCTTTGGGCATCAGTTGTTTGCATTGCTTTTCTCGGAACATCCTCCAGCTCACCTCTTACTCTGCTTTGGAGACAGATGGCCAGAACAAAGTCAAGGTTTCCAGATTTGGCCTTAACAAACCACTGAATGAACAAACAGTTGGGTTTTTTTACACGATTAAGCGTAAATTAGTCACCCTATGAATTGAGAAGGGAAAAAAGAAAAGCAAGGTGCAACAGTAGCCTTGGGATATCGCCTTCAAAGAAGTTTTTCAGCAAGATATCCCAGTTTAAGGTTGAATAATTAAAAAGGACTGAGATTTTTAAGATTTACTTTCTTCAGAAACAGTTTTCTGACTTGTGAAAGACTGAGGGAGAAATGTTCTCCTCTGTACCAATTGAAGTGAAACAAAATCATTTTTCCAGTTCCTCTGAAACAGAAAGACTGTCATCGCCTCATCTTGCAGTCACTGATTGGGAAACGGAGGACTGAAGGTGAAATCTGCCTAGTGCAGAGGCCTTCTGCTGCTTGGCTCCATAACTGGCAAATATGCTTCTAGAAACAGACTGGAAAACACAAAATGCAAAGGTCCTTCTGACTTTCACCAAGAAAACCACACTCCTGTCTTTCAAGTAAGAGACCATTGAAACAAAGCTGCTATTCTTAAACGCAGCTTCTAGCGGATTGATGTCGAAATGGCTTATTGGGCTAACATAAGCGTGACTGGAATCTGGGAAGGAAGGTGCCTACTACCTGTGGCATCTCAGCTGAGGTGGCAGTAACAAATGCATTTGATGCCTGTTAAGGGAAGGGAAAACTCCTGAAGTTGACTCTGCTGGGCCCCTTGATTGGAACGAGTAAATTAGAATAATAGATGTAGTATTTCTTGTTGGCTTGAACGTTTTAAATGACACAAACACAGTGGACACAAATGTAGTAAAAAATTTACTGTCTTCAGAATAATGCAGAGAGAGATTTATTATCACTTGTGTGACAGCAAAAGATGTAATTAGGACTGCACTATAGTAGTCCTTGCCAGGAGCTATTTTCAGGGTACTCAAACTTTTTGACAAATTCTCCTATTAAGCTTTCTTGCTTCCTGCAGAAGGTGATTTCAAAAATCATACCAGTCGTTATTACACTTGTTAAAAAAAGGTAAAAAAATTAAGTAAAGACATATCCTGATTCCAGGTTGCATAATGGCATAAGGAGGATGGAGCCAGGCTTTTCTCAGTGTTATCCAATGACAGGACAAGGAGCAGTGGGTGTAAGCTGGAACATAGGAGGTTCCACATCAATATCAGAAGGAACTTCTTCACAGTGAGGGTGACAGAGCACTGGAACAGGCTGCCCAGGGGGGTTGTGGAGTCTCCTCCACTGGAGATATTTAAAACCCTCCTGGACATTTCCCCAGTGCGACTTGGTCTAGGTGATCCTGCTGTGGCAAGGGGATTGGACTGGATGATCTTTCGAGGTCCCTTCCAATCCCTAATGTTCTGTAATTCTGTGATTTACCCAAAATAGATTAAGAGATACCACAGTAGGGTTCAATGGGAAAATGTAGCTCATACATAGCAATTTCTATGTCTACTGTGGGTAAGGTAGCTTAACACAATTTTTGCCTAAAATTTTGCATCTTAAATGTCTCTAAAAGCTCCAGCACTGAAGAGCTAAGGTGTATTGCTTGGTAATTCCCTTTTTAACAATTTGGCATTGCCATTACCTGCAGCATGCTGCTTCAAAGAGTCAGTTGTGCCCCAGTGTTTGCTTATGTGAATGTTTGCTAAGTAGTGAGGAAGTGAAGCCTGTGCTTAAGTGACATGTTAAGTCAGTGTCTGAGACAGTTTCTCCACCTCAAAAGAACTAGTTTCTCTACCATAGTAGACTCCGCCACCTCCCTGGGCAGTCCATTCCAGTGTCTGATCAACCTTTCTGTGAGGAAGGGCTTGCTAACATCCAACCTAACCCTCCCCTGGTGCAGCTTCAGGCTATGCCCTCTCAGTCTGTGGCTAGTTGCCTGGGAGAAGGGCCCAGCCCTCACCTGACTAAAACCTCCCTTCAGGGATTTGCAGAAAGGGAGAAGGTCCCCCCTGCGTCTCATCTTCTCCAGGCTAAACAACTCTAGCTCCCTCAGCCTCTCCTCATCAGACTTTCCCTGCAGTCCCTTCCCCAGCCTCATTGCTCTTCTGGACACACTCCAGCACCTTAATCTCTTTCTTGAAGTGAGGGGTCCAGCACTGCCACCAGTACTCAAGGAGAGGGCTCACCAGTGCCCGATAGAGAATTACATCCTGTGGAACACAGCACCACAGTGGACAAGTCTGTCGGGGCCATTCTAGTGCCCAGGAAGAGCTGACACCAGATGGACTCTCCTCTTTCCTGGGAGAATGTGCAGCACTTAAAAGCTGTAATCATGCTATATTCTCTGTAAGTGAAATATTTCATAAACCAGACTGCTTTCCTATTATCTAAACCAGAGTATAGCTTTTTAGTGTTTGTTAATGCTACGTGTTCCACTGCTGAAGAGCAAGTACCAGAACTTCACACATTGGGTGCCGTTAAGGGATAACGGATCCATCTTCCCTGTGCAGAAGGCATTACATCACACAGGGATGGAAACAAAGAGCTCTGAGGGACTGGGATAGGCAAACTTCCCTCCTTTCATAGGAAATGGATGATGCCTTGCTTGAAGTTATTGTGCAGATGTTTTGTGCCATGAAGGAAGTGTCTCCTGATAGCACAAGCTATTGGTTTCCTGTTGTGAACTAACAGTTTTAGCATAGCCAAGAATGGACAGGAAGGGCATCTGATTGGGGGTCATTTGAAGAACTGGGTTCAATGAAATACCCAACCCAAGTAAGCAGGAAGGTACTTGGCTTTAAAAAGGAAAAAAAAAGGAAATAAAAATGGAGGGGGTGAAGAGAGAAAGGTGGTCAGTCACAGACTGATACAGTGTCTTTCTGGAAATAAATAACAATGAATCCCACATCACCTATAGAAGGTTTAGCAGAAAGCAGGGGGAACGCTGCTGTTGAGCAGGAAATATCACAGAGGCAGAAAGCCCTTTGTATCCTCCCTCATTAAGAGCGTGATTCAACAGCTACGTATCTGGCTCCTGCACTGAGGAAAGCAATTTTTGGAAGTTTTCACAGATGCGGAATTGGGGTTTTTTTTTCAAGTAGGAGCTTACAACAGAGGCATTTTCCAGTGCTATTTTTCAACCATGGTGTATAAATAGCACTGCCAGCAGGTCCCTGAAGCTGCTGGAGCATTGGCCCACCCAACTGCTCATCTTCCATTCAAAGTACAGACACTTCAGGACTCCTTCCCAGCCTATTGTAAGAGCAGAAAGGAGGTGACTTGCCCCTATCTTTTCCTGAGGACTCTGGGGATCTCTGCTGTCTTCACAGACCTTCTCATCACAGAATCACAGAACATTAGGGATTGGAAGGGAACTCGAAAGATCATCTAGTCTAGTCCTCCTGCCACATCTCCATTGGTGTCTCAATTATTTTGGCTTCTGCTTCAGAGGAGACTGTGCAAATGTGGCTGATGTCTTGTGCCTGGTTAGAGCTCCAAAGGCCATTAGACCCTTTCTCCTGAAACATGTAACAGAGGCTGCATTGCAGGGACCCGTGCGCTCCATTGCTAAGGGGAGCCGAAGCTCCCCATCCCACTGCAGTGCCTGTGTAGACTTCCTTATAGCACTTCATTTTCAGGAGACAAAAAGGTAAATTCTGAAAGCTCTCTGCAGTGCTAGCAACTTCTCTCCAAGATGGCAGCAAAGGTTTCGTCTGAAGCATTCAGAATGTTTAAAGGCTGTTACTAAAACACATGAAACCTGCTGGGATTTTCGTGTTAGGTACTTCTGGCAGCAACCATGTTCACCCTTGGAAAGATGATTTTCATTGTATGAAAAGTCAAATTGTGGAAAACGGCTGCCTATTTCAGAAAACAAGACATGAAAGAGGTCTCTTTGTATCTGCTGAAGTTTAAAAGGCCTTCCTTAAAGTGCTTTTTGTGATGCCAGACCCACAACAGTTTTAAAAACCTGCCTGACTTTGGATTTCATTTAGACAGAATTTTTTTAAACCATATACAACAACATTTCTGCATTCTACTCTTAAAAAATACAAACTCCAGTCACTTTTGAATCATGCTTTTTTTTTTTTTAACATCTCCTTTTAAATATTTTTGTTTCCATTTAGGACTGCCAACATTACTATGGAAACCTTCAAAAATAAAGACTTTCCCAGTCTTGTGAGAACACACCTGCAAGATCAAGAATTGCCTGTGAAAAGCTACTCTCCTTCATTACCAAAGTCACCTAAGGACATTTTTTTTGGTCAGTATGATTTGTTATCTCAAAAGACGATTGAAAGTATATTCTTAAAACTGATAGAGTTTGGAATCTTGGCATGGACCAGTGACAAAGGTCTGTTGCTATCCAATAGCACTCTCTTTAACAGACTGTCTCCGTTTCAAGGAAAAAACCAATTTACAGACTGCAGAGTCAAGATTGGAAGCCTTGAAATAATGAGATGAAATAAGCACTCATCTCAGTGGGACAAACATATGTGAAATGAAGTCCTAATAAACTATCTTAAATAGGAATCTTTTCACTGGCTTTAGAAAGACTTGGATCAGATTTACAAAGAGAATTGCAAGAATTCATCTGCTGCTTCCTAGCAGAGAGGTGGAGCACATTTACTAGTGAACATTTGGCTGCTATGAAAACTGATCTGTTTAAACTTCTCACTGTTATTAGTTTTATGTGCATGTATTTTTAGCTACAGAGTGACATTGTAAGCAGTTTGATCAGAAATCTTGTAATTGCAACAAAATCTGAGCCATTTTCCAAATAAAAAAATTAAGTGGGGAATTACAATGGTTTAACCTGTGTTTTTTTTTCCCCGAGAAGAAGGCAGCTGTTGTGGTATATATGAATAATTTTCAAGGCAATGTTCTTAAATTTCTCAAACAGACAAGACATCTCCATTGGTTTTTGGTGCCTGCTCTCTGTTCTGAGCTATCTGAATTGCCTGTTCTGCTTGCTAAATTGATGAATTTCCAGAATAAGAAGGCTTTTGATTTGTGTCTCTTCTGGTAGCATAGAGGCAATTTGACAGCAAGTCTGCATCAGTAATGAGCACCACAGGGAAAATGGCGATCTTCTGTTTCTCTTTACTGAGGAAAGACTCTTCATAGAAAAGTGAAAAATTTCATTCTAAATACTGTTAGAAATACACCTTCATGTTACTGAAAACCATAATATGGGGAAATTGTTCACATTTTCCTATTGTTATTTAAGCATACTGAACAATTGAATTTAAATGCATTCAGGTTTCACCTAGATTTGCTTTACACTGCTGATTTAATAAGCAAACTCCTTTCGTGGCATTGTTTGTCAGCACATAGAGATTTCAGAAAGGCTAACTCTACCATCTGCAATGGTATGTTTAATACCAAATGATCTTGTCTCAAATCCTGTCTCATTTGGAGAAATGAGATTCTTTTCCATACGAACAGGAGTATATGACCTCACTTCTCCAGGAACACTAAAGAACAATAGGAAAGAACAAGTTCAGACCTCAAACAAAATGTTTTACTACATAGAGGAGTCTAAAGAGGGAGATTGCTTCAAGTAGAACTGTGTCACATCAGTGTCATGACTGTTGCACTGTCTCAGACTACAGTCTCATAGAAGATAGAGAGATATATTTATATAAACTTTTTTTTTTTTTTACAGGACTGGAGCTTCCTGTTTTACACACAAAAGCTTTTCACAGAGATGCAGTCTTCTTAGAAGTAAGTGCACAGGTACTATCAGTAGCAACAGTGGACATTCTCTTGTGACCAGCTCACTCCCCCTATTAACAGAATCCTAGCATTTAAGTAGCTTTTGATGAATTCACCAGCTTTAAGGATAGTATTATCAAAGTTCTGGATATCTGCAGTCAATAAGGCTTCTATGTCACAAGAGGAATGTTTTCCCAACAAATAATAATTCAAATGTCATGCAATCCCTTTGCTTCAGTTTTTGCTCTAGGCTAAGTAGATGATTATTTGGTGTTGCTACAAGCTGTCATTTTGCTTATGCTGCTCACCAAAGAGGTAGCTGTGTTTGAGCTTTGGGCAGGGAGTATCCCTATACGTTTGTGCTCAAAATGACAATTTCAAACGTTTTGTTGCCTGTCTACACTGATACATTTAATGAAGATTGGTGTGGCAGATAGATAGGAGGTTGAATTTCCCTGTGGGTAGGAGTTGTAGGGGCAATCGGATTCGAGTGGAGAGGGGTTGTAAGTGTGGAAACTGCACAGATGAAATGCAGGAGCATTACCAGGCAGGGTTAATTTTTCAGTAATGAAGACAAGAAATTAATTGCAGTGGAAGCTGTAAACTGGCATAATGCTGAGTTCAGTCATTGTAAAATTATTCCTGTTCTTTTGGCTGGATGCTTTGCGCAAGCTGCAGTTCCCCCTCCTAAAGTGTTAAATCACTTATTTTCATTCGTGCGTGCTTTCTGGAACTGATGAGATTAAACCAGCATAATACCACTTCAGCACAATAGGGAATGATTGCAACTGAAAAGCATTTATTTATTTGCTATGAATCGTTCTGTAGCACATTTTCGTTCCATACTGAAGGGGAGGTTTGTTTGTCTTATAAAGGTTTACTTAAATAGGAAAAGTGAGTAGGAGCCCCTGGCACCTACGCTTGGATAACATAGCTGACATACACCTCACTTTATGTTGCGGATGTACTGCAAAAGGACATCTAGGACAGCTTCAGCTCTTCTAGTGTTTACTGTTATAACATCAGGTCTTCACAGTGGGTTATCAGGAGGCTGGTCAGTGTAAACTAGAAATAATATCACAACAGTAGTATCATAGAGAAGGTTACAAATAGAGAAAAATAGGCTAGTTTGCTGTAATGTCAGTGTTTACTGGTTCTACCTTGCCAGCAGTTTTTAAAATGAGCTAGACACTACACAGTCACAGTTTCATCTAAAAATGAAGCAGATGCTTTATGGAAAAAGTTGTCTCTTTAAGAGGACTAGTGAATTGTGGAGAGAATAAACAATATGATAGCCATGTGGATTTGACTTTTAACTGATTTTTATAAAATAGTGTCACATTAACGACAACTTTCAGGAAAAGAACTAAAAAATAGATGTTATAGAAGTAAAAGTAAAAACCAGCAACATTCTCACTGTTCTCTTCTATCTCTGCCTTAAACTCTGACTCTTAATGTCATCCTAAAAAGACATGCTGAGAAGTAGTAGCTTCATTTTTCTGTGGTTATTGCATTTCCTTTGCCTTAATTTGATCCTCCATCAAACTGCCTGATGTCAGTGTGAGCTAGTGACTTTTGTATGGCAAATCCAGGACCCCATGCAGTCTCCTTGAGTGCTACCTGGAAAGTAGAATCAGGTTTGCCTCTACACTGCTCTGAAGAGCAGTGCTGGTCACGAAAAGCTGCAAATTCCATTATAGTTACAGTCATGGACTGATTTACAGGAAAGGATTGATGCTCTGTGTGCTTCTGTCTCCTCTGTGTGACAGTGACTATGGGCTCCCAACCCTAATACTCAGTTACCGAGGAGGGATTCAGTTGTCTTGAAGTAAGAAAGAAGCAGATTTTGTAGGAAAAGTACACATACATTTTTTTATTAGGCAACTAATATAATTAGAAATATATTTTTTCCAGGCAGGCACTGAGGCTCAAAGTCCTTTTTGGGGGTCAAAAAAGGAGTGTGAGACTTCAAGGCAGAGACAGAGTTAGGCCCAATTTCTTAGTTTAATCTAATTATGTTAAGCAGGCCACTTGAGAGATAAAGATACTTAGCGTGTGTAGACTAAAGCTCGATCATATTCTGCTGGGAAAAGTTATGTTGCAAGACAAGCTACAGAAGCCTGAACATCAGTTTTCAGAGCAACCTCCTGGGGTTCCTAATTGCTGACATGCATGCAGCCACACTGGCAGCACACACAGCGTTTTAGCCCAGCCACATGGAATAAAGGATCCGCAGTGCTCAGGAGTAACCTGTGGAACATCACAACGTGGTGTTTGCACATAGGGCTCCACTGAACCTCCGGCTTCACTGGTGGTTGTCTAACTGCTGAGGATGCTGAGTCCTAGTCAAGGATTGAGAGAAGCACAGTGCCCCTGATTTTGGGATCCCTTTTGGGACTACTCTGGGATCTCTTCTTCTCTGGGTGAGATTCCAATCAGGTAAATGGATGGATTACCAATAAGTTTTATTGTTTGGCCATCTGGTTGTACTGCTGCTGCCAGGCTCATTTTTCAGCTTGATGACTGTAATGATTTTGGCAATGGTTGTGACTGCTCCCATTCATTCCTTTAACAATTTCCATTACCCTGGCCAAATTATTTTTGGGGTTCTGGCCTTTTTGTTCAAAGCAATGTTTTTACATTTCAAGATCTCTGAGCAGTGATTTGTAAGGCTAAGTCCCTTTGTGGCTACTCCTCATCTTCTCAGAGCAATTTAACATAGGGCATATGTCTTTTGAACTAGCTTGTGACAAAGTGATTCAGACAATGATGCTCTAAATAGACTTCCCACAGACAGTGAATAAAAAGGGAGAGAAGTATCAGCTCTCCACTTTGCTGGACAGGGCATGCAGAGTAAGCACACAGTCATACAGAAAAAAATTGTGGGTTTAGCAGTGTTGTCAGTAGCAGATACCAGCTGTTCCTGCTGACACAGCACACACAGGGACTCCCCTCACAGGACTGGTTTCAGCTGCATTTTACTTTATGGTTTTGTCTAACTTTAGTATTTTGTCAGCCCCAGCAGGCTGAAACAGTCATCTTCTTGTGTATTTTAAGCTGAAAGTCAGAAAACAAATACTGAAGGAGTCTATACAGGCACCGAGAAACAAAGCCAGCATTATAGCACAGGCAGTCACTTTTTATGAAGCATCATTAAATCATATTCTCGTAGATTCATACGCACTGTCCAGCTCACATCTTAGCCCACGGGGGGAAAAGATAAGTTCCCAAACGTGCTTGAAATACTAAATTAGTCCCAAGAGGGAAAACCTAAACAAACACTCTCCTCCTTGCCAAACACACCCAATCCTTTCCTAATCTAAACAGCCAGTGACACTTATCACTTATCACCACCAGCAATTCTACTGTTTTATTGTTAGGAACTAAGTCTTACACTGCTTTCATCAGTTTTTGCCACCTCTAAATGTTATGTCCCTCGGATACGCGGCCAGCTGCATGATTCTGATTCTTAGGACTCTCACGCAGAATGCTGCCATTCAGCGAGATCTGGACAGACTGGAGAGCTGGGCTGAGAAAAATTTAAGGAGGTATAACAACAGTAAGTGTATAGTCTTGCATCTGGGCAAGAACAACCCCAGGTACCAGTATAGGCTGGGGACTGACCTGTTGGAGAGTAGTGTGGGAGAGAGGGATCTAGGGGTCCTGGTGGACAGCAGGATGACTATGAGCCAGCAGTGTGCTCTTGTGGCCAAGAGGGCCAACAGCATCCTGGGGTGGATCAGAAAGGGGGTGGTTAGCAGATCAAGAGAGGTTCTTCTCCCCCTCGACTCTGCCCTGGTGAGACCACACCTGGAGTATTGTGTCCAGTTCTGGGCTCCNATAAAACCACTGCTGTTCTAGGACTAGGTGGTGACTCCTCATTAGGTCACCACTGATGACTTGTGGTGACTGGTGCCATCTGTTACACAAGGAGCCAAAGAGCAGACAGGATTTTGGCAGAATAGCTTCTCAGTTATGTGCTTCCTATCATCAGTGTGAAGCAGTGTGTGTACATATCACAGACACGTATGTCTACTGTTGCTAACTCACACAGTAGGGTTGGCTAGTCTTAGACACCTGCTACAGATGCTACACTAAAAAGCAAAGCTGTACTTGGTGAAAGCCATCAGCTACCACCAGAAATAAAAGCATTTCAGATGTCATTTCCTTGAATATAAGCTCAGTAGTTTCAACTATTTGAAAGCATGGACCAGCTCCTCCCCACCACACAGCTGCACCAACTCCACAGTCTTTGGATTTAGTTCAAATCTTGTTTTCTGTAAGACAAGAAATTCTGTCGACCTGTAGTTAAGCAACAAGAAGAACGTCAGTAACAAGACAAACAAAAACACCTTAGCGAGTAGGTAAGGATCTAAAGCCTTAGGAAGGGATGGGTACGTTTTCAGCACAAAGAAGACTACAGCTATAGCCCTAGAGGTTTGCTTAAATAGGATCCTTTGCTAGGATTACCACTCCTAGAAATACTTTTTGAGACACAACCCAACTTCTTCTTTCCAGATGCCCCTTGCAGACTAAAATCGTTGTGTGTCCTTATCAGAAAGGCTGAAGCATGTCTGTCTAGTCTCAAATATAGAGCCTCATCACAAGGGCAGAGGGGATGCAGGGAGGTGATGGGGCAGGTAACACTCAGAGCCTGCTAGCACTGCCAGACAAGAGTCAGATGCTGAGAGCAAAGCTGAGTTTTCTCTGAGTGTGCTAGTCAGCTCATCAGTCCCAAATTTGTTCCTGGGACATGATATGGAGTTTAATTCAAACCAGTCATGAAGTTGTTGTATCAGGCCATACTCATCCTTCTGAGTTACCCAGGATCCAGGAAATTCCATGAACTGCCACATCAGGTATGCACAATTTCATAGCAAATGCAAACAGACACTTGAAATGTCATATTGATGCAGTGAGTTGCATTCAGAGCATGCTGGTGGCCTACACAGATACCAGCATTTGCTTTTCTTAAGTGCATATTTAATATTTAATGGCTGGCTAAATTCCTTAAGTTCTTCATGCTCCAAGGCTGAAATACTTCCATGTACATCACTACCCCCAAAGACTAATAGTAAAATGAAGTAGGAAAATTCACTTCTATAGAGAAGAATCCTCTAGGCTTTAAGGACATATAACTTCCAATTATAAAGATTTCTAAAAGGACTAAGGCTCAGTGCTATTACAATATATGTCTGTGTGACGAGGTGCCTATGGCATTGCTGTAGCATTACAAACACATATCAGTACATCCACCTATGAATGCAGTTCATCTGTCTTAGGAGTGAAGTTCACCTTTCACGGTACAACATGGTCCTCTAGGCATAAGGAGAAAGAAAGAAGTATTTATCATGCTTGTATGAGGCAGAGTTCAACTTGAAAGAAATAAGATTAAATTTGTATAATTCATCTCAGGAACAAATCCACACCACAGACTTGTCTGACACAAGTGAACACAACCCAAAAAGCTATCAGTTTCAGAATGGGAGCCTGGAACTCAGTCCAGCCAGGAAACACAGGCTGAGTAGCATTTACTCAGGGCAGTAGTGGCTTCTTTTAAAAGCACACTCCCTTGATCACTTGTGTTAAACATGGCACATATACCAACAGAAATGCCCATCTTTGTGAGCACAGGCTGTCTGCCAGCTCTACAAAGGAAGCCTTTTCCAGACAGCTACCGTGCTAGGGCTGTTGCCTGCAGAGCAGGTTTTCTATGTTAAGCCTACTGCGTTCAGCAGGTCTGAGTGTGGAGTAAATGGAATTCACAAGCCGGTCCAAGTCACCTCCTGTGTAAAGCGCTGAACACACAGTCCCATAAGTGAAGTAAGGAACAACTTCTGTCTCCGCCCCTTTGGGCAGCTCACACACAGGCTTCCAGAAATACCTAAAACAAATTTCAGCAATACCTAAACACCTAGATCTCCTTCACTGTGACTGGTGGAAACAGAACATAAATGAGAAGCTGATTAAGTAGTAAACCAGCTTCACATGCAGAGAAACTTTCAGCTTCCTTCCCTAATGACTTTTTACAAAGCCTTTAATTTTTGCATGTATTCCATTTAAAAAAAAACAAAAAGAAGTCTTGGCCATGAGTTCTTAGTGCCTACACAGATGAAAGCTCTGAGAGCCCTTAAATGACTTCAGCAGGAAACTACTGGGAAGGGGAGTGGTCTGTTTTCTGACAGTCCCATTACACATTTCTAGGAAAAGTCTTTTCAAGTTCTGCATACGGAGATGAAACATGATTACAGCACTGCCTCCCTCTTGGAGACAATCGCAACAACACTTCTCCTGCTCCCATGCCAGAGTGGTGCAAAGTCATTCCCTTCTTTTTCCTCTCTATCTCAGAATCTTGGGCTTCAGCACTTTACACTGGAGAGTTTTTTAGAATCAACGCATTATAGTCTGATCAAATCAAGCCCATGTTTCTTTCAGGTAACCTTGAGAAATACTTTGTTCTGCAGTTGCATTCATAGATCCATCTGTCTTTACCCAAACCCCTCACAAACTGTTCAGTGAACTCAGGAGTTTTCCACTTAGTAGCGATGACAAAGCACTCAACTACTGCAAAGCCCATAACAGAAAAGCTGAGCAATAACAGACACCAGCCAAATAGATCACTGGGGGTGGAAGGTCATCCTTGAACAGTATTTCCATTTTTTCCCTCTTGGTAAATTGCTCAGGGAACAATCCTCTTTTCTAGCATAATGTAATCACAAATTAGAAAGTCACCACCACTTACAAAGAGCTGCAATTCCTGGCCTGACTGGCCGTGCTGGGAATTTTAACTGCCGTCTCCACCCAAGCAGCATGTGGAACCAATGTAATGGCTAACACAATTCAGAACTTGAAATGGAGTGATGCTGCAGTTCCAGCTGGTTTTGTAAGTCACTACCAGAGATTTTTGGAAGCATTAGAGGAGAAACAGAGGTGAGGAATGGCTTGTAGATTGATGATGTATGCTAAGGAATATGTCAGTGACAGTGCAAAAAGCAGGACATAAGTAAAGCATCACTAGACAGTATAACACAGCACCATGCTCAGGACCAAGACAGCAATAAGAAAGTGATGACTGGTGGAACATACTTCATGGGGAAAAGGTGCATTATGTTTTTACTTCTGTTTTTATAAAAGGCACAACCCTCTACGTATGTAACAGCCTCAGGTTAGACAATAAGCTTTCACTCTGATGAAGAAGAAACGTTCACTCTAAGTAGATTTGACCCAATTGTCCTAACAGACAGTGACTCAGTGCTCCACAAATCCCTTAATTATCAGACAGTTGCATCTCCCTGTGTAATGCAAGCTAACTCTGGAAGGGCCTTTTTCTTTCTTGAGAACTGACCTATACAAGTTTCTACATTCTTCCCTAGTCCTAACATGCAGAGACTCAAAATACATGGCAAGACATGATTACAAGTATTTACCTTATTGCCAAATATATTTCTGTGTCGATCCCTGCTTATAAGCAGAAGTTCTCAGCTAGGTGCTAATTGCAATGCAGACCTTTAGCAATGTAGTACATACTTAGTATTTGATGAGTATTTAGTTGCAATTTGGAAGAAAGGTCAAGTCTTAGGAAGGAGTCCCCTCTGTGGGTGTGAATATACCCGTATGCCTCATACCTGCATCTACCAGGCCTGATCCTTATCTGTCTAAAGAATCCCTATGGCTACATATTGGGATCCAGGCAAAGTTAATTGCTTTCAGAGATCATCCGTCAAGACTAAGAATGCGGGTAGGATGCTAGAGACAAAGAACTTACTCAGTGAAGAGAATCATGATAACAGCTGTATCCTCACTGAAAACAGGATGCTGCTACCAGCATCGATGGCTTATATTTGCAAATATTTGTTGGGTATTTAGCAAAAAAAAGGAAAAAATGAAATGGATGTATTTGAGAAGAACTAAAGAAAGGTGAGATCCCCATAAAAAGCTTATGGGGCTTTCACAGACAAAAGTAAATTTAAAAGTCTGTTTATAAAAATTAAAAATCTATGTTTCTTTGAAAAGCTCCCAGATGCGCCAATCTCAGGTAATGCTGTTCATAACTAGGGTTACAACAGCCCCTCATAACATGCTCAACCTGTACATCCTGCTTTTATATCTGCAGGTAGGAGTCACCCTGCAAACTACATCTATGAAGGATTGTAGTATGGCTCAGGTTGGAAGGTATCTTAGAGATCATCTACTCCAACCTCCATGGACAGCGATGCCTCTCAGCTAGACTTGGTTGCTCAAGGCCTCATTATTTTTGCTGAGCATATTCTAAAAGGCTTTAATTCCCAAGTGACCTTGTCTGGGAGAGATCAATCTGTACTCTCTGGAATGGTGATAAAATTAAAGCAATTGGTAAATAACATGCTTCAGACAGGCAGGAGTCCTCAAACACACTACTGCAAGTGCAACAGCCTTGCAAATTACTAGGTCTAAATCATCAAAGCACTAGCTTTTCTCTTAGAAATAAATTCAATGTTGGTCTACTCTATCATTGATCAAGACTATTGAGTTCCAAGGAAGAATTCATATACAGTCAATATGACTCAAGTCCATAAACAGGCTAGCACTTTTCTCAACTAAAACTGTAGGATGTCAATGCTAAGCAACAGTTAAAAAGGTATTTTAGAGTGCAATAAACAGCCAAACATACTTGTACAGCATCTAATGAGCAGAAGGGGTACTGATTGCCTGCACTCAATTTTTGAAAACCAGAGGATCAGATTTCACTTTATTCTTCCCACTGATTAAAAAAAAAGGTAATAAAAAAGGTAGCATAAAAATACATGTAAACTGTTATATTTACACAGACTATGAACAGAAGCAATACTCAAAGGCAACCTTTCACTCATCATGTTATGTTACCAGGTTTTTTGGCAGCTGAAATTTATTAAAGACTCTCATTAATTGTAAATTAATATTCTTAAGGAAGAGGAGCTAGTTTAGACAGAGCTACTAAATGAGAGTTTTCCATCTGACAGAATGTTTCTCTCAACGTGCTCTGAACATTCCTTATGCTTTATTCTCTTGACAGGAGTGGCTTTCCCAGGACATTAGTATCACTGTATCACAGTATTACCAAGGTTGGAAGAGACCTCATAGATCATCAAGTCCAACCTGTTCCCACAGAGCTCAAGGCTAGACCATGGCACCAAGTGCCACGTCCAATCCTGCCTTGAACAGCTCCAGAGTTGGCAACTCCATCACCTCCCTGGGCAGGCCATTCCAGTGGCCAATGACTCTCTCAGTGAAGAACTTTCTCCTCACCTCAAGCCTAAATTTCCCCTGGCGCAGCTTGAGGCTGTGTCCTCTTGTTCTGGTGCTGGCTGCCTGAGAGAAGAGAGCAACCTCCTCCTGGCCACAACCACCCCTCAGGTAGTTGTAGACAGCAATAAGGTCTCCCCTGAGCCTCCTCTTCTCAAGGCTAAACAATCCCAGCTCCCTCAGCCTCTCCTCANCCTTCTTGTGGATGGGGATCACGTTGGCCAGTTTCCAGTCACCTGGGACCTCTCCGGTGAGCCAGGACTGGTGGAAAATCATGGAGAGCGGCTCGGCCAGTTCATCTGCCAGCTCTCTCAGCACTCTAGGATGGATCCCATCTGGTCCCATGGACTTGTGGGTGTCCAAGTGGCTCAGCAGGTCATGGACTAATTCCTTGTGGATTTCCAAGGCTGCACACCGCTCCCCAACCCCATCCCCCAGTTCAAGAGGCCACTTGCCCTGAACTCCTCCCTCCTCACTGTTAAAAATTGAGGCAAAGAAGGTATTCAGGACCTCAGCCTTTTCCTCATCGTTAGTTATAGTGTTCCCCTCCTGGTCCTGTAAGGAGTGGAGGCTCTTTTTACCCTTCTTTTTAGCACTGATAAATTTATTAAAATGCTTTTTATTATCTTTCACAGAGGTAGTGATTCATGTGAACTCCAGATCGCTTCATGAAAGCAGTCTTAAAACGAAGGACATGCAACATTTTAAAGCCTTAAAACAGATCCAGAACCAGTCAACAAGAGCTTCTTTGGTAAGTAAAATCAGTCCATCTTGTAAAATCATCTCATATGGAAGGAAATGGCCAACAGTAATATCAAATAAATGTAACAACAAAATCAGGTAAAACTACGGCTAAAAATCACTTTGGGGAACAGTTTTGAGAAAGTACTTTGACTTTTGTTTAATAATTTTTCTATCAGATTTACTGGTCTTTAGAAGTCTGGTTTACTCAAACTTCTGAGAGCTCCTGTACATTTGCAGAGCATATTTATCACCTAGACAGTATTCCAAGAAAAAAGGGAAAAACACAGCAAAGGCTTCACACATGTAAGGGGACGAACGAATTCACTCACAAGCACAGAATGTGCTCTTTTCTCCATGACACGATACAGAAAACAAAATGTAATTAAGGCAGCTCCTTTGCCTAATGAGTGAGATCTTATAAAGAATTGGCACACAATTCTGATTTGAGCTTTCTTGTCTTAAACAAAACCAAACACAATACAGAACATTGCAATGGGCTAACAGGGTACTTCAACACATCTTTTTTTTTTGGCTGTTTTTCCCCCAATACAAATGACTGCGAAGTGCTAGGCATGTAATCACAAGCATACTCAGTGTCTGAAACTGCAGTATTGATGCAGCCAAGTGTTTTTGTATCCTGTGGCACAATCATGTAAGTGAACCAAAGAAGAATGTGTGCCCTTTTGTTATCTTGTGCAACGAGACAGAAGAGCATGCTTTTTCATCAGTTCTACCCCAATGAACAGATGTGGTTCAGAGGAAAATTCTCACAAGTTTCACACTCTGACTTTTTCTATTTAGGAGTAAAATTATTCTTCAAAGAAAGTGATTTTCATCTCATTATCTTTAAACTGTCTGTAAAAATCACCTAGGCGATTCTTCTCTAGGTGATCCTGCTCCAGCGGGGGGATTGGATTGGATGATCTTCAGAGGTCCCTTCCAACCCCTACCATTCTGTGTTTCTGTGAATTAGATCAATATACCAAGTAGGTGTTTGGTTTTTCAGTTAGAGAGAAAATTAAGGTAATTTTGATTGTAGCATGACAATATAAAGAAATTATAGGGGATTCATCAATAAATAGATTTTTCAGAGCAGTGTACGTCCTGGAGCTGCCTCTCTATTATTGAACTAAACTTGCAGATTAACTCAATATATAATGTTATCAGAACACTACAGTTAATGAAAAGAGAAGCAGAAAAAGCCATACAAAACCCAAACGCTACCATTGGGAAATAGGCAGCTAGAGCTGCTATCATTTTAAGCCAGCCGCTAACCTACGTCTCATGGCATCCAGCTTCTAACTAAAAAATACCTCATAAATACCTGAAATCAGAATATCCTTTCTCCTGAACAGAAGTAGAGCTCTTTGACAACCTGAGTGTGTTGCATGGATTGCATGTAAGTCTTCAAGTCCTATTTTGAGAAGATGCATGTGCCATTGAGGTACTTGGAATCTGCATAGAGAGAGAACAGGTATATTTCTAAGGTGATCTAGACCACAGCATGAACTGTCTTGTGTATGTGGCCTGTACAAGGATAGCATGAGATCTCTGTTTCACATCTGGACGGTGCATCAGGAACAGAGGGCAAAACAAGGGAGGTGAAATTTGTGCTTCTGGTGTGAAGGTAAGATGTACAACGTTAGCATCTGGCAACTGTAAGAGACATCTGAGGTAGAGCTGGGGCTCTGGCTGTTTGTCAGCCAAGGGCTATACAGGCATCACAAGAGCTTTTAACCCATACGGAAAGGTCAGGATAGTAAGAACAGAATGATGACACAGTTTGCACTTGAACTGCTCATTTCCTGGCTTTATTGAGTTTCAGTAACTCTCACCACAGGCACTCAAAGCTCATCATAAATGCCCAGGTCCAAAAACCATCTAAACATTTTCAGCTCTGACAATCAATGCGAGTTAAGGCCCTAAAAAATGTTCTGACAAATACTTAATTTTTTTTCCTTAAAATCTACCCTTGCACCCTCCCTTTGAAACAAACCTCCCTTGCTCACAGCAAGGGAGCACCCCTGCCCTATTGCTGAAGTTTCAAAGATAGTACTTGGGTGTCTCTGGAGCTTGTACCACCCACTTCAACAACTGCTCTTCAGCCTGTTCAGATGCTACCAGGCTTCTAAGATGACAGTCACAAGAAGAGACAAGATTACAAATTCTGAACGAGTTCATGCCTACAGTCAGTACAAAGCAAATGCCATGCAGATAGTTCCACTCACAGATTTTCTTGCAGTGCCAAGCACCAATCTGAGTTTCTAAAAAGCGAGTTTTGAGTTATTAGCACAGAAACAATACCTCACTTGAAGATGAAAAAGAATACACCCACTATTTTTCCCATGGTCTGCAATTTAAAAATAGGTTGACTTACTAGCTTTACTGCTTTAAAAAATATTAAAAATGAAATATAGGGCTTGATTTCCTTTTTTGCTTTTTTAAGCCAGACCCAGATATTGAAAAGTTTCAGACTAATGGCTACTTTAAGATGATAAAAGGGGATAAAGTTTTTTAACTGTTAATCTAACACCGCCAGAACAGAGTGATTCACCAATAATTTTTAAAAACAGGAGAGTTCAGCGCAGGGCAATGAAGATGATGAAGGAGGTGGAGCACCTCCCTTATGAGGAGAGGCTGAGGTTGCTGGGTCTCTTTAGCTTGGGGAAGAGGAGACTGACCTCATTAATGTCTATAAATATGTGAGGGGTGGGTGTCAGGAGGATGGAACTTGGCTGTTCTCGGTGTCATGTAGTGATAGGACGAGGGGCAATGGTTGTAAGCTGGAACATAGAAGGTTCCACATCAACCCGAGAAGGAACTTCTTCACAGTCAGGGTGATGGAGCACTGGAACAGGCTGCCCAGGGGGGTTGTGGAGTCTCCTTCACTGGAGATATTCAAGACCCACCTGGATTAGTTCCTGTGTGACTTGGTTTAGGTGATCCTGCTGTTGCAGGTGGATTGGACTAGATGATCTTTCGAGGTCCCTTCCAATCCGTAGTGATTCTATGATTCTATGAGAAAGTAAATCTTTACTCATTCTCTAAACTTGAAGCACTTAAATAAGACTGGAGCGTTAACCGCATGATGGTTCAGAAGCACTACAGGGCCTATCACTTGTCACGCTGCACATACAGATCTACCCTTTTTACCACAGTCTGCGTGTTCAGAAGTACAGCTGTACAGCAGGCCAACCAGTTCCAGGGGCTCCTATGTTTAATGTGAGCCAGACAGAATCAATATATAGTGAAAGAAATTGCAAGGAAATTATAGTGGTTTGTTGTTGGTTCTTTTAACTCTGTCCTTTAAAAACATAAACCTAGAGGCCAAAAATACTGCTTGGACCACTACTTTGGAAATACACAACAACAGAATTAGTGGGACATTGAGTCCTGGCATTTCCCAAACACCTTCGGCATAAGCTGGAGGAACACTCTATAGAGTGAGCATGAAACAGCAGGTCTCCTTTATTAGTGCACAGTGACCAACAGGCACTGATCTTCTTAGAAGCATTCATAGACTCAGAGATAGCCTGAATTTCCACCACATATAGCCTTGCAATTGCTAAAATCCAGACAAAAGCCAACCAGACCTGGTCTGGCTCTGCTGCTGCTGTACATGCTAATGCAGCTCCTGTGAACAAAACTGACTGAATGGGCTGAAGAACCCCAAAGATCAGAGGACTGAGTACTGCGTTCAGTTTTGGGCCCCCCGGTTTAAGAGGGACAGGGATCTGCTGGAGAGGGTCCAGCAGAGGGCTACGAGGATGATTAGGGAACAGGAGGGCATGGCTTACAAGGAGAGGCTGAGGGACTTGGGGCTTTTTAGTCTGGAGAAGAGAAGACTTAGGGGAGATTTGATCAATGTTTATAAGTACCTGAAGGCTGGCCAGGAGGGGGGGGACAGGCTCTTTTCACTTGCTCCCTGTGATAGGACAAGGAGCAATGGGTGTAAGTTGCAGCAGAGGAGGTTCCACCTCAACACAAGGGGGAACTTCTTTACTGTAAGGGTCACAGTGCACTGGAACAGACTCCCCAGGGAGGTGGTGGAGTCTCCTTCTCTGGGGACTTTCAAGGCCCGCCTGGATGCGTTCCTCTGTGATCTGTGTTAGATAGTTTTGTCCTGCTCTGGCAGGGAGTTGGACTCGATGATCTCTTGGGTCCCTTCCAACCCCTAACATCCTATGATCCTATGACTGTAACCAGTTTCACACCACTCCATTGTGAGTCCACCCTGGCATCTGTATGGGCTCCACGCTGGTTATGGAGAACCTGATGTAAAATCTCATCGCCTCACTATCTCACCTCAGTGTTCAGTGCAGGGAGGCAAGGGACACAAACTCTTGGTCATCCAAAGGCCAGTTACACTAATTCAGGGATAGGAGCTGCTCACAGCTGCCCAGCATACCACTGAACCACACCCTGCAAGCTATTTCCAGCAGTCCTAACAGGCACTGCGTTCTGAGACCATTTTGGGGGTTCCATTTGAAGTCCAAATCCTGTAAGACATGCAACTGCAGGATTCAGAGCAATGGTCTATGCTTTTCAGGATCCTCTATGCTTAGACTAAAGTTCAGCTTCTTGCTGGCCAAACCTGGAGAAAAACTGTTGGCTTAAAATCTTGGTAAGTCAAACCCCAACCAAACCCTGACTTCTCTGAGGTATCTTGGACTTGTAGTCCATTCACCTCAGTCTAATTTGGCTTTACAAGTGAAGTTAAGCAACTTGTTAGTAATCACTTTTCAAGTATTTATTTATTTATTTTGTTGGGGGAGGAAGGGACGGGGGAGAGAAGAATCAAGCTGTTTAACTTTCCAAGTATTTAACATAAAACCCAAAAGAGCTCCATCTGGCAACCAGCATGATTTCTAAATAATCTACATAGTATCTACATAAGAACCAGGCTGTCTGTGGAGCAAGACAACTTCAACTTTTACAGCCACAAGAAGCCTTTATTAACATAAAAGGAAATTAGAAAAAATTAAGTTAGAACAGGAACAAGGGTCTGGCAAGCTGACAAAAGACCCCAGGAATATCTGGATTAATCTTGAAATACTGCTTTCGACTTGGTTGGAATATAGCATCATACACTGTGGTTTTAAAAAAGCAGAACAAAAAACCCCTCAAGGTTCAAAGGACTCCAGTACAATAAAACCAGTTCTAGGAAAAGATTCAGACTAATGAAAATCAATATCCAGTTTCTTGCCTTACAACACAAAATGAGCCCTAACATTTTAACAGTTTGTGGAAAATATTAATGCTTAATTATACAGACTTTGCTGAGTCTTGGCTGAGGCCCTTCACGTCCACAAATGCTCGCCCTCATTAAGAATACTGCTACCAATTATATTAAGTATATCTTTGATTATAGAGAAATAGCGATAACTCACGATTCCCAAGTAAACACGTGCTTCTCAGCTTACACAGCAATTTATTTTCCAAGTTACTCACACAAAGGGTCTGGCCTTGCACTTCACACCTAGCCTGGATATTTTCAGCCCATTTGTGAATGATGGATTGGTGGCCTATGTGAAATATTTTAATGGTCTCGATGCCCTTGTCCAGTTGCCACTGGGATTTTCTGTCAGTTTCTTGGCAAAAAGTCAGAATGAAAACAGTGAGCCCAGAATAATTGCACATTATGGTGATTCTGTGAGGATAGCGTGGCCTTGAAGCTCTGCATTTTCACTATCACTGTGCTACAGGAAGAGAATTTCTATCTTTATCTTTGCCCATCTGGCACCTTTCACAGGCAGCAAGAACAAAGAAACAAAATGTACTGGTCCCTACCATCTGCTTCTGCTTGTAAAGTCTAGAAAGAGCCCGAGAGAGAAAAAAAAAGATAAAAACCCAGCAAACCCAACTGCTTCGTTTCCCACCAAACTCTTGTGGCAGGTACCCAGTTTTGCCTGCACTTTTTACATATGTTAGGGTGATCCCAGGGGCCCTTGGTTCCCTACAGCAGCACAGCTGCTTGACACAGAACATCCCAAACACTCCCAGCCCATCTTCATTCACAAGCCTCAGAACAGCCAGAAAGAAAGGTTGCGTTGTTTGAGATTTGCTTTATTGGATCAGCTTCTGTTTTATCGAGACTAGGAAAATTCCTGTGGGTTTAATAGGAGGCATTACCCTACAGTTTTTCCCTGGTTCCACCTTCTTTCCCATCAGCCACATCCCTTCTTGCTGCAAAGCTGCATACACCATGTGTTGGCTCAACCCCTTCTGTCTCTGACAGAAGTTTGGCCAAAAAGAGCAGATTTTCTGCTACTTTGATCATTTCCTGTGGTAAAAAGTGAAGGGAATTATCTGACCCATGGTCTTTTTTCTTCTTAGTTTCAAAAAATAACACAGGTTTACATTTGCAAACTCCCTTAAACAGCATACCTCTTTCTCAGTAGCATTTTCCTGCTACTTTGCCACTTCTCTTACAGAACTTTTGTTTGCAGGGTTGGAAAAAACATTGCTCCCATCTCAGATGTGAAGATTCGGCTGCTGTATTAACTCAGAAATGAACATCACTAGGAGGAAGCAGCAACCAAAAGGTAACTTCAAATTTCCAACTTAAAATACAAAAGTGACAACTGCTTCCCTGTTGAAAAACTTTTACATTTGAAAAATGAGCTTAATTCTCTTTCGGTGGATATGCTGTTATTTTTGGCTAAAGTTGTTTGTTGCATAATGTGTTTACAAATACATTAACCCTTTTATAACACATACCATTAGAGAAGCTTGGACATGATATCAGCACCCTGAAATAAGTACTTGAGTTTTGTCAAAATCACCAAGGTTGCAGATCAGAAAACACATCCTTTGTTGGCCTAAGCCTATATTGAAACTGATGCTACCTGCTGATGCAAATGGCACAGCATTTGGGGTCTAAAGCATGATGCCAACTTAACCTCACCATGGCCTGCAATTGCACAGAGAACCAGTCTGCTATGGGGATTTTTCTGTCCCAAAGTAAACCAACAACATGATGATACCTACAAAAATAATGTCTTGTATCCGAGTTGATACTCTACAGGAATACGCTCCAAATAAATTACCACAATCATAGAATCATAGAATCATTACGGATTGGA
>VXBP01009770.1:0-58078 GCA_013400115.1 Rhinopomastus cyanomelas
CTTGGTGAACAGGAAAGGCCAGTATTTATTTATTTAGAATGAAGTTTACACCATAAACTTCAGTGCCAGAGGGACTACGCTTGTTCTTGCTGTTCTGTGTTGAAGCCCAGCTGAGCAAGAGGATTTACTGCATGTATATTACAACCAAGAACTGTTCTGGGAATTCCCCTACACCCACTGTACTTACTCCAAACAAGCTTGTTTGCAGTAAGCTGAGTATTAATTTCAATGACATGCTTAAAAGAGCAAGCATACCCTTGTTCTTGAGTTCTGGTAAGAGGTTAAAACGGTTTCTTCCACGTTTCCCACATGGAGAAGCCAAGCATGATTTTGCAGAGACTGAAAATTTACTTATGGAAGCAACACAGCTCACCAAAAGGATAGTTTTCAAATAAAAAAAAATAATTATTGTGTGACTTTAAAATTCTATGCATTATATATAATTCATTTACTACATGGAGTAATTGTTTTATTTCGAATAAACACCAACAACTACTGTTTCAAAGGACAATTTCCACTTGGACTACTGCTGCTAAAAACCAGTAGTCTGCTTTAGGGACCATTGCCTAGATGTAAATTTTCAAGCCATTCTGAAGGAAATGTTAGAAAGAAAAAAAGCAGCAAGAGGACAATATTTTAAAACAAACTACCTTTTAGATAGTCGTAGAGAGCAAAAAAGTGTGCTCTCAGCTTCCTGTTCTCTAGACTAAATAACTCCAATTTCCTCAACTGCTCTTCATAAGGCATTTCCACATATGTCCTGCAGATCTTACATCTTCCAAACTTAGCATAAGTTTCTGAAGCTGAAAAAAGAGTATTCCCAAAGATACTGCTCAATGCACAAATTAAGAGAGCGTGGGAGAAAAGACATGGGATAATTCTGCTTTTCCTTTCAGCAGATCAGTCTAACAATTTATTGTCAGAAAAGGCTTCTGTGCTTTCACCTGGTGGAGCCTTCGGAAAAAAAAACTAACAGAAATTGCATCTTGAGTGGAATAATTCAGGGCAACATCAGCCTCCACAGATGGCACTGCCTGCCACTGCAACCTGGGTATACACCAGCATTCCCAACATTGATACCAATGTTTTGAATTATGAAAATCCCCAAACCTTGATTGCCTTGGGTACATGAAGAGTCACCACTGTAGCATGGGCACCCTCTGTGGCTTGTTTGTGGCTGTACTCTTTGCAATGTACTCCTTCTAATGGCTGCAGTCTGCAGAATTACTTGGACTTCAAGGAACAGAATCACAGAAAAATCATGGTTGGAAAGAACCTCCTAGATCACCGAGTCCAACCATACCCACAATAAAAAACCTAAATACCTGAATATCTAAATATCTGATTGATTGAAAACCACAAAACAACCCCCTACATGCCTGCCACTGTAGCAGAGCATGGAGCACCATGTCTACATGTTTCTTAGATATTTCCAGGGATGGTGACTCAACCTGGGAAGGCCGTTCCAGTGCCTCACCACTCCTTCTGTTAAGAATTTCTTCCTAACATCCAATCCAAAACTCCCCTGCCTTACCTTCGGACCATTTCCCCTGGTTTCGTCATTGTTTCCTATGAAGAAGCCAACACCCACCTCTCTACAACCTCCTTTCAGGCAGTTGTAGAGAACAATGACATCCCCCCTCAGCCTCTTCTTCTCCAAACTACACATGCCCAGCTCCCTCAGCCTCTGCTCATATGACTTGTTCTCTAAACCACTCAATAGCTAAGCATATGTGAGCACAGTATGTGAGCTTGCCCGTGTGTGGGCATGATGTATGTAATTCTGAGAGAAAGTGGGTTACACAGTGCATGAGTTTATACAGTTCATGAAGTTTAACCTTAACTGCTACTACACTTGTTAATCAGATTATATTCAGTCTCCAAGCCACAGCCACACTAATTAGAAAATGTCATTTACTGTAGAGTGTAGGCTTGCTCAGGCAACTGCCTGGCATTAATTATGCTTTGAATGCTGGAATTTAAATTCAAGGAACTGCATGAGCAATGCTAGTTTTGTTTAGTGTCGCAGTGTTAAATCAATGAGGACTGAAATGAGCCTTTGTTCAGAGATACTTAGACAATAAACAAGGGGGTTTTTTTGGCTGGAGTTTGTTACTGCTTCCCAAATTTGCTGTTTCTCTTAAAACTAGGAAACTTTTCATACAAGTTAGAGGCTATTTAGCTATTTTACTCCTAGTAATTGATTTAAACCACAAATATCGATGACATTGTAAACTGGGAACAAATGACACCTCCATTTTTCCTCACTTTTCCTGGAATGGAAACAAATTGTGTGCACATTCAGAAGTAAAAATGAAGCAGTTGTAATAATTTTATTGATCATCATCTTGCTTTAACTTCAGAGGTCTATATGGAGACAGACTTTATATAGGACCTCCTGTGACAGGTCAAGGAGTGATGGTTTTAAACTAAAAAAGAGATTTAGATTATGTATAAGGAAGGAATTTTTTGCAATGAGGGTGGTGAAACACAGCAACAGGTTGTCCAGAGGGGTGGTAGATGACCCTTTCTGGTAATTATTTCAGGTCAGGTTAGATGGGGGGTCTGAGCAACCTGACTTAGTTGAAGGTGACTCTGCTCATCTCCCTAGGGCTGGAATCAGATTACCTTTAAAGATCCCCTCCAACCAAAATCATTCTGTGAGTTTGTGATTGGAACATATTGAAACAATCCAGATCCAATTCTCATCCTAGAGTGAGTTCTGCTGTAAGAGTCCAAAATGAGGATTTCAGCAGGCTACAGAGTCTGAAAATAGCTCGAAATTGCACAAATCTGGTTTTATTATACTTCCAAGCTGACAAGTAGGAGAAGTGAGGGCAAAGTGCACTGAATTTCAGACAATCTCTGTTCACTGAATTTACTTGTGCTGTAGTTCTAAATAAATATTATGAGAACTTGAATGATTTAAATTCTAATGCATAAAAATTAACATAAGTGTAACTACTAAAAGAGGAAAATAGGATGATGCAAAGAATACTTCAACAGAAATACAATTACTTCCCATTTTAAAATCACGTTTTTGTGTTTATAATTTGCTCAAATTAATGTACAATGAATAGAAGATGGGTAGATAATCAAGTATGTTTTTTAGAACTGGAGTGAACTTCTGACTAATACCTTGCTAGTCATTCAAACAGCTGCTGTCTACCCTGTATATCTTGATTCAGTGACACTTTTGAAAAACTATGTCAAGAGTGCACCAGCTAATGGATACTGATTTTAAGTTGACTGTAAATCATTTAAAATATGCACATTTAAATGCATGGGAATCGAACTTTTGCAATACTCTACCCTATACTAATTAAATTCTTCTTAAAAAGACCATAAAATTTTTTATCAAAGCTCACAGTTTTCAAGACTGAATGGTCTGTATGTGCTGCCTTGGTTCCATTAATTCATGGAATCATAGAATCATTCAGGTTGGAAAAGACCGTTGGGATCATCGAGTCCAACCATCAACCCTACTCTACAAGGTTACTCCTAAACCAGATCCCCCAACACTCTATCTAAGTGACTTTTAAACATAACCAGGGACGGAGACTCAACCACCACCCTGGGCAGACCATTCCAGTGCCTCACCATTCTCTACGTGAAGACTTTCTTCCTGATGTCTAATTCTACCCTGTTGAAGCTTGAAGCCCTTCCCTCAGGTTCTCTTGCTAATTACCTATGAGAAGAGGCCAGTGCCAACATCTCTACAATGTCCTTTCAGATAGGTGTAGAGAGCAATTAGGTCTCTCCTTAGCCTCCTCTTCCTCAAACTAAAGAGCCCCAACTCTCTCCATCTCTCCTCATCAGATTGATTCTCCAGGCCCTTCACCAGCTTTGTTGCCCTCCTCTGCACTCGCTCCAGCATGTCAATGTCATTTTGCACTGAGGTGCTCAAAACTGGACATAGCATTCAAGGCGTTGCCTCACCAGTGCTGAGTACAGGGTGACAGTTACCTCCCTACTCCTGCTGGACACACAGTTTCTAATACAGGCCAGGATGCCATTTGCCTTCTTGGCCACCTGGGCACACTGCTGGCTCATATTAGAATCTCCAGGTCCCTTTCTGCTAGACTGCTTTCCAGCCACACTTCTTAGTGGTGAGTATACTTCTACCTGGATGGCTGTGAGTAAATGAATCTCCAAAACTGTTAGATTGGCACAGCTAAGTAAATCTCACGACATTTGCAATGTCCATGTAGTTTCACATCTGTGCAGAAAGCTAGCTAAGGAGTTATTTCATTGCACGTGGAAATTGGATCACTTAGTACCTTAAAATAGCAGAATTGCTGCTTTGTAACGTAGCATAGAAATGTCATGCCACTGGTTAAGAGAGTAGCTCCTTGAAGTAGAATCTTGGGGACTAAGGAATGTGAAGGTCAGATGCAGTTCCTGCAAAATCAAGTCCTGAGAAAAGTGAACTGAACAAAAAAGCTCCAGTGCTGATCTTGAGGAGTGAAATTTACTATTGTCCAGGGATTCCTGACTGTGTTGAAAACTTGAGTGGACAAGGCACCGATTAACCTGATCGAATTTGACCCTGTACTGAGCTTATCTATTCCATGTGTCTCTGATTTTGCTCCTTTTTTACAGAATTGAAGTCTGTGCTGCATACTGCATATAAAATAAATTGGTTCCCTAACTGGCACTTGGTAAGAACACATTTCTTGAAACAAGACAGTTAATGCATTATACAGCAAAGGATTTTTAAAATAAAAATTGTATTAAGGTTCCAGTTTTACAAGAAGTAAGCTAAAGGTCTTCTTGCATGCTAAATGGCAGTCTACAAACCCCTTCATAACTGGAAAAGGATAATTTATATGGCAGGTAAGTTAGCAGAACAAAACAATCTTTCTAGGGCAGTTCTAATATAGGTAATTAATATAGCGAGGCTAGAAGGGGCAATAAATATGCCTGAGTACTCCTAAGACAATTCTAAATGTAAAGAGTTATATACAAGACCCTCCAGTTTCATATAACTTGTAAGAACTATTCCAACAAACTGAAAATACAAATCCCATTTACTATGGCTTAAGAATATTTTTAATATTGTTCCTCCTACATGTGTAGCTTCCAAGCCACAAACTAGTAGATTAAACTCAGCAGTAATTAAGTTAGATTTCTATTTTTTCATAAATCAAATAACTTTTGTGGGTAGACTAAACTTTGCACCAAATTACCTTAAATGACAGCAGAATTTCCCCCTACGATGAAAAGCAAATGGTGGGGAAAACTGGGAGGGACAAATGCACATGGTACTCTGCAGATTATGAACTTCAAAGTAAGAGCTCAAAGACTGAACCTGTAAAAGAAGGAGCTAATCAGTAAACCTTCTACAAGAGAAGGGTTTGTCTTTCAGAGCTGCAGTATTTTTAAAAGATCTGTGCAGCCTTAAGTGATGCCATGAGCTAGCAGTGTTTAACTGCACTTTGCATCCTCCGCTAAAAGAAGCTAGGGAGGCCTGGGATGAAGCTAGCAGGTGGCAGCTGCAGCACAGGCAGTAGAGCACAAGTATTTGAGCTCTAGAACCCTTTGTTGACAGACAGCTGCAGATCCTGAGGCTGATCTAAATTTTAGATGTTACTAAGCAAGTTGACAGAAGATAAATTCACTATAACTTATTAAGCTGCAAAAGCTGTTGGTAGATTGAAAAGTCCTTGAATTGCAACTGTGGTAGACAGTAAGGTTACAGGAAAAAGCAAGTCCTAGACTCCACTAGATACAGGCCTCCAGCTAGACTCTGTGTCACTGCCCACGCATCTCTGGCTTCTATCCTGCAACCCATTCACGATCCACCTCACTGCTTGATGGTCCAGACCATCCTGCCTTAGTATGGCTGTGAGGATGCTGTGGGAGACTGTGTCAAACGCTTTGAGTAGCTGGAGATTACAAACAGAGAAAACCCCAAGGTGCCTATGCAATCACTCCCACGGTGAAATTGCCTCACACATAGTATCCAAATACCTGTTCCAGTCAGTACTGATTCAGAGAGAAAGGGGCCATAAAAGAGCTTTCTTCATTCACTACATGAGTTCTATCACATCAGCATTACCTGTTATGAGGCTTTGAAGAGTATAATTATAAATTCCAACTGTTTGTGGCAATGCCTCCTCACAGCTACTAATTGGCAATATCAAAGAGTTTCTGAAGAAAGCAAATTCACTCCTTTTACGCAAAAAGCACTCTCATCCTCAAGAAACCATGTTCATATCATAGTGCTCATCAATCAGTGGAAAAGAAATATATAGCCTGCCAGCATTTTAATTCCAATAAGAAAGAGCCCATCAAACACACAGCGAACAAACAAGTGGAACAAAAGAAGAAATTTAAGACAGATAGAAATTTAAGAAGAAATTTAAGACACTGATAGTACCACAACTGAGAAAGATGTCCCAGAGGAAGAGTAATATTTTTCTTATAGATCAATCCACTAGCTCTGTGAGGACAAATACTTACAGGTAGAGCACTACAACTTTACTTTACAGGTGTTTAACTGGCCTTTATTACTGTTATCATAATCCTCTGGCATCTAAGACTTTGGCCAAAGACTACAGCAAAATTTTACTGCCTAGAACAACTCATGCACAAGAAGATTCTTATCCTGAAGAGACCAAAAATCAAATCTCAGACACCGTGAGTTTCCTACAGCCTTGCTTTCCATGATGAAAGCACATGCTGCTGAAGGCCAGGTTTTGCTTCATATTCCTGCCAGCACTGAAAACACTGTTTGCAACTAAGACACATACTGTGATGGTGATGATATGACAAGCCAGATGCATCAAGGATCCTATCTGAATAACTGCAGGAAATCAGGGTGTTTTCTCTTGGACAGGAAATCATTTCAGTTTTAAACTTGTAGCTTGTACAAAACATCTTTATGAGTCACTTTTAAAGTCAATCTGGAGCAAAGCTTTCACAGTATCTCACTGAGTTTTGAAGATAACAATACCTTCTCACCTACACTCCTCTTATTTTCTACGTAAATTCACATAACATGTAAAATTTTCAATTTTGCAAAACACATTACACTTGTTTAACAAGACTATTTCCTGGAGAAGAAAAGTTGTACCTTCCTTTAAAGTTAGTCTCCTGCTTGATAGGCAAAGTAATGTGAAGTTTTTATACGAGATTCAGTAGTAAGGGCATACCACAATCTTTCATTTTCTCTCTATATTTTTTCTATCTAAAGTCCTCTCTGATATGTTCTTCACTCCACAGCTACTTCATGACCCTTTAACAATGTAATAAAAGTTGTGTTCACTGCACAGACATATCAGATGTTGTTCACTGTACTCCTTGTTTTGTTTTAGTATTTTGGTCTTATGAGTCTTTTCCTTGGGCTATTTGACTGAAGAGTTACCTTTGGTCTATTTTTTTTTTCTTTTCAAATGTTTGGTAACTTCTAGGTAATGCTACTAAGACAGAACAGTATTGTTCCATTCATCAGTTTCCTGAGAATAGATTTTTTGTTAAAAAATGAATTAAATAAAAATTCACAATGTCCAGAATTCCACAGTATTTCTTTAGATTCACATTATATTCACACTAGATATTAAAAAGCAGATAATACTTATTTATGTCTCATACTAGAGCATTAGGACTCTCTGGGGTATATTGTGACAGAACAAAATCTACACCTCAAATGCGCTGAAACCTTCTTGGGTCATCAATGTCTGCAGAGTGTGTTAAAGGACCACTAAAACATCCCAGTCAGTTCTAATAGCATTAAAATAGATCTACTTACATGAAAAGTAGGTTAAACACTCAGAAAACTACACTGCTGTAACTAGAGCAAATTCTCATATCACCTGAAGCTAGCGTCCTGTCTTTTCAGGCCAAATTTCATTTTAGAAAGCCTGATGACCCTTTCAAGGACGTTTTTACTAATGTCTACCTTAAATCTCCCTGGCACAAGTTGAGGCCACTGGTCATGAACTTTTTGTGAATGGAAAACAAAACAGTTTTGACTCAGTGTTCAGCACATCATGGCCTGGTGAACAAACTCCAGTGTTGTGAGAAGGATTCAAGAAACACAGTCTTTGTCTTATTATTAGTTGAAGCTCTTTAGTATTTACTTAAAAATGGTACAATACACTTTAAACACATACAAATCAAGCAACTTCTTGAGTGGGGTTTTTTTTCCATATACAACATCAAAAGACCATGAGCCAGCAATGTGCCCTTGTGGTCAAAAAGGCCAATGGCATCCAGGGGTGGATCAGAACTGGGGTGGTTAGCAGAGGTTCTGTCAATCTTTACTTTACTCTGCTGAGACCACATCCTGAATATTGTGTCCAGTTCTGCCCACCTCAGTTCAAGAAGGACACTGAATTGCTTGAGAGAGTTCAGCACAGAGCCACAAAGATGATGAAGGGAGTGGAGTATCTCCTTGAGGAGGAAAGGCTGAAGGAGCTGGGTCTCTTGAGCTTGGACTGAGGACTGAGATAATTAATGTTTATAAATATGGAAAGTTTGGGTGTCCAGAGGATGGAGCCAGGCTCTTCTCAGTGTCATACCATGATAGGACAAGTAGCAACTGCTCTAAATTGGAACAGAGGAGGTTCTACATCAATACAAGAAGGAACTTCTTCCTGGTGAGGGTGATGGAGCACTGGAATGGGCTCCCCAAGGAGAATGTGGAGTCTCCTTCTCTGGTGACATTTAAATCCCACCTGGACATTTCCTGTGCAACTGGATCTAGGGGATCCTGCTGGGGCAGGGGGATTAGACTAGATGGTACTTCAAGGCCCCTTCCAACCCCTCATGTTCTGGGATTCTGTGAAACCCACCATGGCACTAGTAGGCAAACTTCATAGCTTTCCAAGCCCAAGGCAGTCCATGTAGTGCAGCTAATTGTGATATAGTCTAGAGTGCAAAAAAATTAACACCAAGCATGTTGAAAACCTCTATTTTAAAGGATTTTTTTTCCTAAGTTTAAGTCTGTCCCTTTGTGTTGGATTTTTTTTTTTTTGCAGAGATGTAGGAAAAGCTGTTTGAAGGGTTTAAGCTTAGTCTTATGTGCCCCTGAGGTATTCAGAGTGGACTGTGTCAGTGTCAGTACAAAATATTTTAAAGGTCTTTAATGAAGCAGAATCTGAAAACTGCATTTGCAAATCTATGAGCTACAGTACAAGGACTCAACTTTGTTAATTATAAATGTTAGAGGTCTTTCTTACTTTAATGAGAAAATCTCAACAGAAACATTTAAAAAAAAATAAAGCAAAAGGACGTATTTTAATGAGATACGTCACTGGTATCGGTAGAGGTCATAGATAATCACCAAGTGAGTAGACTGACCCTTATTTTCAGGGATTACAGTAATGGTATAACTTAAAAAGTGTGCTGGAAACACAGCAGAGCCCAGGCAAAATCCTTACTGAATGCACTGCAATAGTGAACATGGATTCAGGTTAAAAAGATTTAGAGGAACACTTCGGGGAAGCCATGGAAGATCTGACAAATAAAGGACAGATCTCATGCTGCTTCATGAAACAGATATGAAGGACCTTCACTTAAAAGACCCCAGGCAATTTCACCTGATTATGCTGGAGAAGTTCATGAAAAGAAAGTGGGCATACTGCAGCCAGTAATCGTTTTTTAAAACATTCAGAAACACTCAGAAAATGCAAACAAGACTGGAACCACCATTATCTTCCTGTAGCACTGTAAGCTAGGCACCAGAGTGTCAAGCTCTAACTGATATCTCAGAGCTTCTCTAGATGCTTCACACTGCTCTGAGTAAGGATGACTATTGATAAACGATACTTACCAAGAAGCATTTTCTTTCATGAAACGTTATTTGGTGAAGCATTTGAGCACATACACAAATACTGTGTGCCTTACTGAAGAGGAATAAAACTAGAAGATTCACAGAGCAATTCATAACATGTAGACTTTTTCCAATTGCTCTTCTCTCTTGTTTACCACAGAAAGGTTAATTCCAAATGCTCAGCTGAATATTGCTGTGATAGTATCCAAATTCCTTACCCTTACATATGCACAGTGCTCATCAACTGGGCAAACCATTTGGTTTTATGAAATTATGCCTTATTCTCTAAGACAACAAACACTCTCTCTTCCTACTCTCTCTCCCCACTCCACACAACGCACCATCCACCAGTGGGTATTTCACTGGAACAATGGACTCTCACCCAGATAACGAAAGCACTGAAAGCTTCACATTGAAAGAATTACAAATTTGTCTTAACCAGCTGTTTACCTAACACCAGGAAACAACTCTTTATCCTATTTTTTCTGCAAGTTAATAACAGAATTGGCTTCTAATGGATATGTCCACTCTAAATAGAATCAGTAATCTCTACTTCCACTCTAATTTGCATCAGTTTCAGTCATGCAAATCACGTTCTGTGTACTGCCTCTTAAGTTTAAAGTTTTGAATAACATTAGATTAAATTATCCCAAACAGAACTGCTATTTCCACAATTAAACAAATATGTTTAACTAAGGTTTTCAAACATTGCAAGAGCAAACATCTTCTATGGAGACGTTTAAAACCTGCCTGGATATGTTCCTGTGTGCCTTGGTCTAGGTGATCCTGCTGTGGCAGAGGGTTTGGACTAGGTGATCTTCTTTTCCAATCCCTAATGTTCTGTGTAAATCACTCCTGCAGTAATATTCTACCTGCCAAGTTTCCACCCACAGCAATTGAAATATCTGGACTATAATTAAAGTTCTCTGGAAAAAAGGTAATAATGATGGATTATCATCTAGTAGAAAGGTTGTAAATATGCCAGCTTTTTCAAATGCATCTTAGGGATGACTCCTGCCTTAGCAATAAATAATATAAGACAGGCAACTCCATGTGTCTGTATGTATAATATTTATCTAATATATATGACATCCTGGGGTGTATCAGAGTGGGTGTGGTTAGTAGTTCAAGAGAGGTTCTCCTTCTCCACTACTCTGCCCTGGTGAGACCACATCTTGAACATTGTGCCCAGTTCTAGGCCCCTCAGTTCAAGAAGGACGCACAATTGCTTGAGAGAGTCCAGTGCAGAGCCACAAAGATGATGAAGGGAGTGGAACATCTCCCTGATAAGGAAAGGCTGACAGAGCTGAATCTCTTGAGCTTGGAAAGAAAAAGACTGAGAAGTGACCTTATTAATGTTTATAAATATAGAAAGGTTGGGTGTCAGGAGGATGGAGCCAGGGTCTGCTCAGTGGCATCACATGATAGGACAAAGGGCAATGGGTGTAAGCTTGCACATAGGAAGTTCCACATCAATATAAGAAGGAGCTTGTTCAAGATGAGGGTGACAGAGCACTAGAAAGGACTGCCCAAGGAGGTTGTAGAGCAGGGGTCCTCAAACATTTTAAACAGGGGGCTGGTCCCCTGTCCTCAAACCGTGTTGGGGGTCGGAGCCACCCACCTGAACGTGCACTTGGCAGGAAGCGGCCAACTGCGGCTGCTCTGTTACTGACCCCTGTTGTAGAGTCTCCTTCTCTGGAGATGTTTAAAATCTACATAGACTTGATCTAGGGGATCCTGCTGTGGCAGGGGATTGGACTACATCATGTTTTGAGGCCTCTTCCACACCCTAATGTTCTGTGATTGTATTTGGTTTGTATTCTTGCATTACAGTTATACACATTTATCATATATTACAAATTCTCTTCTATTACTAAATCTATAGCATGAATTTTACCTTAGTCACCCAAATAGTTGGTGCTGGTTCTGCCAGTTATAGAGTACATACTTATAACTAAGAAACTAGTTAAGAGGTCCCAGCAGGCCTACAGTACCAGTGCTTTACTGGTATGAGAACAAATCATCGTATAGTGCAGAAACTCCGCATTGCTGAGATTATGGATACGAACAAGCATAAACCCTAATTTCATAGGTATGCCCAGGAAGAATGAGTTTCAACTTTTTTTACAAATACTTTTAAGATCACTCAGGAATACAAGTCGTCTACACCAACACAAACCAGATCTCTGTGAGAGATGTCTGAAGAATATGTCTGAAGAATACTAAAAACATAAGTGTGATCACAGCAATTTCTTAACCTCCGATTTTAATATGGCCAAGCTTAGCATGAACATATGAACTTACAGATGGGCTGGATACAAGTATTTGAGCTCCATTTTGAAGTAAAAGAAGCAAAATACATCACTTTGATAGAATATAATATTTAGCTACCTCTTTTTCTTTACTCTTCAACATTTAAGATAGACTTTCTGTCTTTAAGGACTATGAAGGTGAAAAAGGCTTGACTTTCAAGGAGTTAATTATCTCAGGCTAACATCTACTGTGACAATCAGTGTTTTTCTTGAACACACTACTACAGATCAGAATGTTTTCAGGAACAGAGATAGTGAATTGAACTTGAGTATGACAAGCAGTAGTCTGTGCATGATAACACACTTGCCTAAAGCCATTTAAAACATATTCATGCAAAATGCATAACTCTGAACGAAAAACATAAAACACTCTGAAAAACAATCAAAGCTATCAGTATTTAGTACTTCAAACAAGAGGTCTAACGTGTTGGAGAGCTGACAAGCATATTACAGAAAATGCCACCATTTAGTCTCATCAAATCATAACAAAAACTGCTATTTTAGATTTTCTGAAACGGCAATTAATTATGAAACTATTTCACAAAATGATTTTATGCCTCTGTCAGAGCCTAATGAACAAAACAGATCTGATACATTATTTGCGTGTTTTCCGACAAGCAAGGGCTGAACCATAAACTGCAGTTTTCTGTCATGACTTCAGTGCAACAGATACTGTAAGCAAGCTCAAATGCTTTATCCATAATCCATTAAGAAGTACAGTGAAAATACCATCATCAGTGATCAGGAGCATCATCAGCATTTCCTGTAGGTTTGACTAAGATCTGCTGTAAATTTTCTTGCTTTATGTTACATAGACAATTAACCTCAATCTATTGCTCTGTGAATAAGCAACTTCTGCAAAGTTTGCAGGTCTGTACACAGTGGCTGCATATCTGTACTGCACAAGAGGTTTCTTATTCCACAATTTCTATTCAATATACTAGAGCCTTAGGTAAAGCACAGCCAGACTAGAAATCTCTTGAGTATTTTGCCAATAATCTTCTTACAGTGAATCCTGAAAGTAAGGAAAAAGAGACTATTTGACTGTACCATGCTCATAAAGACAAGATCCTCTGCAGAGTAATTTATGGTTTAGCAACTAACTTTGATTTTGAGAAGAATGTGAAATCACGGCAGAGGGAATTCACAATCAAATAATTCATAGTGAAAACCAGCAATAAGCTAGTTCAAATCTAGCAACAAAATCCAATATCAAACAAATATAAAATAACATGTGAAATTTTAGGCTTAATTTTAGCCTCCCAATGTAGTTTACCAGTGTCATGGACTCATTTGACAAATGTTCCTTTACTTGTGCCAGCGAGGTCTCTACCTAAAAAACAGAACTTAATTTATTTACATCTTATTTACAAAGTGGAACACAAAACTGAGAAATACAAGGTCATTACAAAAGCTTTTAGGATTCACATCTTTTAGGTGGTTCTTACATGGTGCTACAGCTAAGATGGTGAATGTGACCCCTTACTTTATACATGACATCGTATTGAGAAATACTGGAACTCTATTATACCTACGTTTATTAAGACTGCTACGGGACCACAAAAGACTAATTTGTCAGAAGTGCCATGGTCTCTATTGTCTCCTCTCCATCATATCAGCTATACACTCCTGGATGTGCAACTGAACACAGACTTTTTAAATGACACATCTGGACTGAAGCTCCATCAATCTTTAAGGTTTCTAATTCAGTACCTCTTGGAAGAAATGACTGTCAAATTAGAAAAGAGTCAAGGAAGTTCTGTAACAGCAGTTCTACCTCAAAAAAACATATGACAACACCACATGAAGTTAAGTTTATCCAATACATAAGTTAAGATACAAGTTAAGTTTATATCTGTTAAGTTTATCCAATACAATCCACCCATTTCTTCATTCTGTTATTTGTAATATTCTATATTAAAAGCCTGCAATACCAAAAAGCAACAGACTACTGTCCTCAAGTCTATAGAGATGTTTTAATCACTAGAGATGTTTTAAAAACCTTTTTGTGTCTAACATGTCATTGGGAGGGAGTGTCGATCTGCTGGGGAGTAGTAAGGCTATACACTGAGCAGGAGCTCAAACACCAGAGTGTCTTTCAGATTTACTTAAAGCACCTGAGATTATCACACAGAATAAACAAAAACAACAAAGGGCACTTGTTAGAATATGAATGTTTACTTACTTGTAAACATTTGAAAAAAAAAATAATGAAATGTGGTGACCCAAGTAATAAAAGAAGTTTCCATATGTGTTAGTCCTTAATATTTATATTTTGCTATCCCCTTTCTTTTATTAGATTAAGTTCCTAAGTACCTATCCGCTGATAACTGCAAGCTTGGCTAGATCACAGAATCACAGAACACTAGGGACTGGAAGAGACCTTGAAAGGTCATCTAATCCAAACCCCTGCCAGAGCAGGATCACTTAGATCAAATCACACAGAAGCATTTCCCGGCAGGTTTTAAACATCTCCAGAGAAAGAGACTCCACAATCTTCCTGAGCAGCCCATTCCAGTGCTCCATCACCCTCACCATGAAGAAATTCTTTCACATATTGACGTGGAACCTTCTGTGTTCCATCTTGAATGTTATTTGCTATGTCATGGTTTGAAAACTAAAGTTCACATTTTCATAATGGGTTTTTCACTAAATTCACTCACTGCAGATATGCTTGCAAGAAAAGAATTACTGATCTCTTTTTACTGGTAGATTAAAGCTGTTAGAGCTGTAGGCCCTATACCTATTCAAAGTTTTACATTTAAACTAGTGCCCTCAGCCTGAACAGGTCCATCAATGTGGTTTACAACTGTCTCTGAAACTTAACATTGCTTTGGAATGAAATAAAATATATTTTAAAATCCTCCAAACTCCTCCTCTTTGAGCTAAACCAAGAAGCAGTAAAGAGCAGGACTAAGGAATTCTTTAAAACTACTGCCGCTGCAAAGCAAACCTTAATGAAAATGGTGATACACGTGGTTGAAATCCTGGTACCCACATGCTCAATGAGTCCTACAAAGAATTTGAACAGAGTAATAAGGCATGGCTTCCTTCTGGTAAATCTGTATTATCTCTTACATCATAATATATTTTAATTTACCAACTCAAATATTCATTAGTTTCTCTTGGTTTCCTAGAAGTCAGAAAAGTACTATATGACATTTCGATTCAAATCTAGATCCATTAAGACAGAAGAAAGATCCTTAGCATCTCATTTACCACCACACAGCCGATTTCTGTAGTACATTAAACACTACCCTTAACAGTCAATTCTTTCATATTTGTGTTCCTTTAGAATTCAGGGATGAGTACCTATGATTTGGCATGGAAAGACTAGATGTGCCGGTGCTGAATATTAGTTCAACTACACTAGTAGTTTTATCAATTCTGTTACAAAATATCTCAGGATTTTCTTATTAGTAAAGTCCTCAGGTTAGTATCCTGTACAGAAAGGCACTGCAAAGCTTTTCACAGAGAATTCAGGACAGTTCATTAAACCTAATCAATCTGTAAGATTCAACCCAAGCATTTGAATCAAGCCAGCACTGTATGCTTAGCTTCTCATGAATGCCATGGGCTAAATTATAGACAACCACAGAGATTCTACTCAAATTATGAGAGAGGAAAACAACTGGCTGAAATATTGCTCTTATACAAAACAATGATCTTTATTACATAATGCTTTAACAATATATTGGAGTCTTCATTTCTCAAGACAACACAGATCATGATTGTTATTTGCAAGTGGTTTGAATCTACGCTGAAGAATTAAGAGAATTAAATATCTGCTTAGAAATTACAAACAGAAAATAATCCATTAGTAATATGGTTAGCAATATCAGCAAAGGAAAAATATGAAGTTATAATCACTGTTGAAAAAACATCAATTTTTACTGAGAACATGTCAGAAAGGAGACAATTCCACTTAGTGACAAAACTGACGAGCACTGATGAATCACCAATTGAAAAAAAAGGCATAAAAAATGATCATGGTAAGAGTCATGGCTTTTTGGGTGATGGCAGTGTCGAGCCTATGATGGAGCATCAGTCTCAGGAAATGTGTATCTTCTGTCAGGTTTGCTTATACTGGCTCCCTGAGAGATATATCCGGCTGAATCTTAGTGATAGCAGCACTCCTCCACATTACGATTTTGACTGCAAGTCAGTTACATGAATAAACAAGATATTTTCTCAGCTCTAGCATTACAAAAGAAAAATTAGGTCTTGCTTCATTCATACAAACTCTGTACTTAGTTGTTCTCTGTTTTTTTCCCCATCTTTTCATTCTTACTAATTTAACCCATGTCAGTATCTCAAAGGAGAAAGGGCTAGTGTAGTAATAAAATGCAAGAGGTTACAGAGAAGTAGAACAGAGCTTCATTACAAGTACATGTAAAAAGTCTTAGAAGTAGTTCAACATCTTACAGGAAATATAAATTACCCTTGTGTATCTGTTGATATACTTCAGAGCAATGTCAGCCTCAAGATCCATTAATGCTTTCCAATAAAGCGTAAAAGATGACATAATAAATTAAAAGTCCATTTAAATGCACCTCAAAGAATTTCAGTTCGTACATTATAGGAGAGTAAATTACAGCTAATGTGTTAAAATTTGGGGATTTGATATTTTTTAAATGATGCAATTAACATCCAAGGTCAAACTCAATGTTGTAGCTATTTTTAGTAAGTAAAAATCACTTCATATCTACAGTTAATTGCAATTAATTTGACATGTACCAGTAAAAAAGTAATAATAGCTGGAATGGGCTTCCCAGGGTGGTGGTTGAGTCACCAGCTCTGGATGTGTTTAGAAATTGCTTAGATGTAGTGTGAAGTGAACTTGTAGAGTAGGGTTGATGGCTGGACTCGATGATTCCAAGGGTCTGAATGATTCTATGTTTTTTAATAACAATGACCATAAGAAATGGATAAACTACAGAGAAAAAAAGTTAAACATCTGTGGAGTCTTCAAGTACCCATCTATGTTTCTTTATACTTCTCTCCAGTTACACTGAAGAAAGATGTACCAGATTAATGTACGAAGTACAGCTGAAACCACAGCAAGGATCCTTTCATGCTCTTAAGCTTCTCATCATAACATTTTACTCACTGTAACAGGGGGAATGTGTATCAAGGTAAAAGTAAACATTTTTCAACAATAAAAAACTGGTTTGGCAACCGGTGAGGTCAGCCAGTCAGTCATCATTTTTTACAGGTACCTACAAACCAAAGAAACAGTAATGCACATGCAACACACAGCTGGACAAGATGATATTTAGAGGTCACTTCCAAAATCGACCACTCTGGGATACTGAGTGTGAATTACTTTTATAGAGTTAATTTGTCGTCTTCCCCCATTTGCAAGAAAAGAAAACTGTGTTCACAAGAACTAAAAGGACAGGGAAAACCCACAATGCTTTTTATAGCTACTGTTATTACAATTTACTTAAAAATTTCATAAGCTAAATATTTAAATGAGCATTCAAACGGGTCATCAGAAGTAGTTCTGGAATTGCCATCACTCAAAGTCTTCAAAAGAATATTTGGCTATTTAAAAATGTGCTCTTGCCACTGGTCAGAGACTTGACAAGGTAAGTCATGAAGATGGTTTGCTTGTGGCTTGCATGAAGATCTGTACCATGTAGCTGCATTTATTTATTATTTTTCTTTCATTATGTTTTATATCTATCCCATTATATTTCCATTCAAAACTGATACTTCTTAGAAGAATATCACACAACAGGGAGCTAATTTCTGGTCATTGCTTCACAGTTATGATAATTGAGAACAATCTCCATTTAACTTCTTAACAATTCTGACCTGTAAAGCATTCAGTATTTAAAAAAAAGACCAAACAACCTAACCCTATGCTTAAGTAATGAATTCTTTTTGCGCTTAATTTGTCAGCCATATGCACTTCTGGAATTGAATAGTTATCTACAGCGACCAAGGCAAACTCAGCTCAGTCTGTACTTTCATTTCAGGTGGCTGAAATCCATTTTCAGAAAGATTCCAAAAGATGGACAAGTATTTAATACGTATCTTTGTATAGATGCTAGCTGTCTTCCTGCTATTTCATGTACGATAAAAAGCTAAATCTCACCTTCATGTCCTGGGAAAAGATGCAAATTGTTGTTTATAAGCAAGAGCCAATTAAAATAAAGCATACACTCGTGATGTTTCTCCAATTCTTCATTGTGGCTTTATCACAGAGAAATATGAACTAGGGAAAGCAAATAATTGCTACCAAAAGAACGGATGAGTGGGTGGACAGGAGATATGCAAAAGCTAATTAGACAGTTTTAGAATACTCTTTGATGATTTTGTGTCATTAACTTGATCAAAATTTCAGTCCTTACTAGGCAATACTCATCATCTGTCTTGTATTTCAAGAAAATAATTAAAACACAGTCTACTTCTCTGATGTTTATAGAATAGTAGATCATTAAATTTTCCTTAAAAGTAATTTAAAAGGGGTCAGCATTATCTACTGCCAGTGGACTGAGCCACAGCAACTGCACAGGCATTTCGTATCCAGGTAATGGGAATCAAAGTCCAATAGGCTTTCCTTTGATAAACAATATATTTGAACAAAAGTGCACATGGAAGCAAAACAATTATTTTATCTCATCTGAATTATGAACATTGAAAGCCACTTTCACACTTCTGGCCAGGCAAGAAAGACCCAACACTATCAGAAGTAGCCAAATCCATGGAGTGGTTCTTTTCTACCCCCTACTCTAGCCAGTAGTGACACAATACAAGTTCCTGGAGGGCACAGGGATGGCCCCACACTCATGCACTCACCTACCCATGCAGCTGGCCAGCCAGGTCCTCACTACTCATCAGACAGTACATTCCTATTCTTTCCTTCTGTCTGATAGAGACTGAAAGCTAACAGTGAAATAAATGCACACTTAGCAGTTGGTCTTGGACCAATTTATACTGTACCTTGACCTCAGTACCCAGTCCTTCAAGTTGCTGAGCCCTGGACACATTTTTTCCTAAGGTTTGTGGTCACACTCTAGTGACTGCTATTGTGATATTCAAGCCTGTCAGGCTGCAATTCCACTACTTTCATTGCAACCTAAAAGCCTACCCTCCTTGAAGCCATTAAGCAGTCTCTTCAGTTGGCTGTGGTAAAGGCTTCTTTTGTTGACATATCTCAATGGGTTTTTGTGGTTCCAGATACCAATAAACCAGTGATTTAAATGTCTCTGTGTGCATGTCCTGTGCGTATCCTGTGATTCTATAACTTACAAAATTCCATTAACACAAACAAAATCCTTTGAGGCTTCTCAATCAATTTCATATAAATAAATGTGTCGATTCTTCGTTTCACATTTATTCGTAAATAAATGTGTCTGCTGCCTTCCGGGGGCCAGGGTTCAGGATATCNAAGGCTTTAGTCTCACAAAAGCTTGAAGGTTGAGGTGTGTAGTGAAAAACACTTACAGATGTCACTTAAACAGAAAGCTCTATAAAAATCTAAAGACAGTTCTAGAACATGCCAATATATAAAAGTGCAACTCATCAGGTTCTTCCATCTAGAAATGTCAACAGAAGATTTTACAAACCAGTAGCACTTAGTACCAGTGCCGTAAATTAAATGCTGAAGTCCGAACACAGGTTGAAGTCTGGCAACTTGTTGCATAGGAGAAAAATCTCCTTTCCTCTGTTGAAAGTGACCTCAGAGCAAATGGAAACATTTCCAAGATTAAGGCTAACTTAATATTTTATAATGTGGGTTTCACCTGAGGGTTTTATGAGCCAGAATTTTCCCTGTGGGACAGCAGGAATGAATACCAGAACATAGTATACTGTGTGATCTGGACAATAGGATAGCAAGGAGGGTGACGAACTGGCTGCAGGATAGAAACCGAGAGTGCTGGTCAATGGGACAGAGTCTAGTTGGAGGCCTGTATCTAGTGGAGTCTCCCAAGGGTCAGTATTGGGACCAGTTCTATTCAATCCATTCCTTAATGACTTGGATGAGGGATTAGGGTGCACTGGCAGTAAGTTTGCTGATGACATAAAGCTGGGTGTCACCAACACCCCAGCAGACTGTGCTGCCATTTAGCAAGACCTGGACAGGCTGGAGAGCTGGGCAGGGAGAAATTTAACGAACTGTAACAAGGACAAGTGCAGTGTCTTGCATGTGGGCAAGAACAACCCTGGGTATCTGTTGAAGACCGACCTGTTGGAGAGCAGAGTAGGAGAAAGGGATCTGGGGTTCCTGGTGGACACTAGGATGACCATAAGCGAGGAATGTGCTCTTGTGGCCAAGAAGGCCAACGGCATCCTAGGGTGGATCAGAATGCGGTGGCTAGCAGATCAAGAAAGGTTCTTCTACTCACAACCCCCCTTGTGCAGCCTTTTCCAGTGCTCCTTCACCCTCATCGTGAAGAAGTTCCTTCTCATATTTATGTGGAACCTCCCAAGTTTCAGCTTACACCTGTTGCCCCTTGTCCTATCTTTAGATGACAATGAGAAAAGTCTGGCTCCATCCTCCTGACACCCACCTTTTCCATATTTCTAAACACTAATGGTCTCACTTCTCAGTCTTCTCTTCTCCAAACTAAAGAGACCCAGCTCCCTTAGCCTTTCCTCGTAAGGGAGATGTTCTGCTTATAAATCAATCATCCTTGACTTCCTAAAAGCACCAAAATTACACCTAACTGCTGTGAAAAGTAAAGGACTCAAGAAGAAAATAATTAGTCACTCAGGTACAATCCCAGGACATGAAAAATTTCTGCAAAGACAAAGGCACACTAACTACACAAATACATGCTAGACAACAGAGGAAAAAGAAGTGTCTGACAACTGCAGTCTCACTGACAAGAGAGCTTCTGGTTCCTAATGGATGCTGACAGCTGATTTGGGAAGCCACTTTATTAAACAATAGCAGTAGTTATCACCACAATGTTTCTGTATTTGCTACTACCTTTGTATTATTATGGTTTGTTAATGTGTTACTATGTTTTCACCTCTTTGACTGTCTTGATTTTTTTAGGAGAGTGACTCTTGTAGTTGTACTTCATTCAATATTGGCAAGGAAATGGCAGTGATTTCATGCAGTTTTATATTTGTGACAGCATTTCAAGAGAAAAAAGATAAAAGCTGTCTGCCTGAAAACATATGAACCCTCTGTTACCTTTGGTTCTTCATCACAATAGCAGTAAAAGCTCAACGAAGGTTGTGCTAGTCAGAATAATTGAAGGTATTACAGATAAATGTGGGAAGTCCCTACAAGTTGTCCTTTGATGTTTTGTTTCTAACAATATCACCCCTCCATGGTGAAGCAGGGTGCACTGGCTGTGTACTCTCTGTACAGAGAAGCAGAAAACCCATTGCTTCTGCACCGTCTGCCTGTACGTGATAGAAGACAATTGTCTAAACTGCTGTTTTGAGTCTGTGAAAGATTGGAAGCTACAATTTCCATGTTTAGTGCAAGGAAACTGATTAAAGTCTCTAAGTGGAATACACAGAGTTTATTCATACAGTTTCTGTGCAATTTTCCATCCAGACTATTTTCCATTGTTTTCTACTTTGAAAGAAAATTCTTAAAAAATCATAGGGGCAGAGAGAGCGCAAAGTTGTCTTTGCTCAAGATCACAATGTCATTGCTGCCATCATTATTTAACACTATTGAATCTAGAAAGACCTAGCTATGGTTCATAAGTAAATCTTACTCCAATTATACCTTCATGGAGAAACAAAACAGAGATTGCATTTTTATTGAGTCTCTCTACAGTAATACACAGACAATAATAGTTTATGCTAATAAACTATGCTAATAATCTAGAGATACTCTTTAAAATTCAGTGTATCTTTCCCCTCCACCATGCTGTTCTAATATGTGTTAATTTCTGTAAAGAAAAAACAGTTTTGTGATTTTTATTTCTAATCAGGCAGGGATACTAATGACCATACCTTGGAAAAAATCAGGTCACATAGAAGTATGAAGTGAGAAGAAACCAAGCTGAATGTTTATTCAATTAAAGAATAAAGACTACACCTCTGACCTCTTTTTAAAGCTAACACAGAGATTGTTTGTCTGGTTCTTCACATCTACCAGTGAAATATCACATACTTTAAACTTACACTTAAAAAGGCATTAAAAAAAAAATCCCTCCAAAACCCCCTATGCACCTCTAAAAGTAATTATAGTGCTATTACTCCCTCTATTTCAAGGCACAGTCATAGACTGTGGTAATTTTATGTGAAAGATCCTGCATCCCTAGTGTTCAGCAGTTTGCTTAAAAGTTTCTAGCTACTACTCTTGGAAAACACACAGAAATTTTCACCCTACAAGAAGAAAAGCAAATGAGAGAAAAGATCAGGGATTCAGTTGTCCCTGGTTTATGCCAATAGCCACATCCTGACACTGGAAGCCATGTCATTCCACATTGTTCTAGACACAGAGTTGCAATTCTTTGTGCAGAGGCATACAAAACCAAAAAAAAAAGGCATTGGATAAAGACATTGCAAATGTTATATGGATTTCCTACAAGTCATTTATATTTAAATAGTAATATGAGTCATGGAATTCATCAAACATGATTTGACATTACATCTCAGTCTAAGAGTGTCATCCTTACATATTTATGATCAACTTCTTACAGCAGCTTTAGAGAAGTTGAAATCCTTTTTACTCAAATGCAACATTTTCATGCCACATGCAAAACCAAAGTAAATCGAAACTGCTCAATTCTAACAAATTGTTCCTTTGATCTCCATATTACATAGCATTTTATACAGTATTGTCAAAATTCCCCTTTACGAGTCCCCAAAAGTAACTATCCTTCTCCCCCTCTACTCTGCACTAGTGAGACCACATCTGGAGTATTGCTTCCAGCTGTGGGCCCCTCCATTCAAGAGGGACACAGATCTGCTGGAGGGTGTCCAGCGCAGAGCAACGAATACGACGAAGGAAGTGAGACAACTCCCTTATGGGGGAAGGCTGAGGGAGCTGGGACTCAGCTTGGTGAAGAGGAGACTGAAGGGTGACCTCATTAATGTCTATAAATATGTGAGGAGTGGGAGTCAGGAGGATGGAGCCAGGCTCTTCTCAACGTCATCTAGTGATAGGATGAGGGGCAATGGTTGTAAGCTGGAACTGAGGAGGTTGCATATAAATATCAGAAGGAACTTCTTCCCAGTGAGGGTGATGCAGCACTGGAACAGGGCTGCCCAGGGAGGCTGTGGAGTCTCCTTCACTGGAGACATTTAAAACCTGCCTGGATGTGTTCCTGTGCAACTTGGTCTAGATGATCCTGCTGTGTCAGGGGGATTAAACTAGACTTTCGAGGTCCCTTCCAATCCCTAATGATTCTATGATTACTCTATTTTTTAGTGCTGAAAATATTATTACTTTCTAATAGTTTAATATATTATAGACCTAAATCCATTTTTAAAACAAAGTAAGTGGAGAACAATCTAGCTTGCTTGTTCAGTGAAAAGCTTAAGACAGATACCACAATTTATAAAAATATTCATAAGCCTTATCATTGCACACAGATCAGACAATGCATTTTAGGGAAAAGTAATGAAAATCATTTCACCCTAGAGGTAAGGAATGCATCCAATTTATGATGTACATATAGCTCTTCCTCAGTTAATATTTGCTATAAATCAGTTTAGCCTGCATACTTGCATTCTCTTATGCTCCACATGCTGTGTAGTCTCTGGATAACATGCCCTCCCCACCTCATCCTAAATTCAGGTATCACTACAAGCTTTGATTTCAGCTAAAGCAAAAAGAATATAGATGTCAAGGTGAACTATCTGTACTCTCTGATGTATCAGTATTCAGTGCAATAAAATCTGATCTTTTGACTACACTTCAAGGGATTATAAACACAGTCAAATATACATTCCTTTTATAAAGCACTAATTGGATACTACTACTGGAGAGACCCAGTCCCATGAAAATTAACGATTAATCTTGTACATTTACACCTGCATTTATGCCTATGTGTTTTCTGTTTCAAGTGCTTTATACATCCAACTGTAGGTCAATTGCTTATGCTTTACTCTGGATGCTCAAACACAGACAGCCCCTTTCCCAACTGCTTTGCATTTCCTGGCAATTAAAAAGGATTTCCAGTAAAATTACTCCTAATGTAACAATTCACTGCAACATTCTACACTTCTTCTTTCAACATTGGGAAAACATATCACTGTATTCCTGTGTCTGATAGTTCTTTTCAAAAGGAACTAAAAGCACATGAACCTTGACTTGTGGCACCTTCTGAATTTTACCAGAAAGTATTAAATAATAATAATATCAGACTTGCACATGTAAAGCTGTTTAAAAATATAATAAGGCTGCATGGAATATTTTGTCCTTGATGATAGAGAAAAGATTATTTCTTGGAAAAAAAAATGGAAAAAAAATTCTGCAATTTAAACTACTTACATCCCTGCAAAATAACAGAAGTTACAGATATATATTGCTCACATTTTCCTGCCTCCCCCCTAGATTTTCAAACTTTTCTTTTGAAAACTGTGGATGACTAATCAATTAAGGAGGAACTAAATTTTTTAAAAACTTTCAAATACAGGTGTTATGCTTCCCAATAAAATTTTCAAACATGATTGTAGGAAAATAAATTCTAGAATTTTTCCCCAGTGACATCAGGATTTGATTTTGAACATACTGTTTCACAAATAAACCACTCAGTTATTCAGAAGGAGAAGGGCTAAAAGAAAGAGAAAATATCACTTCTTTAGACAGGCTGCTGCCAGAAAAATATCCTGGACACCATCAGAACTGCTACATGATGTCCCACATATTTACTAAGCCAAGTGAAATTTCCAGTGTGGTTGTGGTTTTTGGTTTTTTTTTTTGGTGATGAAAACAAAACAAAAGAGAACACAAACCTGCAGTAGCAGTTTGAGTACTCCTTTCCAAAAAACATATACTGTAATTGCTGCACATACTTGTAGAAGCATTTAACAGTAGGCAGGTTAGGACAGCCTTTTCACTCAGGAATGATGAAACGGTAAAGAAAATCAAATCTTGGGAAAAGTAATAAAATTAGCTTTATTTTTTATTCAGTATTCAAAGGTTCTCTTTAGTCTTCATTATTCTCACCTATTTGTCCTACGAGGGACAAATATTTTAGATTTGAAAGAGATGCAAGTACAAAGAAAAAAACTTTTCAGAAAATAATGTAGATTTTAAAAGATTGGCAGTTTTATACTCAAATCTGTCTGTAGGAGAGAAATCTAGAAAATTCCTTTAGGTTTCAATATTTCACAATTTCTTTCCCAATATTGTATTGCACAAATTGGTGAAGGCATTTGAGCACTGAAGCTTAAGAAAAATCATAAAATATAGAGAACATCACTGTTTTTCTCACTAGATGATGATGGAAGTTCAGTGAGTCTTTACCATGACATACAATGAAGAGATCTTTTTTTCCCCAGAATACACAACGTAAAGGAGCTTTCAACATTAGGAAGACTTAAAAGCTCATAATTTTTTTACTTTAATGAATTTTGAATCAGTCCAGCAATTCATTTCTTAATGATAGAATTACTTTTAGGTTAGAGATTTTAGTTTTGAAGTGCTTAGAAGAATAATAGCTGTTCTGTGGGAGCTTTCAGTGTCACAATCCCTATATTACCAAAATAGATTTTCTTACTTGTATGTTGTGTTACTCAATTTGCTCAGAAGGTTGTGATCCAAAGTATGTTATATGCAGTTGGCTCAAAAAAAGTGATAAACTTTTCATTCTACAACGTGTGTAAATGCTTTTAGATTCGAGCTTCTTTTTACATTTTGAAAGTTCACAAAAGCTCTCAAAAAGTAGCACAAGCTTATTTCTTTTAAAATATATGTCATGCCTCTGGTCAGAGTTAAGAGTTGTTGCATTTTCACTTGGCACTTAATTTAGAAATACGATTCACCATATTATTCTAAAATGCATATACTGTAACACTGTGGCATTTCCTGTAACTGTTTTGCACCAGGGTGGTCCACAAAAATTTCTGTTCTGCCCTATATATACACAGAAGGAATCTCTTTCCTTTCAGCCCCGAGTGGAAAAGAGAGAAAATAAACACACTTGCTGGAACTGGAATTAAAATATTAAACTTTATTAAGAGATTTATGAAATGAAATCAAGTAAAAGGGAAGAAGGACGGAAAAGAAAAGAAAAAAGCACCAAAGTTTTCCTTCACCTGCACAGCCAGCGAGCTGCGTTCCTGCGGACCTCCACCCCTCTCCCCTCCCAGGCCTACTGCCCTCTCAGCTTTCTAACCCAAACCAATTCTAAAAGCTGTGGACCAAAGGGTTAAAGGGTAAGAGAAAGGTATGTCGACAGACAGAGTATTGCTCACTTCCCCTTTCAAGAGAAGCTGCAGCATTTGCCTACCCAGAACCCGAAAAGAGGGGGAGAGGGAAAAGGAAAAGCTACTCAAATCAACCCTCCTCGAGGGGGCTGAAAGGGAGAGGGTGTCAAGGAGAGAGGAAGGGGAATGCCCTATCCCCAGGTAATAACCAAAAAACCTTGTCTGGCCTCCTAAACCTGCCTGCAGCTGGCTGTCTCACTCTCTCTGCCTCCCCCAGCCCCAGCCGCCTTGTGTGCTCAAAGAGAATTCGATGCAGGAGCACTGCAAACACACGTGATTTCACCAAATCCGTAACAATAACGATGTATCAGACATATTTTTCACTCACAGCAGACAAGGGGCAAACCCACTGCTTTTGTACCCACAAATGTAAACCTCAGAGCAGAATTGTTAACTGATAAATATAAAAGAGTGGAAAAAACCCTCTAAAAAGTTGTTTCCATGGTTCTGTGAGAGGACCATCTAGATACTACATTAAAACAGAAATAGCACTCAGAAAATCCCAGTGGAAATAGTCCTCAAAACTGTAAAAACCTCTCTAAACTTCCTCTCAGAACTCGTATTTCAACAGAATATCTTTTCTTTCCAAAGATAACATAAAGCCTTTTTTTAAAATAAATATCGCAGACATTGCACAGAAATAATTTCAACATGCCTACGTTCAGGTCGCGCTTCAAAACAGCATCAAGAGAGCAAAACAAAGTCTTTAACATGAGAATTTACTCTTAGAAACACGGGGAAACAAAAAAAAATCACAACCACGTGACATTAATCTTTCTCTACACAAACATGTGTAGCTATATTTGATTTTAGTCCACTTTTATCAACAGGGTTCTCAAATTGCTCTGTTTGTGTAATTCCGATTTTGGCCTTCACGGAATTGTTGAGGCTGGAAAAGACCTCTGAGATCGAGTGCATTCATATCATTACACAGGTTTGTTTTCATCACGATGCGCATGAACAAAACACGATACTACTTTCACATGTTAAAAATTAATTTCCTTAGGCTGCCCACAAGCCAGGTCTAGAAGTCATACAAAATATCGGATCAATATTGACTAGTGATCATAGAGTCACTATCCACAGTGATCCACAGAATCATGGACTCGTAGAATCCCCTTGTTAGCTATCTTTTATCAACCAAGCCCCACAAGTGGCCATATTTCATCGTTGCAAGGAGACACTTCTAGCTCATATGCAACTTCTTGCCCATGACACTTGCCCATGATACTTGCCCACATTCCCTGTACAGATGGTGCCTTGGTTTTCCAACACCAGCTTGTTTTACTCTTGGCAAGAAATTACCTACTATCCACTCAACAAGCTTTAGAAAAACAGGAAGGCAAAGCTAAACTTTTTTCCATTACTGTTTTTGCTAATGAATTAGCATATATGCTGCTTCAAAACACAGCTGATAATTAGCAGATTGTTATTTTTAGGTCTCAGTATTTGTTTGGCTGTTTATGGAATAAAACAAATTCTAAAGTAGTAAAAGTATTTTCTAGGGAATTATTAACTACAAATTTGAGCACTTTACTGTCATTTCAGATGCCTGTGAAATTACCCTGTTCAACATTTTGAAGTAAACTGATAATTTTCACTTTTAGCCTTTAGATCCAAACTGGTCACAATTGCAATAACCAAGCCTCACTAATTCTGCATTTTTTGTGTTTCACTTGTGGTCACCATAGAAAAGCTAATCCAACCACTTTCTAATGATATTTCACTATAAAAAAAATCAAAAATTATAACTCCATGCAAGCTTGTTTTTCCTGAAAAATTATAGAATTATTCAGGTTGGAAAAGAACCTTGGGATCATCAAGTCCAACCATCATAGAACCATAAGGGATTGGAAGGGACCTCAAAAGACCATCTAGTCCAATCCCTCTGCCACAGCAGGATCACCAAGACCAAATCACACAGGAACTCATCAGGCAGGTCTCGCCACTAAACCAGATCCTGTAACATTGCATTTAAGTGACTTTTAAACACATCCGGGAATGGTTACTCAACCATCACCCTGGGCAGACCATTCAAGCCACTCTCTCTGTCAAGAATTTCTTCCTGATGCCTAGTCTAAACCTACCCCATTAGCTTGAAGCCTTTTCCTCTGGTTCTGTTACTAATCACCTGTGAGAAGAGACTGACACCCCTACAATGTCCTTTCAGATAGTTGTAGAGAGCAATGTGGTCTCCTCTTAGCTTCCTCTTCCTCAAGCTAAACATCCCTAAGTCTCTCAGTCTCCTCATCAGACTTATTCTCCAGGCCCTTCACCAGCTTTGTTGCCCTCCTCTGCACTCACTCCAGCACCTTGATGTCTCCCTTCTACTGAGGTGCCCAAAACTGGACCCAGTACTCAAGGTGTGGCCTCACCAGTGCTGAGAACAGGGGGTAAAAATCTATCTACCTATCTAAAACTCAAGAAATTTTCAGTAAAAAGTATTATGAACAATAAAAAATTGCATTAAAGCCCAAAATAATCTTTGGAAAGTGAATAAGCAAATTCTATGTAAATTTACTAAGTCAATAAGTAAATTGGCTGGATATGACCAAATATTTACTATGACTTATTCAATAGTATTCTATTTACTAAGTAAATAAGTAAGTTGGCTGGATATGACCCTGAGCAGCATGATTTTACTTTGAAGATAGATACAACTTTGAGTTTAGTCCTGCTGTGGAGCAGCAAGTTGAACAGGCTGACCTCTAGAGGAACTTTACTACTTAAATTATTCTGATTCAAGGTTTGGGAAATAGTACACAGGGAAAAACATACTTCAGAACTAAATTAAGAGGAAATGTAATAGCCTTGTCAAGTTTTCAAACAGAATATAACAGGAATTTTTACACAGTTCTGGAAATAGGAAAGAAGATGATAAATCACATTATTGAAGAGCCTGACACTAGAATTTAATTGTCAATAATACTTCCCATACAACATGAATTTCCTAGCATTAACTTCATAGCTTTCCATTATTAAGCTATTTTCATCAGTATATGACTGACAAAAAAATCAGCTAGCCAAGCTAAATTAAGATCTCTGGGTCATGCATCCTTGCCCTGGGTGTATTTTTATTTTTAGTTACAGCTAGAGCATTTCTGTCAAAATGTTGACTTCAAATTTTCACAGATGGAGAGAGGAAGCAAAGTCCTGTGAAATGCAAATGAGTTTGACACCATGAACAGAGAAAAGCTCTGAAAGCTCAAACATCTAGCCACTGCTACTTTCAATTGGTTTACTGAATGTATTGTAAACACAAGAAAATAAACTAAATTGCTAAAACCTTAAAATGTGGATTTTAAAAACGCAGCAAATTTAAATAGTAAATTTATAACCAAGCACTGTAAAATATTTTCTAATCCTGCACTACTAATGATGTCTAATATATCAATGTATGTTAATATTATTACATTGGAAAACTTTTATCATTAAATAATTACATTTTGGAATGCAGCAGCATTAGTCAACATTAAAAAGGTTTACTGTGGTAACGACAGAGACAGAAGGTATCTTAATTGTAGAGAAAATCATTAACTGTCACAACATAAAGCTGAAGATGCTCTTGTGTGTTGTAAAGAGTCATAATGTTGATTAATTTAATTTTGATTCTCTTCAGGCATGCAAGAAAGCCTGCCAGCAATGCCACCAACTCCACTTGCTTTGTAAACACGAATAGGAAATGGAAATATTTAAAATGAGTTGGTTTTGTCATAACTTTTCTATAAAAACTGTTGTTCTTAATGTGCAACTTGTTCAGCACACAAAGATTTGTCTGGCTCTAGAACCATCTCACTTACTGCTTTTCCCATTAACTACCGCACTAACAAGAATTAATCAGTGTTTTCATCAGTAGTTTCCTTAAAACTGAATAATTAAAGGGCTGTATCTGTGTGAAAACTCACAAAACATCTTGTGCTTCACAGAAGTCTGAATGAACTATATCTATTAACTATTTCTAATTAATTTGGAACCGAAATGATTACTTAGAATCCAACCATCAAGAATGCCATATGACTTTATTCCATGATATGCACGTAAACATCTTTGTAGGGTTATGAGTGGTTTGTTTTCCAGCATGCGATCTCCTTTTCACAAACATGCTACTCTGCATGTTTAATGACAGTAATGGATGTTCTATATAAAGAGAAGACTACTAAGTATAACACTAACAAAATTCTACAAAGGTAATACTTCCTACACTACTTGAACCTTCATAATGTACGGTGAGAGTACACTTCTTATTGTGTTGACTCTCATTACTGGTTGGGAGAGGATACACTGGAGAGTAGTCCTGTGGAAAGGGACTTGGGGCTGCTGGTGGATTAAAAACTGGATATGAACCACCAGTGTGCAATTACAACCCACAAGGCCAATCACATTCTGGACTGCATCAAAAGAACTGTGGCCAGGAGATGAACAGAGATGATCCTGCCACTCTACTCTGCCCTGGCATTGAGTCCACTTCAGAGGTCCTCGGCACAAGAATGTAGACAGACTGGAGTGTGTCCAGAGAAGGACCACTAAAATGATCATGGGAATGGAGCATCTCTCCTATGAAGAAAGGCTGAGAGAGGTGGGGTTGTTCAGTCTGGAGAAAAAAAGTCTCTGGGGGAACCTTCTTTTGAACTTTCAGTACCTAAGAGTGGCCTACATGAAGGCAGGGGAAAGTCTTTTCAAGAGGGTTGGTACAGGTAGGACGAGGAGCAATGGGCTGAAGCTGGGAAAGGACAGGTTTAGGCTGGATATTAGAGAAAGTGGCTTCAGTGTGGGGGTGGTTGATGGCTGGAATGGGCTGCCCAGGCAGGTGGTGGGGATGCCATCTTTGGAATCATTAAGGTCAGGCTTGCTGAGGTTCAGTGCAGCCTGACCTAGGTAGAGATCATAGGATCATAGGATGCTAGGGGTTGGAAGGGACCCAAGAGATCATTGAGTCCAACCCCCCTGCCGCAGCAGGACAAAACTATCTAACACAGATCACAGAGGAACACATCCAGGCGGCCTTGAAAGTCCCCAGAGAAGGAGACTCCACGACCTCCCTGGGGAGTCTGTTCCAGTGCTCCGTGACCCTCACAGTAAAGAAGTTCCCCCTTGTGTTGAGGCGGAACCTCCTCTGCTGCAACTTACACCCATTGCTCCTTGTCCTATCACAGGGAGCAAGTGAAAAGAGCCTGTCCCCCCCCCTCCTGGCCAGCCTTCAGGTACTTATAAACATTGATCAAATCTCCCCTAAGTCTTCTCTTCTCCAGACTAAAAAGCCCTAAGTCCCTCAGCCTCTCTTCATAAGCCATGCCCTCCTGTCCCCTAATCATCCTCGTAGCCCTCCGCTGGACCNATGTCCCTGTTATGGGGAGATTGGACTAGATGACCTCTAGAGATCCCTTCTAACCTATGACATTCTATGATTACACAGTGATTATCACAATGCTTTGTTCTCCACATATCCTGAAAAACCTTGGTGACATAACTCAAGATGTTACACATGTATTGAGTTTAAACTGTATAACCTAATTGAAACTAATTGGAACTTCTTCTCTGACTTAATTCCTGGGGTGGATCAGAAGAGGGGTGGTTAGCAGATCAAGAGAGGTTCTTCTCCCCCTCTACTCTGCACTGGTGAGACCACACCTGGAGTATTGTGTCTAGTTCTGGGCTCCTCTGTTCAAGAGGGATGTGGAGCTTCTGGAGAGAGTCCAGCGTAGGGCAATGAAGATGATGAAGGAGGTGGAGCACCTCCCTTATGAGGAGAGGTTGAGGGAGCTGGGTCTCTTTAGCTTGGAGGAGACTGAAGGGTGACCTTATTAATGTCTACAAATATTTGAGGGGTGGGTGTCAGGAGGATGGAGCTGGGCTGTTCTTGGTGTCATGTAGTGATAGGACGAGGGGCAATGGTTGTAAGCTGGAACACAGAAGGTTCCACATCAACCTGAGAAGGAACTTCTTCACGGTGAGGGTGACGGAACACTGGAACAGGCTGCCCAGGGGGGTTGTGGAGTGTCATTCACTGGAGATATTCAAGACCTGCCTGGATGAGTTCCTGTGTGACTTGGTTTAGATGATCCTGCTGTTGCAGGCGGATTGGACTAGATGATCTTTCGAAGTCCCTTCCAATCCGTAGTGATTCTATGATTCTATGTTTACGATTTTTATAAGAAATGCTTTAAAGCATAAGGTTTTACACGTCTGAAAAGTTAGCAGCTATTTTAACAAATAGTGTCTCCTTCCAGCTACACTGGTCTGAATTGTTTACTCTGACATTAATGTTAAATATCCGCACACAAAACCTCCTGTGCATGTCAAAGGTATATTGCACTGTTAAACATTGTAACCTATAGGAAAGCTAAATGTACAAATCTCATCACTTAGAAAGAAAAAGAGCCTATAGCTAAAGGAGCAGGACACAAACCCTTGATTTATTTCTGTTTGGTTTTTGTTTAAGAGGAAAACAAACATAATGAATCAATAGGGTAACATTGAGGCTTAAGGATATATAATGATCCATGCAACCAGCTTAAATAAATGGCTTGTATTCAGAAAATTTCCAATACATGCCAGGGTTGCAGAGTGCTTTTGGAAAAGAAAGCAGCTCTGCAATCTTAGGATTACAGTGCACTGTCTAAAGTCTGTTGTAGCCTTAAGTCCTCTGATGCTTTGACAAGTTCTTACAGTTCAGAATTGCCATGAGTATTGCCAAATACTATATTTTTCTTCGAATTCTAGTTGTAGGAATGCTGCAACAATTGTGACAGTCTTAACGCTCTTTATTGATGACAGTTTGCACTGTGAAAATACGAAACAGAAAAACTAATATAACAGAAGGCACAGAGATATTAATTAAGCATTACTACTGATAAAAATATATAATACTATATATAATATTGTATATAATAAATATTATATATGTATAATATATANAAAAAATACTGAATTGTACTTTCTTGTTCAAGTTCCTTCTCATATTTATGTGGAATTTCCTCTGCTCCAGCTTACACCTGTTGCCCCTTGTCCTATCATTAGATGACACTGAGAAGAGCCTTGCTACATCCTCCTGACACCTACCCTTTCCATATTTATAGACATTAATGAGGTCATCACTTAGTCTCCCTTTTTGGGAAAAATCTTGGAAGCTAAAGAGATCTAGCTAAAGAGATCCATCAGGGAGGATGTTTCACTCCCTTCATCATCTTTGTGGCTCTGTGCTAGACACTCCTAAGCAGCTCTGTGTCCTTCTGGAACTGAGAAGCCCAGAACCAGACTCAATATTCCAGACGCGGTCTCACCAGGGCAGAGTAGAAAGAGCGGAGAACCTCTCTCAATCCACTAACCAATCTTCTTGGCCAGAAGGGCACGTTGCTGGTCATCCTGCTCACCACCAGGACCTCCTTTCTTCTACACCGGGTTGGGTCAGTCCCCATCCTATATTGGTACCTGGGGTTGTTCTTGCCCAGATGCCAGACTCTACACTGCCCTTGTTATAGTTCATTCTGTCTCTCCCTGCCCAACTGTCCAGCCTGTCCAGGTTCCGCTGAATGGCAGCACAGCCTGCTGGGTGTTGGCAATCCTCCCAGCTTTGTGTCATCAGCAAACTTGCTGACAGTGCTCTCTAATCTCTCATCTAAGTCATTAATGAATAGATTGAATAGGACTAGTCCCAGTACCAACCCTTGGGACACTCCACTAGATACAGGCCTCCAACTAAGTTCTGTGCCATTGACCACCACTGTCTGGCTTCTATCCTGCAGCCAGTTCACCATCCACCTCACTACCCAATCATCCAGACCACACTGCCTCACTTTGGCTGGTACTAGACATGCACAGAAATCACACAGATTTTATAAAGGTCACAGAAATGAAAACAAGGCTCTTTTACCGAAGTGGAATTCCCACAATGAGAAGTTCAACTTTTTTATTTACAGTTGTTAGTTAATTACTACAAATATATTGGTCCAGTTACTCATACTTTACCATGAGCAGAACATGACACAAAATACAACTGCCATGGCTGGTAACTTCCAGCTCACTTAAATTTCTTTGAAAGGGCCTGCAGATGTGGAAATCTTTTCTTGTAAGTATATGGGCAGAGTGAAGAGAGAGAAAGAGTCCTTACAAATAGACAAACCAGCTCCAAAACACCTGTGCAGAAACCCATTTGAGCTGAGCTAAGGCAGCTTCTCTATGAGGACATGCACAAGTATCTGAATTTTAGGTACTCACTCTGTTGACAGTCTAACAATCCTTCAGTATATTTTCTAGATCTTATCCCGATACAATTTCTTCATCTGTGTTCAGCCTCTCGCTGTAAAATCTACTTTCACACAATCACCATCAGCCTTAAGTGGGTGCTAGCGTGGGCTCTTTGGGTTACAGTGTTAATTGTCTCTCTGTGTATCTGTTTCTCATAGAATGCACCTTCTCTCAACTCCTTTTCACCAGCCACCTTCTCAACCTTTTCATTAAGACAGTAAGAGCCTTCTTCACCTTTGCACCAGAGTCTTCTAGCAACTAGCCCAATCTTCTTTAATCTGAAGCAATCAATTTGAATTTTTAGTTCCCCAAATTTCAGTCAGAGTCTGCCTCAACATTATTTCAGTTGGCATCTTACTCCCTTCCATTCCCTTTGTTATTGCATCTTCTGGTCCATCTTTTCTTTGTTCAGCAGCAGAAATAATCAGTTATTTCCATTTTTTAAGATTGTTTGGATTCATGATAAATATAAAAAGAGATATAACCTCATACTGACATATTTTACAGCAGAAGAGAGCTGATACTATAAGCAAACAGCATAGAATAGAAAATAAAAATAAAAATTGAGAGAGAAAAAAGAAAAAAAAAGTCTTTTGTTTCTGGCCACAACTATGTTTGCACTCATATTTTTTGCAGCGTTCTTCTCTATTATTTCAGGTGCTGAGGCAGTAGCAATAGTCAGCCAAACCATCTAGATTAACCTTCTGTTCTTAGTTTTCCATAATGATCAATGGCATGAAAATAAGTTGTTTAGTCAGAGTCCTTTTATCCACACTGTCAACCCTGCACTATAGAAATGCAACTTTCGTAGGTTTTTTGCCAGTTTTCTATTTCATTTATAATTTTCTGGCCTCATAAACAAGCTGCTGGTTAGCTAAGATAGACAAACCAGCCAGATGACTTACATGCAAGCATCTTGGTTACATGTGGGAAGCAGTGCCAAGTTGCCTCCTAATGAGCTTAGCTCTATACACTCCCCTATACTCATTTTGCACCCCATATAAAAATCGGCTGCATTCCCACCTGCCCATATAACAGTTCTAGTTTTCAGTTGGTAATCTGCTCCTTTTATCTGTGGTCCTCAACACAACTTGCACTTCAACAGGGAACAACAGCAAAACCCGTGCAACTTCCTGCATCGTGTTTCAAATTCAGTACCACACATGGCAAACCATGCTACGCAAAGGACACTTAGAGATCAGCCCCTGCTGACCATAAGGAATAGCTAGAAGACAGAAATACAAATTATTTACTATTAGTAAATTGGAAAGAATGTGAGAACTTTATTGCTCACTGCATACTTTAAAAATTCATACTTGAAAGCATTCATGAAGTTATCAGGTATATCCACTGCAGTCACTTTTCCTTCCTCAGATTTCGGTAAAGTGCTATGATGTCCACTGGAACAAGAAAGGCCAGGGAATTTGGCAGCAGCTAGACCATGAGATAAAGACAGAGGTAATTTTAGATCTGTCAAAGTAGCTACTGCAGGAAGCTTGCCAATGAGCTATATGGCAGAAAAAGGGAAAACTGTTTTTCTCAGATCATTAGTTAGATTGTGCTTTGGCCAGATATGAGGGAAAACTTGGATCTTATTGCTGCCTTAACAGTTTTCATCTTTTTTTATCTTCCATTCTATTGAGGGGGCTTTCTAACACTTTTATAGATAAACTTTCAGCAGTTGAGGCTTGCATTCCTAAGCTATGAAATGAAGATTTAAATCAAGCTAAGTCTCAAGGCTGCAATTAAAAGCTGAGCTAGCTCTGCTGAACTTCACAATTTGCAACGCTGACATTTCATAAAACTGAAACACACAGGTCAGGTCAACTGATCTCCTAGTTTTCTACTGTAAGCTTCTACCTGCATTTCTGTAAGCATCTAATTAACATCTACAAAACAAATCAAATATGCTTCTGCTGATTTCAGTCTTCTAAATTCTAAAGTATTTCAAAATACATTTAAATATATCCAAAAATTTAAAATGTGTTTAACGTGTACAAAAAGCTAAACTCATTAAAATTAAACTCAACCAGAACTATAACAAGGGGGGGTGGGGGGTGGGTGTGAGGGGTTGGAATTCATCCCTGCTTTCCTTTTCTGCTATATGGCCTATGTATCATCTTAATCACAATACAGAACAGAATGGAGAAGAACCTCAAAGTGTACTGCACAATTGTGCCCAAACCCAACCACAAACAATTTTCATTGCACTGTGTTCAGCATCACATTCACAGAACATTGAATTCATAGAATTCATGCACAGAATATTGACAGACCAGTTAGAAATAACAGAATGGTAAAACTTTCTGCTCAGACTTGGCATCTAAAGACTACTGTTTCTTTCCTTCTTCAGCCTTTACCAACTCTACATACCATGATATGGTACATCCCTGTGAAGAATAAAGTATATGAAAGAGAAACACTGCTATGGAGCTGCATGCAGAGTACTAGGCTAAAAGAAATAGGTTGTTTTGTTTTTTTTAAGGGGGGAAGTAAGGTTTCAAAGGATGCAAGTATAAGTCTTATTTTAAAACACTTGTATAGTGGAAAGTCCCACAGACTCATTTCACCCATGCCTTGTATGTAGTTTGGCATCTCATACATTATTATATATGCTAGTTAACACAGATAAAAACTGAGCAATGTAAAGGGAATATAGAGAAAAGTAGTTACTGTTAAGATTATGCAATATTTCATGTTTTATTCAATTTTTTAAAACTGCTTATAGCTACATCCAAGGTGTGGTACATGGTAGGTTTTTCTGAGTTGTTTGTTTCTTCTGTTTATTTGTTTTACTGTAGAGGTAGTGTGAACAAGAAAAAAAAAGGAATTATTCTGCCAAACAACTTTGTTGGTCTGGAGTAATATCAGGTACACCATAAAGAATGGCTGGTGAACAGCTCTGCTGTTTCTCTGATCTGGAGCAGGGAGATTGGACAGGAAGGAATTACAGACTTTTTGTACAGTAAATGTGGCTCTTCACATAGCCATGAAAATCTGGCCACATTTGTCAGAGGTTCAAAATCATAATTTTTAAACGCTTATCACATTTTTTAAGCACACAGTAAAGAGAAACAGCTAAACTTCTCAAAAACCCCTTATCACCATATCTACCACCAAAATGAAGACACTAAATGCTTAATGACCCAAGACTCAGAAGCTTAGCAAGGCTTTCTCTGGCATTTATGTGTCACAGCAACTGAGATGGACTAGGTCTAGATGAGAAACTGGGCTGAAGGTCTGCTTCCTCCCATCTATCTTCCAACAACAAAGCTGAACCAAGAAAGGAGTTGTCTCTAAAGTGCTCAGGTAGAAAAATACAGAAAGAAAACTGGTTGGTGAGAATTATGGTGAAATAAGATATTTGGAAAGAGAGGGAAAGAACAGCCTGAGATATAAGAAAGAAAAAACAGTCAGTACACCATCAGTGAGAGGTATTTGGAAGGTGGGATCAAACTGCCTGATTGGTACAGACAATCAGAGACTGCTCCAATACTCAAATCATCTCAGATAATTCTCTTCTGCTTAATTACTTCAAATCTGCCTTCTCCCATACAGACTATCATTGCTTCTTTCCTCTTTCAAGAGGAAAGTCAAGGAGACTCTGGTAAGGCTTGTCACAGTTTATCTTTCCTCTTCCCATCTGATTTTTCCACACTCTACATGCAAAGCAGAGTGCTTACTCCTGTAAGCATGCTGCCAGGGCCGCCATGCTTCAAGATACAACCCTAAACTGAAGTTGTTTTTTTACCTCACATCATCTTTCCAGTCCATGAACAGAGTGTACCTACCCTTGGCATTGAAAAGAACACAAAACCCAGGTTTCATATTAAAGCTGTTTTCTACAGTGCACTTGTCTGAACTGTTGCTGAGAGTGGAAACCACCTAGCAAATGTGTAATGAAACAATAATCTTACTGATAGTGCTGCCCTGAGGGACCAACTTCTATCTCTTCTCCTCCTGCACATTACACCATTTAAACCAGCCCCCTAAGGGTGGCGATGACATACTCTTGATCTTTTGGGTGCTGAAAACTCATTGATTCTGTCAGAATCAAAGATTCTCTTAGAATCTCTGCCTGGAACAGATAATGTACTATGTAATAAAAAACCATCTGAACCATCAGGTACAACTCATCATGACATCGCACCCAAAATCAGGAGATGCTTTGTACATCTGCTTTTTAGTACTTCAGCTGTTATTGTCTCTACAATATGAAAACTAGGTAAAGATGATGATTATTAACAATTACGAACTACACAGACCTACAGTAATAAGGACCAGAGATAAGCCCAAAGGAAATTATTAATTTCATTATCAGACTGTGCTTCGATTAGGGTGCTGTAAATAAAACCTATGGCCACACACAGAACAGAACAAAACAAAATTATTAAGGCAGTAATCATCAAGTAGGAATTATCCCTCCTGTGCGCCAAATGAAGTGTAACTCCTAGAGGGAAGAAAACCATTATGTGACTTTCTAATTAAATACTGTGCTGTTGTGCATACATATAGGGGAGCCAAAATTAAGATTATATAAGCAGCTTTAATTCTTGAATTTTCTAACTTTCAGGCACTTCAATTCTCTGCTTTAACACAATTCTTAATAAAGCTTTCAAGCTTTTTTCAATGTTGAAACATACACATGACAAGAGATCCAAGAATAAAGCAGACAGAAATAAAAGACAGGAGTTAAAAGCAAATTTTAAACTCAGGACACAGCTTGAGCAAATGTTCTGTCAAAGAAAACAGATTTCTCACTCTTCCTTATGAACCCATACTAGTGATAAAGTGATATCATAGCACTGACATGTAGGGGACGTGGAAAGATGCCCCCTTTTTTTTTTTTATTTGGAGGTGTTTGACCTCCCTAAAAGCAGAGCAGGAAAATGCATTTTCAACACCAAAATTGCTGTTACTCTCTGTACTGAACTACAATTTGAACAAAAATGCACATCATCAAGAATATGAAATTATAGGAACATCTATCCTATTTTTCCTGTTAAAACTGTCTCCTTAAAACCATAAAGCATGATTATTTGAGAAGATTGCTATAAGTCTGCAGCATCAAGAGTTTTGTCCTTCTCAGGACTGTCACGATTAGTGTACTGGCACAACCTCCACACATTGGCTAAAGACAGATCTGATATATAATATTAATTGGCTATTTTATGTCACAGATGTAGTCTATATAATTCTAAGTGTATTGTAAAATACTGGGGTTTATTCCCTTATGGACTAAGCCTAATTATTTTTAACTCTAATAATAATTTACTTTTATATAAGATCTTAGCCTATTACAGAAACAAGGTAACTTTTCACATAAAGAAGTGAAATACAGTTTTATCTAAAGCTTCAGATTAAAAATTGAGATGGATCTATAAATCTACATATTAATCCACTTCCTTTTTCAGTAGATTTGCATCCAAAGAAAGCCTTATTTTTACAGAAGCATGAGGCTTTTTACTCACTGCAGGTTGTTTACTAAAGTTCTACTAAATTATTAAGATTTTAGTATGCAGCTTGTTCTGCAGAGTTTATGGTTTTTGAATCAGATGGCCCTCATTCCTATAATGCTAGTGTTTTTATATAGGGGAAATGTATGCTACTCATCACAATAAGTTGCCTATAATCGCTGCGGTCAGCTTCTAAACCTGACTTTTTTTCTGCAATGTGATGGCTCCCTTAAGATCTTTTCTAGAAGTATTTGCAATTAAATCCTCTGAAATTGAATACATAATAACCTGAAGTTAAACACTATTCACATAAAACCAGACAAAGAAATTAGCACCTTGGAACAATGCGTCAGGATGTTTTCTTGCAAGTTGCATGTTTTATTCCATTATTGGAGTCAGTCTAGCTTTTCTGAAGAGCATTTTTTTAGTTGTGGAGGTGGGGTGGCATGCAAAACAACAAAAAAGGCACTATTGTCTTCTTTCCCAGAAGAGACTACAGATCCTCATTTGTTCCCACAATCCATTCCTCTGTCTTTTTAGAGCTGAGATTCTGTAACAGACACTTACACTTAGGTCAGTTTATCATAAAGGACTGTATAGAAGACCCAGAAATAAGAACCACAATAGTGTAATAACAGAGAGTACTCTACATGTTTGCCTCAATGTAAACGCTTACAAGATCAAGATGGTAAATGCTCCTCTCAAAAACAGTCTCAGCTATAGACTAGTGGCTTTACTTAAAGGCCTCTTTCTGGCCAGACTGGTAACTTTCTCTCAGTTATTGTGACAATGACAAGAGATAGCCTTTAAGGAATTAAATAGGTATGAAAAAGTGCTTTCATCTTTGTCATTACAGGACAACTATCTATTGCCTCTCACAGAAAGAGACACAACATTAGGATGAACTGACTGCGATACAAGGTCACTTAACAAATATTAAAATACATTCATAACAGCAAATTTTCATTTTAGAAGCTTGAATAAATTACTGAGTCATTCTTTAAATCCTTTATAAGCGTCCCTTGCTACACTAGCAGATTACTAACAGCTTTACCACAAACCAATTGTCCTTCCAAACAGCTTTCCTGTATTTGTTATCAGCAAAGATGATGAAACAGAAAGAAAATTGTGTACACCTAGCAGCTGTGTCAGTCTCATCCATTTGCTTAATGCACAGTGCTTATATGACAATACCCTATTTTCTGGTTGTTGAAATGGAACAACCTACATTTCAGGGTGTATGTAGTATCACAGAAGCAGCTCATTAGGAAATCACAGTGCTGAATAGGACAACTACTTACAAAAGAAAAAAAACATTATCAGAAGCAATACATTAACCAGCTGTTCCCTTCAGAGAAACTATGCAATTGCAAGGTCCAGTACATGTATTTCTAAAGAGACTTCAAAATGATTAATCATCCATCATATTAAGACAGAAATTCATAGAGTCATAGAATCATTCAGTTAGAAAAGATCCTTGGGATCACAGAGTCCAACCATCAACCCTACTCTACAAGTTCACCCCTAAACCAGATTCCCACAACATTACATCTGAGCAACTTTTAAACACATCCAGGGATGGGGACTCAACCACCGCCCTGCACAGCCAGTTCCACTGCCTGACCACTCTCTCCATGAAGAATTGTTTCCTGATATCTAGTCTAAACCAACTCTGCTGAAGCTTGAAGCCCTTCCCTCTGGTTCTTTTGCTAATTACCTATGAGAAGAGATCAGCACCAATATCTCTACAATGTCATTGCAGATAGTTGTAGAGAGCAATAAGGTCTCCCCTTAGCCTTCTCTTCTTCAAACTAAAGAGCCCCAACTCTCTCCATCTCTCCTCATCAGATTTATTCTCCATGCCCTTCACCAGCTTTGTTGCGCTCTTCTGCACTCGCTCCAGCACCTTGATGTCTCCCTTCTACTGAGGTGCCCAAAACTGGACACAGTACTCAAGATGTGGCCTCACCAGTGCTGAGAACAGGGGGACAATCACCTCCTTACTCCTGCTGGACACACAGTTTCTAATACAGGCCAGGATGCCATTTGCCTTCTTGGCCACATGAGCACACTGCTGGCTAATGTTCAGCCACCTGACAGTTACAATCCCAAGGTCCATTTCAGCTTTCCAGCCACACTTGCCCTGTAGCATTGCATGAGATGTTGTGATCAAAATGCAGGACTCAACACTTGGTTCTACTGAAATACAGACAATTAGCCCATTGATACAGTCTGTCAGGTTCCTCTGTAGAGCCTCACTACCCTCTCAGACTGGTGTGGTCTACAGCTTACTGAGGGTGCACTCAATCATTGATAATGATGTTGAACTGTCGTGGCCTCAGCACTGAGCCCTGGGGGACAGCACTCATGACTGGCCTCCAACTCCAATTTAACTCCATTGACCACAATTCCTTGATCCCTGCCATCCACGTGGAACTCCTGAACATATGCAAGTGTCCACCTTCTTCTCATGTTCAAGCTGGGCAGCATTTCTCCAAAATATCCTCTATTCAATTACATGGTGATGTATTTGTGTGCAATCACTGAGCTAAACAAACTGTCCTCAGGCCTTCAGTAACATTTGGGAACCTCTGTGAATGGGTCATCATGGAACAATGTGAAACAAGGATAACAAAAACCCTGACTGTAAAAGTCTTTGTTTCTTACATTATTAGAAAATGTGTAACAAAGCTGTAACTATAAAGGACATGTTTTAATTACAATAAACATCCGTTACTTGAATATATTACCTTGCTTTCTAAACATATTTTAGTCCAGTGTGGAAACTGCTTAGTGAGATCATAAAAATACTAGCAACTTAATTATTTTCAAATATAAAGGATACTATTAATAACCTAAACAGCTGCAATGTCAGTGGATTTAATTAACAGCTAAAAATACGAACAACAGGGAGCAAGACAACATGCTGGTTTTAAAGATGTGCAAATTGAAAGTATCCTCTCCTTGTACCTGGAATACTGATGATCCAAATTTGCTCTAGTTCACTGCACAAGGGACAGGCACAAGCCTATTTCACATTATTGAAATTATGCGAAGGAATTTTCATTCACTTTCCCTTCCAAACCATTGTAAAAGGCAGACATAGGTACCTGCTCTCAGCCTCCTGATTCTTTTTGAACCTTGCTGACAGCCTGCCCTTTCTGATTCAGGCCTGGGGAAACAAACTCTTCCACAAGCCCACTCATAAAACAACAACATGGCTGAGGCTTCTCTTGTCAAGATCTGAGAGTTAGCATTTACTTCACTAATAACAGAGTATTTACAAAGGTTGTCACTGTAAGAGCCACTGGTTACTGATCTTACATCTGACGATCAATAAATGTATCAGCACAGGGACATCACGGTGGGAGTTGTTCCCACCCCATCTCCTGATTGTTCTCATTAAAGCAAACGTGTTACAGAAAATTAAAGAAGAAACTCAGCAGACTGTTCAGCTGCTGATCTCCCTTGATTATATGCATTTACACAAGATTTCCTGAACCTATCGAGAAGCTATTTCAAAAATTAGCTCTGCCTCTTTTCTTCTTCATTTCAACACTTTTAATTTTTTTTTTCCTCAGCCCAAAATCTTTAAAAAAGACTTAGTTTAGTAGCTTTATTTTCTGGAGACTTAGATTAGAACAGATAGATCTTGCTGTACTTTGTAGGAAAAAAAGACAAGTCTGACATTTGCCATCTGTACAACATCACTAAAACTTCTTTCCTTCCATGTTTAAGAAGGTGTGGAAACCAGAATCAAAAGAGTTTCTACTGAAGGGCTCAGTTTTCTCCAGCAGGCAATCGGAAAGCCCTGCACTTGCTTTTATTCTGTGCCTCAGCAAATCCTAAGCCTACCTGCCAAGTTGTGTGGTTTCAAGTGAAGCACATTTTTCATGTGGTACAGCTTATGTAGTCCTCCCAGCTAAGTCATTATTACTTATTGCTTTCCTGTGTCCCAGTCTTCTTGAAATGACAGCCAGTTTGGACAGTCTGCTCTGCCTTCCTTGTGTCTGATGTTACTGCAAACTGATGAATGGGAGGCACACCCGGCTGTTCAAGCTGCCTATCAACATGAGTAAAGGATGTGCAGCCTGATGATTTTTTAGAATTGACAAGCTTTGAAGAGAAATATGCTCTGGGAAAATAAGGGGGAAAAAAAATAGGATTCTTTTCTAACTAACTTCTGCATGAAATAGGGCTTTCTCACTAGCAAGAAATTCCCATGCTCAGTACCCACTTTAAACACTAAATATTTATTTGCAGTAGATGACCCTGGAGGTCCTTTCCAGCCATAATGATTTTATGATTCTAAGGCAGCACATACATGCTGTTCAAGAATTCTACATCCTGATGTGAAAAACAAAACTCAGCACAGAATATTTTGAAAAGAAAAAAGTGTTTAACTGCTTAGAATTGTATTTCAGTGAGACCTTTGTCTTGGTAAATTGACAATTAATAGTAACTTTGCTATCCTGAAGCCGAAGGAGGCTGACTGCAGTGCACTGCTTCTTTGGCTCCTTCTGCAGTCATCATAAGCAGTTAGTTCTAACGGTGGTAAAGCTCAGATGAAAGTGCTAAATAGAGAAGTCAATCGCAAGGTCATTACTTTTATTTCTGAAGTAATGAAAACAAAGTGCTCCATGCAATATACAATTCTAGGTTAATGACCAGTCCTACGGGGTGGCTCTGAGGCCTTGTTCAATTTTTAATACCGATTTAAACAACTTCAAAGTATCATTTAAAGAATTAAATGTTAACGAGAAGCATTAAGTCACAGCTTAAACGTTATAGCAAAGCTAACTATGATTAAAGAAAAAGAGAAAGGGAAACATTTTTAACATAAATATCACAATGAAAAGGGGATATAAGCCAGCATGAAAACAACAGTCACTAAAACTAGACATTACAAGAGCAGAGCAAAAATAAATCTCATAAATCATCACCTGCCTACTAATTCGCCTTGTAATTGGAATTATGTAGGTTGGAAAAAACCTTTAAGATCATAAAGTACAGTTTTTGCATCACAAAAGATCATTATCATAAGATTAAAAAAAATACCTGGGAAAGTTTGGTGGCACTTTCTTTGCATACTATATGAAATTGAGCCTCAACAATATTGTTTTTAGAAAGAACTTTTTTACTCCCAACTTCTGACTCATTTCCATCACAAAGACTCATGCTAGGTTCCTTTTTCAGCATCTTCTACAACAGAGAAGAGGGCAGGATACGTTTCACAGTGGTCATGACCCTCATCAAACTAAAACCAAGTAATAGTTTCTTCCATGCCACTACACTAGTATTTCCCATATAAGAAAATACCCCAAACCATCATTAAAAAGGAAAATATCAGAGTATCAACTTTCTGAGTAACAGCAGTGTACAGACAACAAAAAACCAGAGATAACAGAGAACTTTGTACAAAGATACAAATATTGGTGAAATTCACTCTCGTCATGCTCAGATAAGAGTTCCGAGTTAAATTCACTCTCATCATGCTCAGGTAAGAGTTCCGAGTTAAAACCACAAAAGAAAAATTAGAAAAATGGGATTAAGAGTCTCTCAGGGACAAGACCAAGACACGAGGCACCCAAAAGTATTAATCCAAACCAAGCACAAACTCTTATCTAAGAATCTAGTGCAGCATGTTGAGAGGAAGCTTTTCTTGGAATAGCCAAGAGAAAATATCTTTTACATACATCATGGCCTTCAAATCTACCTTTAGACTCAGAAACTTATGGATGAGGCAGAGCACCTCTGCTCAGGAACGGTGCTGCAGACCTTATTCTCTGCTATCAGCACTGAGCAACGTCTCTGGGCATACTTAAAAATTCATGCTGCAGAAGGATCCTGTCATATCTAACAGGATACAAAGCATTCTGCAAATTAGTCTGCACCAGAGTGAAGAAGAAAAGCAGTGAAGTAGTTGCCACTTGTACACAGCCTCTGACATACAGCTCTCCCCAGCCCTACCACAGATCTAGGTACCTGAACCAATCCCCACAGGACAGCATCAGTGCAGCACACCTGTGTCACATCAAATTAGACTACTAAGACCAGTCAGAGGGGATTTATTAGCTAAAGGAATCAAAAGATAAAACACCACATAAAAAGGAATGAAATCCTACAGGTGAAAACATGCTGGAGGTAGGCTGGCACTGGCCAGGGATGGTGAGGACTGATTAGTTCCAGATGTCACTGTCACCTCTGGTAAAATCACAGGGGAAAGAGGGCAACTCAGTCACAGTGAGGAGCCACCATGGGGAGCTGCAGGGCTAGACTCTTCCCCATCTGATTGGTGTCTGGCAGGCTAGGCCAGACTCATTGGCAGTGCTTCTGCTTAGCTGGTTACATCCCATCCATCTTGTGTGCCAACCAATGAACAACTGATTTATGCATTAAGGCTGCACATATCCTGCTCTGCAGAACCCCTCTGCATCTTGCAGAAGCAGCCTGAACAAAACAGAAAGTGTGACACTCTTCTGCATAAACATCTCATCCCAGACAGAGGATTCTTTATGGAGACCCCTCCAAAACACACCCTCAGCACCTCCCAGGAGCCATCTGGAGGTCCCACAGTATAGCATGGCAGTGGAACCAAACGTATGCAAAACACTCTGCTAAAGCAAATTTGCTAAAGAAGAAACAGCATAGTGAAAACACCAGTGACTGCCAGTCCGGATGAAACGCCTCGCTGCCCATGCCCATGGGCCTCAAATGGAAGGAAATGTGCCTGCCAGAGCTTTCACAGAGGTCCTGTTGGACAGTGCAGCGTGAGTTGCATCCTCAGGTAAAAAAGCAGTGGCTCTTTGCCACCATCTGGGTTACTGGAGGATACAAGTATTGTGGGGATATGCTTCTACAGCTCAGAGGGATTAGCCTGTCAGACAGATGGCTCCACTAAAGGCAAAATAGTTGTACTTGTCACTGTAAATCAATACAGCGAGGTAGTTGTAAAATGTTGTATTACTGAGGCTTCTTGACACACATTTCATTCATTCATAACACAGCAGACATCATCAGATTTATGAGTAAAACCAGAAATAATTTTTCATCAAAACTCTAACACATGTAAGCCCTCACATTTTGGAAGAGTATTGTTTTCCCTGCAAGTAAATGGCAGCTGCTATAACTTCTTCATAGCCTGGTGTCTAGTCTCTTTGGTCTCTCCTAGAAACCAAGATTACACTTCCATTCTGGCCCAAATCTCTTGGCACAAGTGGATTTGGAAGCATAGCGGGGCGCAAAGCCTCTCCTTCCCGTCTAGGTTTCTCCTATTGATTCTACTTCTTTAGTCTTGTAAACATCAAGATGATCTCTGAGAACAGAGAAACCAGCAATCAACTGCAGTTCAGGAGAAAGAGAATTAAGATAACTTTAATACTTCTCATCTCTCAATAAGTAATTCCAGAGAACTAGGAACCTTTAAAATAACTAACTATACATTTATTTAATATATAAACAGAAAGCCTGCTTGAAGACTGGGAGTCCCAAGGCCTCTCCTTACTTTTCACTACTGACACAAAAATTACATAGTCCAAAAGGTAATAATTTTGAACAGATATCAGTACCTATTTTTGACTCTTCTCTGTAAGAACAGCTGAACTGTAGTACCAAAGACTGGAGTTCCTATAGTGGAATATAGTTTCTAATGTAAATACACAAGGACTCAATTTATGAAAATAAATTTAAAAAAATAAAGATAAATTTTCCTCTCTTAATGAAGTGCCTCTGTAGAACAGACTGACACATCATAAGGGTTATCAAGCATTGGAATAGGATACCAAGAGTGATGGTGGAGTCACCAGCCCTGGAGGTATTTAAGAGATATATAGATGCAGTGCTGAGGGACACGATTTAGTGGTGACCTGGCAGTCTTGGGTCAATGGTTGGACATTATGACCTTTACATTTACTTCCAAAGAAGATGAATCAGCAATTTGGTGATTCTGTGTGCATTTACTTACTTTCATAGAATCATAGAATTTTCCAGGTTAGAAAAGACTCTTGGGATCATCAAGTTCACTCCTAAAACAGATAGCCAACAGTACATGTAAGCAACGTTTAAACACATCCAGGGATGGGGACTCAACCACCACCCTGGGCAGCCCATTCCAAGTGCCTGATCACTCCCTCCATGAAGGATTTCTTCCTGATGTCCAGTCTGAACTCACCCTGCTGAAGCTTGAGGCCAGTCCCTCTGGTACTGTTGTTAATTACCTGTGAGAAGAGACCAGCACCATCTCTACCATGTCCTTTCAGAGAGCTGTAGAGAGCCTCCTCTTCCTCAAACTAAACAGCCTCAAGTCTCTCAGTCTCTCCTCATAAGATTGATTCCTCAGGTCTCTTTGTCTTTTGATGCAGCAGGCTGCTAAGTTTTTGTACAAGAAACTTTATTGTCACAGTTTTCCATGCCACCATTCTATCAACTGGCTCTCTGGAAAGGATTATTTATTCCTCACAAGAAATCAAACACATTTACTTGTTTTTTTTTAAAAAACACAGCATCTTATCTATCGCTCCCAGCCACAGCAGAACGTGTGATCTCCACATTACATCTGCATGAATGTTCCAGGAAAGCTGAACAAACGCTTTGGAACTTTTGTCTCCTTTTAACTGCGTATGCACAGAAAGGCATGGAAATCTCCTTTCTACTGAGTGTGCATGCAAAACTATGCAGCACATTGGAATGGAGACAGAACATGGCTTTACAGACCATTTCTCACACTATCTTCAAGGCTAGAAGGGTATTGAAAGAAGAAATTGATTGCCATAGGTTAAAAAGTAGGAGGAAAGTGCGAGGACATACAGCTGCAGCTTGGTTTTACTTTCAGAGACTGAATGGTATTTATAAAAATACAAAAATAAATGCTATTTATAATCTTCACTATTAAGGATTAATACTGCTACCATTGCTTCTTACACAAAATGTGCTCCCTGTTCACACCCCAGCATCCCATTTCCTCTTGCTGTATGTCCAGGCATTTTTCTTCCTGTTCACCAGAAAAGAGGTAAAAAATATCAGGTGTCCTGTGAGTTCCTAGAGACTTTCCATCTTCTGCCAGGTCAGGCTGGGAGCCCCAAAAACAGCTACAGCCTACTGGGAGGTACCAGCTACATCTGCAACAGCCACTCCAGGACCAGTATTTTCCACCACCTGCTCACACCCCAGGAGAAAGCAACAGATCCAAGGCCACACTTCAGGAAAGGGCTGGAAGCAGCCACCACCACTGCACCAACTGCCCTCCATCCCTCCCATGGAACTGGGTCATCAAGGTGTTTTACAAATAATGGAGAACACATTTTCAGTGAACAGATATTTAATTTTAGAGATATCTCAATACACTTTTCAGTGACAGCTTTACTTGCGTTGGTGATGATGTTGCCTTGTGCTTTGTGATACAAAGCTGTGCACCATACAGCTAGTCATTCCATACCCTGTACCTGTTTATTCCTAGCTAAGTGTGGTATTTTACACTAGTTTCTATTCAGACCTCTTATTTCCAGCCATTGCTTCCAGTTGCAAATATATGTTTCCTTCCAAGCCTTATCCTACCTCCAAATTGTTAATTGCCACTATCTCAATACATTTGGTGTCATTTAGCATTGATATTATCTATTGCCCTGCTCAAAATGCTGGAACATAGTGGATAAAGGTATGCAAGGCTCATTCTGTACATCTTTTACAGCCCAAACACGCCATACAACTAGGCCAGAAAATAAGCTTTTCATGCTTATTTGGTTTCACATTGCCCATGTTTTCCTAGCTTGTTGAGGAGAATATTACTTGAGACAAAGTCAAAAGAGGTACCAAGGTCAATATTTATAACTTCTACTACCAGTCATATAACAGCACTCATATCCAATTTAAAATTATAATTTGCATTACTACAGTACTTAAGAATCAATCGTCAACCAGAAGCCCACTGGGCTTGGCACTTTATAATGATAAAGAAGAAAAAAACTTGATAGAGTTGCTGAACTAGAGAGATAACTGAGTACTAATAGAGATGCCCTCGTGAGACCTCACCTGAAATATCGTGTCCAGTTCTTGAGCTCCCAGTATAAGAAGGATGTAGACACACTGGAGCTTGTCCAGAGGAGAGCCACTAAAATGATCAGGGGCATCTCTCCTATGAGAGCAGGCTGAGAGAGTTGGGGTTGTTCAGTGTGGAGAAAAAAAGGCTTGGGTGGGACCTTCTTTTGACCTTCCAGTACCTAAGGAGGGGCTAAATGGAGGGAGGGGCAGGTCTTTTCAAGAGGATTGGTATGGACAGGACAAGGAGCAGTGAGTTCAAGCTGGGAAAGGATAGGTTTAGACTGGATATTAGACACAAATTCTTCAATGTGAGGGTGTTCTATGGCTGGAATGGGCTGGTTGAGGAGGTGGTGGAGACCTCAGCCCTAGAGTCATTTAAGGTCAGGCTTGAAGAGACTCTGAGCAGTCTGACCTAGGTAGAGTTGTCCTTGTGTAGGGAGGTTGGACTAGATGACCTGTAGAGGTCCCTTCCAGCCTAGAACATTCTATGATTCTATGCACAAAGATGCACCAGAGCTAAAGGTGAAAATAAGACAAGCAATAACATACCCAAAAGCTGGGGCATACATACCTGAAATAATTATGTTAAAAGACACAACAAAGAAACACAAAATGCCTAAACATCTGGAATTTACCCTTGACAAAGTATTTAAGGAATGATAATCAGATATATTTGTAGATAGATATGTGGAGCTTTCCTAACATAAGAGGCAAAGGATGTATGAATGTAACTCGTGACTAGTAAACTCATCTGGCAGGATGGGTTGATTACATTCAGGTGTCCATTTTCTCATTACGTGGAGGCCAGGTGGGGCAGATACAAGATGCAAAGGACTTTGGAAGCAAAGACCTGCAGTTTATATTTGATCCAGCCAGAAATAGTCCTCAAAGAATTAGGAAACATACAGGTTTTCATGAGACTAGACTGCTTTTCAATTTTGTGCTCCTAGTGAAGTGACTCACATCACTTATTTCTTTTGTTCTTACCCTATGTCATGGTTTGTTGTAATTACTAGGCTGTCAGGACAGGAATCTTTACTATTTCTGTAACTGGCAGAAACAGATGTCTGACTTTGTTGTCATCCTCTGAATATAATATAATTAGTTTCACCTTCCAATCCTTTGTCCCACCTCAAAAAAATCAAGCAAAACCAAAACAAATGTCCTGTTAGACCCCTGTAGGAGCCTCAGACTTCACAGCTGCCTGTCATTATAAGGGTTAGATGCATTAGTGATACCTCAGTGACCTCAATTTTTTGTCTACATTATAGACAAAAATTAAATTATAAAACAAAAGTTTTTTTGTCTAATGTATTTAGGTCCATAAAGGTGATATTTAAATAGCTGTGATGTACAAAAACAAAGAATAAAACATGTAGTGCTGCCTTCAGGTTTGGGGTTCAAGGAGGCAGGAGAATGCACAGCATTAAGGCACAAGGGTACTTTAAATTTTGTTGCAACCACAGAGAGAATTATATTAATCATTTTTAAGAAAAAGACCCCAAATCTGCTTGCAAATCTGAAATTAAATGCAATCAATTACATTATCGCCTGTATCAAGATATCGGGATAACAATCTGCAGTTAAAAGATTCTGGGGGCACCATAGCTCATAGATTAGGTGGTCATTGGTCGTTTGGTGGTCAGCAGTTGTATTTTGTATCACTTGTTTTGTAAATTCTATTGTTACTGTTTTCTTTTTCTGTCCTGTTACATTGTCTTTACATCCCCTAACGAGCTTCACTTTTTTCAAAGTCTCTCCTCATCTCACTCTGGGTGGCAGGGGTGTGAATGAGCAACTGTGTGGTGCTTGTCAGCTGGTGTTAAACCACAAAACCTATGAATTCGTTATTTGGAGAGAGGGCTAAATTTTCCTTGAAGTCATCTAAAGTTGTCTAGAACTCTGCTGCAGTATTATTGAGATACATGATGGTTTGTCTATTGTGAACCCATCAGAGATAAATGCATTCAGGATGGAAACACTGACTACCTTGATGTTGTTGTTGGTGGTGAAAAGTCACATTTTTCAGTATGAAATCAGTCTATGGTTTTTCTTAGTATCAATACTACTCCATTTGCCATGATAATCCTTAACTGCTGCTCCTGTCATCAGCTACAAAAAAGATATGGTGCTATGTGGGTCCCCAAACACTTATATTTTAACTCAACCCTAATGTATTTATTAAGCACTTTGATTCATGCATTCTATTAATTTAAGACTTATGATTTGAGAGTCAATCTCTGCATGCATAATTTTATAGCTTGGTGTTGAATAGTGAATTACATGCAGTGAGTTTTATTGTTCATTATTTAGTAATATGGATAAGGTAATTTTCCTCAACACTCTTTGGAGATGCTTTAAAAAAATATTCAAATATTGAAAGTTTTTTTCCACAAGACCTTCCATCAGTCGATACCGTTTTCATGTAGCCATACTTTGTATAACCGTACATTTTCAGAAGAGCATTAGCACTTCAGTTGCTACAATCATCTGTTTCTCCAACTCAGCTGCCACCCGTCCAAACAGCTCACGTCTGTTTATGACTGAAGGCAGAGCAGCAGGAAAGTGCACACAGCTTTATGGATGTGATGTCTTTCTTCACTAATGACACTACGAATGTATTCTCTTTTTCCTGAAAATAAGTCTTGGGTTAACCAGTGTCTTGTGGGCTCACTTAGCATAATAAGGGAATAAAACAAGACACTTAATTTCAGAGAACACCAAAGATACATTGGGGAACAGTAAAGAATTTCTCTAGCTTAACTGCACCAAGATAAGGCCAGCTGTAATCTGCCTGCATTTCCAGTTGCCTTGGCAGGCGTATAGGTTTAGATGTCCTTCGTCAGACAGGCAGCAATATGGCATAATGAAGACTCTGTGGTCACTGTTGGGTGTGACCCAATTCAGGTCCTTTTTTTCGCCCTTTGTCCATAACAAATGAGCTCTCCTTGTCCTCAAGACTTTTGGTGTGCTTTTTCTGCCCTGGGAGAAGGTTAGTGTGAGCAACCACATGGTGCTGGTTTTAAACCACAACAGGAGCCCCCACAATCCAAAGGGAAACGGTTTTCCCGATTGCACCAGTCTATGAAGATGGATGGGAACCACCTAAGACTACCAAGGATAGGTGGTTGAAGTTTCTAGGACAAACCATTTTCCACCATTTACCAGCTGTCCTGGCTAACTAGGGAGGTCTTTGTTGGCCAGAGGTTAACAAATGTGATGACCATCTACAAGAAGAGCTGGAAGGAGGATCCAGAGAACTACAGACCTGTCAGTCTGACCCCGGGGCCAGAGAAAGTTATGGAGTAGATCATCCTGAGTGCCAAAACAAGGCACATGAAGGACAACCAGGTGACCAGGCTAAGTCAGGAAGAATTTACAAAAGGCAGGTCCTGCTTGGCTAACCTAATTAACTAACCTTAACTAATGTTGGCTAACTCTCCATCTATGACAAATGACCTGTTTAGTGGATAAGGGAAGAGCTGTGGTCGTTGTTTGCCTGGGCATTAGTAAAGCCTTTGACACCATTTTGCCCCCTGTCCTGGAGAAATTGACAGCTCTTGGCTTGGATGAGTGTAGCCTTTGTTGGGTAAACAACTGAATGGATGGACAAGTTCAAAGAGTTGTGGTGAATTGAATTAAATCCAGTTGATAGCCAGTCACAAGTGGTATTTTCCAGGGCTATTTTAGAGTTTCAAATATACTTCATACCTACCATCCAATGCATCAGTTACAGAGCAAACCAAATATGCAGCATATAATTTCTCTACTGATATTGTCACAGTATAAATTCTGATAATATATAGGTTTTGAAAATAGCATTAAATTGCATATGTGCACATTATTACAACTGCCAGTACTTTCACAAACTGGCCCACTACATGAGCAGACTTGTAAAAATGAATGGGAATTTTCCAGCTGGAGGAAGCATGCAGCGTCATTTTGCATTACAGTATTAACATTTACTAAATTTACTAAAATATCTTTATAGGCAAATAATGACATTTTGTATTACTTACATGTTCCTTTTGTTTATAATTAAAGCAAATTCATAGAATCACAGAAAAGACCTTCCCCTTCCTTCATGTAGACCCCCCTCGGGTGCTGGAAGGTCATGAATGGACAAGATCATATTCTGTCACCAGTATATTCATTATTAATTAATAATAATTCATTATTAATAATATTCATTATTTATGCAAACAGTAACATAATTACTCACAAAATAATCAATTCTTCACTGGCAATTAGTAGCAGGAGAAAACATTCCTGTTTTTATTTCCTTATATCGCCATAGTTACACAATTTCAGACTAACCAGTTCCCTGTAAATTAATGCATTAATCTCTCTCATCTGTTCTGCTCTACGGGAGTTTTAGTTAGACTTCTTCCCTGCTTAGGCAATGCTACATAGCCAGTGCTAGGTTTTATGAATGTAGAATCATAGAATGTTCTAGGCTGGAAGGGACCTCTAGAGGTCATCTAGTCCAACCTCCCTACACAGGGACAAGTACACCTAGGTCCAAGCCTGACCTTAAATTACTCCAGGGATATCTGTACTTGCACAAAATCTCTATCGAGTAAGTGCAACCAGTTGTGTTTGGTCATGTCTGCACAGCTACAACACCTATGTCTACTTGCCAATGCCTTGCTCCATTCCAGGAGAGCACATGGGCACAGCTATGCTGTGCCATATGCTGTATTACAACTAACTTCATTACATGTGAAGTAGCTGTGCAACTTTGATTTCCAACAGTAGGATGATTGACTTCAGCTCAGAGATCTGTGTCTTGTGCCCTACTGATCAATTAATCAAAGTCGACATTCGAAGACACCAGAGTTGTCTCTGCAGGCTGCCTTTGCAACTAGGAAAGGAAGCAGACATATTTCTAGAAAGGAAAATACATATACACAGGTTTGTCACAATCTGACTGTACACCAAGGTAGACCTGTATTGCATACCAAGAGGCACCCACTTCTTGTAATCAGATGTTGTTCTCCAGTAATCTCCAGAAAAAAACCCAATCAAACCCAAGAGAAAAACAGTATTATAAACATAGATCTTTCAGTGACCCAAGTTTAATTGCAAAATGGATAATTTTTCAGAGGTAGAAGACACCAAGAAGCCATATGGCTTTAAGTGACCTAGACAATTTGAAGAGGATATTGCAGCTACAGGAATGGGGATAGAAAGCTATTAAATGTGTTCTTCTCTAATGACAAAAGAATTACGTAAACAGGGTGCATTTTTTTCTAATAAGGCAATTTTGCTCCCAGGTCTATAAGACCAGGGAAATATAAGATTTAAAAGATGCTTGTGACCAGTTTGACCTTCTTCATATACCTTTCTTGCCAGCTCACATATTGAATACATCTTCAATCGACCAGAGAAACATAAGGGAGGAAAAAACCCAAACTTGTTTAATACTAGTTTCTTCCCTTTGGCTAACAGGGAAATCTAACCGCATAGCTTAGTGTGGTGCTGACAGTCACCGCATACAGCTTAGGCGTCCTGGGTCAGCCCATAACAGCAGGGTTCTGAAATGTGGAGATTTTCAAGTGTTTCCATTATTTCCTGAAAAATGTATAAAAAAGCATCTACAGACTATAGTAGCCACAGTGTCTCATATTCAGACATGGTTTAAAATCACATTTAACATAAGATTTTTAAGTGCAAATAAAATTAATTCCCAGAAGGCAACTTCAGCATCCAAGAGATGCTTCTCAGAGAAGACAGTTTGGTGCCTTTTTTTGAGGAAAGCACTTTCTGCTTTAATGGTTTAACAATCCCCCTCACACTCAGTTTTGCTTTTCTTTTTTTCTGAGTTTAAATAAGCATTTAATATTTGGGGATATTTAGTCAAAATTTACATAATAGGTCTCTAAACCAATGAAAGCAATGTAATAAGCATTCTGGTACTGGCTTCTCAGCGAGAATATTAAGTGCATTTCCACGATTCTCTGATCTACAAGGAGAGATCATTTGGGATGTTACCCTTAATGTCTACAGTGTTTAGAGAAGGAAAAATAGAAAATTGGTTTTGAATTGCTTACTTAGGCCAGGCTCAAGGACACATCAGAGCTGTACTTTTTGCTTTTTCTATCTTGAATCTTGGCAAGGTAATTTTTTCAGATTTCTGTCACCATCAGATTTATTTGTCATTCTTATTCAGAATTAACAGCAGCTGTGTACTCTTCAATTTCTATGTTCCAATCAAGAGTAGTACTGTATCATTTCCCCCCTTTCTTTAGGACAGTGTACCCTACATGAAGCTACTATGCCTTCAGGATTTCTACTCTAGACCTTAATTTCAAGAGACTGCGTCATCAGACACAATCAGCTTGAACTCTCCATCTCTGGTCCTAACACATGTCCTTCTCAGCTTGAGGTTGAATCAATAAAGAGATTCACATTATACACTCTCTCTTTAAATTTATGATGAAGGACATGGTGGCTTTTGTTTGTGTTTGGTTTGGATAGCAAAAAGTAGGGAGACTGCAAAAGTGTGGTGCGAATGAAGCTTCAGGGCTGGGCCAACAACTGAAGGGGATGAATCATTACAGCCCATTTTCTGGGCCTGCCACACTGTAACTAGACATTATGTCTAGAGATTAAGAGGATTTGCTCTTCATGCTCTGCATTCATTCCCACCTCTCAGCACAATGAGTTCCCTCACCCACCCAAAAGTGAGTTGGAGTACATTCATTATTGCTCCGTCGCAGATGGAGCCTCAACCTAGCCTCCAGCATCTGGATTATTATTTCTGTGCCTGTGAGGGCCATTTTTATGTTCTGCTAAATATAGTGTCACTAATATCTCACTATGGGAAGTGTTTCTCATTTCCTTGAAAAAAAAAATCATACATAATTAGCATAAAATTATTACAAGAGAGTAAAATAAGGTTTGTTGTTTTGGACAAACCTTGGCTTTTCTAAGTCCAACCAACCGACGGTGACCTGTGCTCCCTAAAAGCAGAGTATAATTATAGGCCAAGTATCAAATCACATAGTGCTTGAGAATAATGCTTTAGTTTCCTTCAATTAAAAATAAAAAAATATAAGAATTTTTAAAATCTTAATAAAAAGTATGTGACCCAGTGTAGACTGCTCTGAGTAGTTATGTCCCTTCCAGGATATATAGTAGGCATGAAGGAAGGAGTAACAGAAGTTTTAAAAAATGAAGTTTTTTTCTTTTTGTAAACAAAAAATGAATATTATCTGTTATTTAATCACTTAGCTACTCAGTATCATCAAATATATAATTGTTTTGTTTGGAGGAGAACTTTGAGATTATCAAGTCCATCATCGAGTAATGAAAGCTCTCTACAAACCTTTGGTTGTTTATATCTGACATGAATGTTTCTCAACTATCAGTATCTTTACAATATCCCTTTATCAGATCACCACAATCTCAACAGAAATTTACAGAATCACAGAACCTCAGGGATTGGAAGGGACCTCGAAAGATCATCTAGTCCAATCTTCCTGCAAGATCAATTTGCACAGGAACATGTCCAGGTGGTTTTTAAATGTCTCCAGAGGAGGAGATTCCACAGCCTCCCTGGGCAGCCTATTCCAGTGCTGTCACTCTCACTGAGAAGAAGTTCCTTCTCATATTGATGTGGAACTTCCTATGTTCCAGTTTACACCATTTACATGCAACTCCACTGCTAAGCTGTCTCCATTGTGTAAATTGATGTAATTTCTATCCATTGTTTTCTGTTTTAGGGCAGCTTTTCAAAGATGAGGTCTTCTTTATCTTTTTGAAAGAAAAAAAAAATCAAAACATTTACAGGTACCCAGTTTTACTGCTTCTGCCATATGTTTGCCTTCACGCTGACTCCCTTTAAAAACTAATGAAATTGTGAGGAATTTGCAAACCTATATTGACTC